>JARHVA010001469.1:5000-615000 GCA_037957365.1 Torreya grandis
TGACTCTTTCCTAAAAGTCTCACAGGACCTACTTTTGAATGGTTCATTCATCTACCAAAGGGGTCCATTACTAGTTTTGAAGAACTAACAGAAAATTTAAGAGACATTTATCTTTTAATATAGAACATGAAATTTATATTATTGATCTTTGTAACACTAAACAAAGGAATGGGTAAAGTCTAGTATAATTTTTAAAATAGAGGAGTTTTTCCATCTAATTATGATGTAGGTCCTCAAAAAAATTAGCTAAGATTTTCTTTGATATTCTAAATGCTGAATTAAAATATAAATTGAAATTACAATGTGCCAAATAATTTGACAAGATTATATAAAAGGGTATTTAGATAAAAAAATCACTTATTGAAATGGGAATAGTAAAATTATATACTTGAAATGAATAAATTCAAAGTTAAGATAATGTTTTTCTAGGTAAGTTAAAAGTATTGAATAGTAAAAAGAGTGTAGTAGGGGATGGTGTTACTGATACAAAACATGTATAAATATTACATAAATATTTTCCCACTACTAAAAATTAAAATATCTCCATTATTATTGTACGAAGAGGGAAACCAAATCTTAGAATGGGGAAAAAACATCTTACTAGTCTTGGATAACCTATTGAAATGGTCTTAACATAGTTAATATATGCCAACATGATAACTCTCCCAAAGATTTAACCCTTGGATGATAATATGATTCAATCTAACTGGTATCATGAAGACAAGTTTTACCAATACCATTGATTAAAAGGGCATGATAGTAAAGAATACATTTAATTAAGAAATTTAATCTAAGCCTTAATATAAAAAGGGGAGATAAAAGTTGAGGGAGAGATTCAAACAAGTCAAAAATTAGTAATTGGATATATATCAAGGCCCTTTACTAGAGCATGACCAAAAATAGAAGAAACCATTGAGGGATTAGGTTCAAGCCTCCACCTCCAATAAAATTGATTATCATTCCATTCCATACCACTACATTAACACCATCAAAATCAAAGGCCCCAAAGAGTCCATAAATCTACCATCCCCCATCCTCAAAATTAATAGGGATAAAGCTAATTATATAGTCACTAAAATATGTGGCAAAATAATAGTTCTTGGATCACCTCTAAAGGACCCACCTACCTCCTCATCTCAAAAATTCACCATCCCTAAGAAATTTTCAAATTATCCTGATAATCCATATGATATTATTTAGTAGCTCAAGAAGACCCTAGCTCAAATATCCCTTATAGATATTCTCAAAACTTTGTCTATACATTAGGAGATACTAAATTAAGTCTTGAATGAATTAAAAGTTCCTATGGATATTGACACAAGTCAAATTTAAGTCTTAGTGGGTTACTTATCTTCATCTTAATAAATCACCTTCAGTGCCTAAGACATGCCACCAATAGGCCCTTACTAAAATTATACTTTATTCATTGAGATCTTTATATCCAATCATAAAATCATGTAGATTATTATCGATGAAGGATCTACCTGAAATTTTTATAATATTGAGTTTCTTAAAAATTTGGGGTATCAAGAATATTCACTAATACCTACTCTAATAATCATAAATGAATATAATGATAATGAGAGGCCACCAGCTAAAAATAATATATCTTCCTATAGTTATGGAGCATGTAGTCCATCAAACACTAATCCATTTAGTGGATGTATATATCCCTTATAATATGATTTTTGGATGCCATTGGATTCATGAGATGAGAGTGGTACCCTCCACCCTTCAACAATGTCTCTAATTCCTACATTTAGGAATGAAGTTCACCATCCTAGGTGAAATAAAACATTTTTATAGCTATGAAATAAAAGAATCAGATCCTAATTTTTATTTCCCTAGTACCCAAATATCATCCTATAATAAAAAATCTATGAAATATGTTCACCCTAATTGTTTATCACCTAACTCATCTAAGTCACCATAAATCACCCATCTAAATATTATCTCCAATGGGTATGGGGAATATGAGTATAAACCATTTGTGTAGGATCCATTACACTACCCCCGCACATCTATGGGTCCCCAACTATGAGGCAAGATAAACCTATCATCTATCTATTTAGGTGAATATCCTTCACAACTATAGGGATGTTATCAGAAGAATATTTTGAATAACATAATGATTATTGGTTCATTCATGAAGATGAGGAACTATATTTTCATATGAAAAATATCCCCAACTACAAAAAATGCTTAAAAACATGAAGGATTGGGTCAAGAGGAAGAAAGAAGACTAGAACCTAGTGATGATCAAAAACATCTAAGACAACATAGCCTAGGGTAAAAACCACTTGGCATTGACCTCAACTCTATTATCACAAATACTTTATTGATTCTTAAAGAGTCTACCTTTGATGAAAATGTTGAGATAGTTTTCATTTATATCCTCAATTAATACCTAGCTATCATAAACGTATTCTATGATACTACCATTTACACCATTAACATCTTCCTTTGTTACACTCAACTAATAAGTTGGGATTAGAGGAAAGATCCATACTTTTATTAATTTCAATAGGATGAGGCTATTATTGAGTATCTAAGAGCTTGAGATTTCATGCTGGTAGGGGATCACAAAAAGGGATTCACTATCAATTTAAATGATTCCACCTATTTTACAGAGTAATATGAGTCATTAAATCAAATAAAATATGAATATTATGATGAATTTTATCCCTTTAAAATATAGAATAAATTCATCTAAACCCTATTGAATAAGATATTTATAAAGATCTAGGTGTAGAGATTCTAGATGATTTTACTTCAAGAGAAGAGATACCACCACCCCCATCATATCTTCAATATCATTCACCTTCCCTGATTGAAAAGGTCGTAGAAATTAATATTGTAAGAAACAAAAATTATATAATTATCTAACTAGGGGAAATTCTGACTTCTAATGAATGACAAATTCTCATCGATCTTCTTAAGGAGTTTATAGATGTATTTACACGAAGATACTCTGACATGCCTATATTAGATCCTACTTTGGTGGTACATCACATAGTGTTACATCCAAATGATAAACCAATTATATAGAATCTCTACAAAGGTGGTATCATTATTGGTCAAGGAAGAACTACAAAAATTCTTGGAAGTATGATTCATTCAACCCATAAATTATTATAAATGGATCTCTAATATCATCCCCATTGCTAAACCACAAGGGGGGATATAGTTTTTTACTAAATTCAAAGATATTAACAAGAAATTTACCAAAGATGGCTTTCTTTTACCAACATAGACATGATCATGGACTCTAAGTAGGATACAAAATGATTTTCCTCATGGATAGATTTTCTAGTTATAATCAAATCAAAATCTCTCTAGAAGATCAACATAAAAATATATTCATCATTCCATGGGTAAATTTGTCTATCAATTAATGCCCTTTGGATTGAAAAATATTGAAGCAACCTACCAAAGGGTTATGCCATTAATATTCCATGACATGATGAATGATATTTTGGAAGACTATGTAAATGGCATCTTAAGAAAGTCCAAGCTTAGATCAAAACATCCAATGGTCCTCATATGAATATTTGAGAAGCTTAGATAATATAAAGTTAGATTTAACCTATTTTTTTATACACACCAACTTATAACAAGGTGACATATAATATTTTAGGATCCTAATGGAGGTGAACTCCAGTGTAGGGCATGAGTTATAGGTATGCGGTATTAACAACTAGGTGATGGAATAATAGGAAGGGCATGCAGGTTGTTGATAAGGATTGTGAATGGAGGGGTGGTCTCTAGAAAAATGTAAAATCTAGATGAGTTTGTGGCTATATGATTGCTAATATAGAGTGGGAAGGTCTCAAAATAAACTCAAAAAAGAAATAAGGGTAGAGAAAAAAAGAGAGACTCTTATCACTTCGAGAATCACCTCTCTATATGGTTTGTAAGTGGACTAGTGCTTTCAAAACCAATCTTTGTTGCTAGAAACTATTGCACACACATAGTCATACATGGTCAAGTAGTCTAGTATAATCTTGATATAGGAAACTCAAAGGCTTTAGTCAAAGGTTACCCCTTTTAGAGTAGATGTTACACATTCTTACTCAAGAGATTATGACTTAGACTAGGGAGGTATCTAAGATAGTTGTTGCACATACAAAAAAAACTATATCAATGAAAAACACCTATACACTATAAAATATAATCAATTAACTTAATTGTTAATAACCAATTTAATTTTGTAATCATTCAATAAATATTAAACATTTAAGAATAGCATATCAATCATAACAAGAAATAACTATTTCATAGCTATTTCACACTAAGAATTATTGAATCATATAGCCAAAATAAGATAAGCCTAATTACATAGATATTTGAAATCAAATACATAAACACATAAGCTGACATTTTAAATTGATTCTACTCTGGTATATTGAAATATTTTGACCCTTTATAATTTTAGGTTACATATGTTTAAATAGACTTGGGAAAAGGGTCACCTCATCCTCCAAGTACATGAAAAATACATTACATGTCATAATTAGAACTTTAGTTAGAACTGTTGTCTCAAAACCACATAAAGTTATCTTACACTTATTAATAGTTAAATTCAACATTTACAAAGTCATGCAATGTGTTCATGTTTACAAAATGAATAGGTACCTTTTTAAAATAAATTTTAATCATAAGAAAACTATAAAAACAAAATTCACACTATTATTAGAATATACTTGCATAAATGTTGGCCCTTCAAGATGAGTAGACATCTACATGGATGCATTAACTTTGATGGGAGTTATGACTGTAGATGTCAGTGTTGAACTAGATGTATCAACTTTAGTTTGATTCTTATTTACTTAGAAATTAACAAAATACTTATGCACCATATCATGATGTTTCCATATAATATCTAGGTTTAGAAGTGAGGGGCTATGTACCCTACCAACCTACCCTACTAGCTTTGTATGTTTTTCCTTTATCATCTAAAAGTTGATTTTGAAAATTTGAATTTTAGTTACCTTTTTTATTACAAAGTATAGTTCTAATTTAATATATTCTAGTGTCATACCAAGTAAAATCTACTTTCAATTGTCTAAAGCTTCTTGAATAAGCTGATAAAAATCTATTTTGTTTATCAACTTTCCTATAACATCCTTTTCCTTTGACAATTTTAGGTCATTCAAAATTGTCAATATGAGTATTTCATATTTTTTGTATTTGGGAATCAATGCTCCAACTATTTTTACTAACTCTCTTGCTTCTTGAGTTCTAACAGCCATAAAATTGAGTGCATCAGATGTCTGTAATGGTTTTATTAGGTCTAAAGGGTTGGAAGCCTTATTGGTTGTGTACAATATTAACAACTACAATTTATTCTTATCTTCCATAAAATATTTAAATAATTTATGTGTTTGGGAAATATGAGGGGCTAATTCATCCTAAATTACCTCTAGTGTCTCTAAATAATTAAATCATTTTAAGGTAGCTTCCTAAACCTTAGCCTCAATACCTACTAGAATGTGAACTATTTGTTATTTTTCTTTGATCTATTCTAGTTATTCTTTCTTCTCCTTCCTTGCCTAATATATCCCTTCATGTAGTGCCACCATGACATCTTTGTGCGCTTTAGCTAGAGACCTGAAATATTCATTATAGGGGACTAACCCACCTATTTATTCTATATTTTAGATAAGGCATATAATTCTTACCTTTCTTCTAGAATCATTTCCCTACTAGCTTCATCTTCTAAATTTCTCTTTCTCACCATTTTAATGCTTCTATATGGATTATGAAATAGGGTGGTTATTGATGGGATCTCTATGATTTAAAAATTGGGAATTTGAGTAGCTTTGGATCTTAGATCAATGGCCCATGGATGAATTACTAGTTGGTTAGGGCCTATTTCTTGTGTGTCTTTAGCCATAGCCTCCTCCTCAAGATCTTTTAATAACTATTAAATTTTAGCTACCTTGAAGACTATTTCAAGAAGGGATGGCCAAATGATCTTGTACCAATCCACACCTCCATATTGGGGGAGTGGGTAGAATGTAATGACTTGTTTTAACTTCTTCCCCTTACCTGAAGTTATAATGGTGGTTTCTTAGGATACACTCAAGGATGGATTAGGAAAAATGATCTAGGTAGATGAAACATGAAGATGTGAAGTAGCCATTATTGTGTGAATTTTCTTGGTGACCATTTTCTTCTTCATGGTCTTAATTGTGGCAATACTAGAGGGAACACTAGGAGTAGAGGAAATAATGGATGTAGATGGCATGGTGGGGAGAGATGGAGTAATGGTAGTGGCATAATAATTTTCTACCTTTGGAGTGATAAGAATAATATGAAATAAAGAAGAGGAATTTAATGAAACATTACGGGTGGAAGTGACAACATTGACCTTGGGAGTCTTTAACATAACACTTAATGGGACTAAACAAAAAATAGGAATAGATGTAGAAATTAGGGAAGTATGGTTTAAAGGTTGAGTCTTATTACATATTAAATAATCTATGGTTGATTCTTTCAACTTATAATCCATAAGGCTTAATTCCTTGTCTCTTTCTAGCTCCTCTTCTTCATCAGATTCTTACTCTACCTCTACTTTTTTATCTAATAAAGGCAAACCCTATTATTGATCTGCTATTGGATTATATGTGGGGTGGTCCCATAGTTTCCTTTTATATAAAATAATAGTATTTTACTCTAGTGAGGATCCTTGTTGAGTTGAGGTATCAAATTTCTCTATAGTTACCCTTGGTAATGTAAACTCTTTGAATTAGGGGTAGCTTTAGGTATTTTTAATGTATTTGTAGTTGGGTTCTCTTATTCTTCCTCATCAAAGAAATATAGATAAATGGGGTCCCTTATATCTCCCTTGGGATTAGGATCCTTTAACCCTATCTCTCTTTTGATAGCCTTCAATATAAAAATAAGTTACTATGTTGGATCCCATTATACCTCTATCTATTGTGGGGGATGGTTATTCTTAAAATCTGAAGTTATTCACCCTAAGGTAAGTGGTATCATGTGATGCATTTACTTCACTATAAATAAAGATTTATATTGAATTATCTTAAGATGATCTTCCTTTATGCTTGTAAATTTTTTGCTATCTAGGACCTAGTCACCTTATTTTACATTTAAAAAGAAGTCATGGTCATAAGGGACATGTTGTTATTGTATACCAAGGCCCTAAATATGTCTTTATATGTGACCATGGGTATCCCTGTGTGGCATGGTGGGAAAGTTATAACTCTTTCTCTTATTGCATACCTATCCAAAGTGATTCCTCTATGTGTAGTACATCCTGTTGATTATCACATGTGACCCATAGAATGTGCTCTACTTATTTTTAATTAGGTCCTCCTTGACACTCCACAAAAATTGATAATCAATTTTTTTCTCTACTAATTTGTTTATTACATATTTATAGAGGTACAAGGGGTGGACCTTATTCCTTGAAATCATGATTACTATATAATTAGGGTGTAACCAGTAGTCACCCCTTTCATCTAGTCTTTTTGATATCCTTTATCCAATTTAGGGTAGTGGAGTCCCATGAATTGCCTACCATACTTGAATATAGACATCCTTAATAAATCAAACCATGTTATTTGTATATGTATAAATATGCATGAATTGGTAATAATCACAAATGCAATTATTGACACAATTTATGGCTAAGATCTAGAGCTCACCATACCATACATCGTATTTAGTAGGGCCATCATAATCCACACTACCATTCTAAATTTGTTAATGGGGGTGGGATTCTTTCCTTTATAAGTCATTATCTCACTAGCGAGAAGCCATGAACTTAGTACCTTTTACATTGATTTTTTTTGGTTCCATGAAACCAACCTATAATTCTAGAATTGTTAGTGATAGATACCTTTGAAAGTTAGCTTGAGTGATGCATGCCATGATTGTCTAGTTGTCCATGTGGTTTATAAATACATCCTCTATAATTTTCCCAGCAAAGAATAAATCTTGTGGAAGTTCAATGCAAGGCATCACCTTAGGAGTGGCCATAATTGAGTATAGTGCTTATATCTTAAGGGAGAGTATGTCTATAATGAATTGGAATTCCATGGTAGATAGATTTCCATATAGTGAAAACACATTGATAGAGTCCAAAATATCCCATAATTATGAGTAATTTTCATACCTATTATCGAATATGGTTGTATCATATACCATGTCTATGAACTTAATCAAATATTTGATAGAGAATGGGGATAGTGGAAGTGCTCCCCTAAAGTTCTTAGATAATTATGCCATTACAACTACATGTATTATATTGAGGTCTATTTACATACTCCATGAAAAATTTCTCTCCAGTAGTCGCTTCTTTTCTTGAAATAAATTCACAAGTAGCTAGGGTTTTCATTTATAGGATAGTAGTTAATTTTAAATTCATTTTGTAAAAATGAATAAATTAATAACTACACATCATGTATATATCCTTAGCATTCAATTCCATTGTGTGTTATAAATGTCCAATATTCATATGTTTTATATTTTCCTACATAGTTCAAATTTCATTAGTTTAGTTGGCAGGTATCAAGAAGTATTTTTGATTTATTGGATAATTATATAAATATTTTTGGTATTTATTAAATAAGTTTTATTTTGTAACTAGGAAAATAAAATGTTCAAGCAAAAAACCTGAAGACCAAAATCTGTCAAAATAAATGTTTAAACAAAAAGTCCAAAAAAAAACTCCAAGTAAGAATCCTACATTGCATAAAGTTGATGATGAATATTTTTGGACAATTTATTTTATCAAAAATCCCAAAAAAAAATATGATAAAAGGTTTGAACAAAAATCTTGATATAAAAACCCTGAATAAAAGATAAGTCATTCATAACAATTATTTGGACAAAATATCCAACACATAAACTCTGAACAAAAAGTCTAATACAAAAATCCCAATGAATAATCTCTAAATAAGTCTTTAGAATATAAATTTTGAATAAAAATCCTAAATACCAAAAATTACAATGAAAAAGACCTAAACACAAGTTTCAAAGAAAAAAATTACCTATAAGAAAGCCCGAGCGAAATTTTTGAAGACCAAACCTCAAATAATTCCTCTAAATAAACTAAGTCCCAAAAAACTCACATAATTAAAAGAATTTCCTAAAAGGCATTAATAAAATCAGTCCATAAATCATATAATGCCATGATTTGTTCGTACAAGTGTAAATACTAAGGATCAATCCTATTAAAACTTACATAGACATGTAGAAGAAAAGATAAAAAATAAGGCAAAATTAAAAAAAGTGGGTCCCCATTTCTTCGTAAAGAAAAGGCAGATGTTGGGTATAGTAGAAACCCAATAAATGCATGTTTGGAGTCACTTTAGGTAAACTCCTGGGATTCACAATCTCTTGATAAGGTATTAAGGCAGATCCTACTAAGGTGAAATCTATTATTTAAATGCCCCCACCTAAGAACTTGAAGTAGCTAATATCCTTCAAGTGAGATTATAGACCATTCACTGATTCGTATCTTAGTTGGAAGATAAATATCATCCCTTTATTCATTTATTAAAGAAAGGTGTTTGGCTTTATTGGAACCTAGAATGTCAAAAGGAATTTGATAATTTGAAGTCATATCTAGTGAAGCCTCCAGTCCTCTTACCACCTATATTAGGAAGTTCATTTCTCTTATATATCTTTTCTACTACACGTGTTATAGGGGATATTTTATCTCAACACAATGATGAAGTAATATAAAGAGATATATATTATTTAAGTATAAAACTAATTTTATATGAGTTTAATTATACTCCTATAGAGGAAGTGTTATTGGTTATGGTCTTTGCTTTATAAAAACTTGAGCATTATATGTTGAATAACAAGGTCAATCTAATAATATAATTTGATCCACTCAAATACAATTATCTAAGTGAGCCCTAATAGGAATAATGGCCAAATGTATCATGTTGTTAAGTGAATCTGATATAAAGTATGTGATTCAAAAATATATAAAGGGTAAAATTATCATAGATCAAATAGTAGTAGCACCCATAGTGGGCACTAAACCATTGATAATAACCTTCCTTGATGAATCTATATTGACAACTGAGGAAACACCTAGATGGAAATTATATTTTTATAGATCATTCACCATGTATGGGTTGGGATCAAGAATATTTTTGGTTACACCATAAGGTGACCTAATCCATAAATCATTTTAAATCTCTTTACCATGCACAAATCACATTATTTAATATGAATCATTAATTACCAAGTTACAACTTACCATTTAGTGTAATATCCAAAAAAATTAGGTCCTTAGGGATTTTTATTTAATTATCAATTAAGTGAATGGAGAGTTATAGACTAAAGATCAAAAGTTAATTCCCTATAAGAAAATGGTTGATCAGTTGGAGAAAAAAATTTAGTTTATAAATTTTGATCAAGCACCCAAAGGAAGTAACAAAGTTGTAAATTTAATGGCCACTATGGGTCTTTAATATATCTCCCAAAAGATGTCCTTGAAGGCAATATTTTTCTTAAACACTTATTATTGCTTTCCCATCAAGTATTAAGTCATTTTAAAATTTGTATAATCCTTAATCCTAATCAACCCTGGTACCACACAATCTTTACATACCTCCATGATAATACCCTTCCACCATACATTAATCATCACCAATGAAAATCCTTCATCAAATGCACACATTGTTACACCATCCTTGATACCATGGTCTATTGGTGAGGCTAGGATGGGATCTTGTGAAGATGCTTATCCTTAGAAGAGGTTATTTTTTCAATCAATTAGGTCTATGATGGTATTTAAGGAGGCCATGTTATTTGGATAGTCATATCCAAGAAGTTACTTCAAACTAGATACCATTGGCCAACCATGGATCATGACACTTATCAGTATGTGCGTAAGTGTGTAGCTTACTAGAAGCATGGGAATATTATACATACCTTAGCTAAAGAGTTACAACATATAATGATCCCATGGCCATTTTTGATATGGGGTTTATATCTTATTGGAAATATTAATCCTACTTTGTTAGATGGACTTAATTTCATTATCACAACCATAGAGTAGTTCACTAATGGGTAGAATAAATCTAACTTATATACACCATAGGTCTATAGATATCAAATTTCATTTTGAATTAAATCATTTTATACTTTGGAATCCTATCCAAAATCATATTGGATAATGGAAAATGTTTTAATAATGGGGAAGTGGAAGGCATGTGTAATAGATACCATATTGAGTAACATTTCTCCACACCCTACTAGCCTTAGGGTAATGGTCAATAAGAAGCAACAAACAAAATGTTTATCAAAATACTCATGAAAATTCTTAATGATGTTGGAATAAATTGACATCTACAGTCATATATAGCACTTTGGTCATATAGAACAAGTGTTTAAATACCTACTGGCGCTACCCAATACTCTTTGGTATATTAAGTAGAAGTAATATTACTAGTAGAATTTGAGAACCCCTCATTATGAATATCCTTCTAGGGCATGATAAAAGATAATGAGTATAGAAAAGAGTGGCTACATGAACTAGAGTTATTAGATGAAAAGTGTTAGAATGATCTCAATCATCTCAGGGCATACCAAATTAAGCTCAAGGGCCAATATTGCAAGAAAATTTAGTCTAGAAAATTTGAAGTTGTTGACCTAGTCCTAAAGGAAAATATAAAAAATCAATGGTGAACATGAAAAGGGAAAATTTTAATAAAATTGGCTTGGGACATATGTTATTATTTCCAAACTTAGATCAGGGGCATATAAATTGGCCACTCTAGATGGTGATGAGTTTGATGAGTCCATGAACATTATGAATTTAGAATAATTTTATACCTAGAGGGTCCAAAATCCTCCATCAGTAGTACCCCATACTTGGAGGGATTCCCTATCCATTAGAACTTACCTTCCTATCATTCTTCCTCATCCCCTTTCATTACCATCTTACCATCTTATCCATGCACCTTCCATATTACCTTGATCCTAATAGTGGGTGTAAGTGTAAAATACTTTATAAATTAAGATATATGAATTTTAACAATCAAGTAGATTAATGCCAAAAATTTAAATGGGATGCCTATTTAATATTCATTTGGAAGGTCTAATACACTCTAAACCTAATATTTCCTTTTTATAACCTAATCCACATACAATTGATTCTCTTGGATGGCTATTCTACTTATCAACCTCAATTGCATCAGACTTCACTCATCCCCATTCATTACCCTGAGAATAAAACCATGTGTATCCACTATATTCATTACTAATTAAGGGTCATAAAATATTCCTCCTCCGAGATATATAATACATTTTAAACTGAATCTTAAAAATTTTGCCTAGTTCTTAGGATCACAATTTACCTAGTTAAATCTAATCTCGATCCTCACCAATTATATATATATATATATATATATATATATATATATATATATATATATATATATATGGATTAGTCTTTTAAATATTAAATGTCTTAAGACAACCTATAAATATTCATCTCTTTCACACAAAAAAACATTTGTGTAAACTTTTTATTCATCATTATCCTTACGTCTCATTATACGGGTTTTAACCTATTTTTTAAAAATTGATCATTGTTGGTTTTAATAAATTTGTACATAATAAGTTAACCCCCATGTAATTAATATTACATGTGATTTTATTTATTTGTCCTTTTTATAGATCATTTTTACTTCATTTATGTTTTTCAATATTTTTTAAGTTATGTTTTTGAAACCTTTTTGTCTAGTCATTTTAAAATATTTTTATTATGTCATAATTATGTTGTCATATCAACAGTTGTGTCATGTAATTTTATATGTTAATTTTTAATGATCATTATAAATATTTTATCTTGAATAAGATAAATATGTAAATAGTTTTGTGAAATTGTCTCTTTAAGTTTTGTCTTTTGTAAATATTTGATTTTTGTCTCTTCTTGGGAATGAGGATGGCCTTAAATGACCACCCATTATGGAAATTAGTAAATGTCATTAATATAGTTCCCTCTTCAAGTCCCCATGCACTATGAATCAATGTGACCTTGACTATCTAAAAATCATAGGTAAAAAAATTTATCATAGTGGCAATAGAAAAATTGGATTACATACATTTCAAGTGGCTTCAATATATCCCATAACCCATATCCCTGAAACATTACACTATCCCATTTGACCACCCTAACCTACTAACTAAGCCATCCACCTCCTTAGTGCAAGAGGATTTACCCATTACCAATTTGTGAAACATATGATTACTAAAGGACTCCATATCCAAATCTTGGCACATTTAATACATTACCACACATTCCATTTCATTATTCTATCACATTATTTCATTTTATCCATTTAATCTTATATAAAAATTAAAACATTACATTGCATCATCTATCCAAAAGCCATGCCATAACTTATCATCATATACATGAAACTCACACAACATCCACATAATACATAATCATAAAACATTTCATATGCAAATAAATCCTAACATCCAAAACATTATCAACATCTAATCATCTCATAATCAATAATAATTAATTATCTAATCTAATGAATACATCATCATGACATAAATATAATCCATAAATATGACATATAATAATCAAGAATCACATAAATGTCCATAAAGTCCTATTAACACACACACACACACACACACACACACACACACACACACACACACACACACACACACACACACACACACACACACACACACACACACACACACACACACACACACACACACACACACACACACACACACACACACACACACACACACACACACACACACACACACACACACACACACACACACACACACACACACACACACACACACACACACACACACAAACACACACACAATGAGAACATCATGAGAATCCATGTGATAATAATAAAATATACATGTCTAAAATACAATTTTTTTCTCACAAATCTAGATTAAAATTATCATGTTGGTCCATTAGTGACTGATGGACTGAATGCAAATAAGTGTTATCCCTATAAGATGGTTCATGTTGATCTAATGACACCACACTCTCATATAGACTCTTGTAATATTTTGCCTCTCAATTCAATAAATATATTTGTTACATCACATCACCTAAACCATGTATCTATAATAAGGTATCTCCCTCATCTTGGGCCCTCTAATCCACTTATAGATCTAAATCCCATAGCTTAACCTAGTATGAATTTCACCAATCTGCCACTGTAAGGCCACTCTATGTGCATCTCATACCTAAATTTTCCTAAACAGGGTTATTATTTGTCCATTCCTAACCTAAATATATCCTAAAAAATCCTTTAAATATGTTATATAAGTATATCTAATCCCAATATCTTGAACAAACCTATAAGGTAAGATAATATTGCCCCCATATTACTATCTCTCTACACAATTTGACACTATAAATCTATAATATGTGTGTAGTATATGTCCCACTCTATAGTAATCCTAACCACCTATGTAACCTTATCCCTCACTCCTATATCAAACTATCAATTTGTTCTTGATTGGCTATACTGATAGGTGGCCTAAAAGGACATGAAACATCTAGACTTATGCCACTCAATCCCTGATCTCATCTTCTAACTCCCTAATCTCTTCTAACTCACTGATATCCACCCACCACACCTTGATCACCTCCATAAATAATCATCATCACCTAATCATCCCCATCATGAATTCCATCCATGCTCTCTCTCCTAGCTTATAGCTATGGCATCTACATCCATCTCCTCTTAAAGTATTCATGTAGATGTACCATCCTCAACATTGCTCCCCTCTTCCTAACACCATGAGGTGGTCTCAATAGTCTCTATGGCTATCTTTGGCACCACCATCCTATATAATTTATGACCTAGGATCTACTGTCAACATTAAATACTCCCATACCACAAGAATAATTCTACCATCATCAAAATTTACTAGAGCTCTATTAGGTATTCACCGCTATTAAGGCATCTCCCTATCACTCCTCATGAAAATGTGTTCCTTAATTAGTATGCCTTGTTGGAAGTTTAACTCTCTTTATACGCTATTAAGATGATATCTCTCACTCATATAATCTCTACATCTTGTCAAGTAACACTTTGTTAGCATATATTTGGTGTATTTAGCATCCTCTACCCATCCCCATTAAACCTACCTATATGGCATCCAAGTAATATGGAACTCTCTCAAGTTTTCATATGCCTACTTATAATACCTCATATCCATTTCATGTGCTCTTTACACCTCCAAAATCATTTACTTTATAAATACTAAGGGTTGATCAGGTTCTTGGTCTTCATGCACACCCAATGTTCTCTCAATAGCCATATGCTCCCAACACTAGAATGAAGTCCTAAAGCTCATCACTCCTCATAATCCCTAATATATAACTCCATATAAAAATTACCTAATACTATAGGAACACAAGCTAACACTCAATAATATTTTACCATATATATGACTACATCTCCTAACCCTAGATGGAAACACTACCTAATCTTATCTAGAAATAATATGCCAATAATAAGAGACATAACTACCAAGTTTAATATATTAATAAAATCATCTCTTAACACCTTGTCTATATCTATCTAAAAATCTTGAACTCTAACCTATAGATGTCTATATAGTCACTACATAGTCATTCTTAGTGTCCACATCCATTGGTATATCATGTCCCCTCTCATCAACAACTCGAATATATGCCACATGTCCTAAAAATTAATGATCATATCTCTTTTAACAAAGTGGAATGTGCTAGTCTCAAAATTCCCTCACTTCACTAACATTATGATAAGTGCCTAATCTATCTTGATGAATGACATCATGGTGGTGTAATGTAAATCAATCATCTCCAACATTCCATAATATTCTAAACTCGATCTATTCACCTCATGGAGAAAAAGTGGTCACCATAATTTTGAAACTAACATAACTAAGTCTTTGTAAACCACATAAACCTATTATACCTTTATTACTACAAACTTATCAATCATACGTATCCTATCTATCTTACCAATCAAATGTATCAATCCTACATATCTTATCTATCCTAAGCATCAAACCTATCAAGCCTACCTATCATATATATCTATCCAATACAACCTATCAACACCACTTATCTTACCTATCCTACCCACCCATCTACCCATTTCATTTATATCCCCTTACCTAACTAACCCCTAACACTTATATCAAAACTACCTCTAACCCTTAACCCTAATTCATTATTTTGCCAAAATTACATCTTGATTCTTATTGTTTTGTAAAATAATAAGTCACCAGCTATAATTTTATAAAAATACATATCACCCCATGTGATAGGGAAATACCATAGATTGCATACCATGGTTTTGTAAAATTGTAGTTCACCACATGCAATTTTGTAAGGCCATAGGTCACAAGTGCACTCAAATAACTTATGTGTACAAAACTAAAACTAGGGTAAATACCCCTATTTGCATGGTTTTTAAATCCATTTTCACCCCAAATTAATTCTACAATAAATTCATTAAAATCATAAAATGATAAATCAAATATGGTGTACTCAACATCGGTCTCACCTCTACTAGTCTCTGGAGCTCCTAGACTCTCTCTCCATAGTGGGAATATCATGGGTTACAATTAATTATTGATATCTCTAGAGCTCAAATCACAAAATTCAAAGAGTGAAAATGACCTCTTTTACCGCGCAATTTTCTATTCTACCCCCATAACCTGATTCTCCCCTACACTATTTCCTCCACATTAACCCTACCTTTCTACCCAAATTACTAATTATAACTCTTGTATCCACTTATCCATCTTGTTATCCAAATTAATCAAGTTTATAATCATTATTATCTATCCCGCCAATCATTTTAATCATTTTCCATGGTATGGTCTTTCATTACCCATCTCCTCATCTAACATCCTAAATAATAACTACATTGGCTTGAGGTCTCTTTAGACTATGTAGGAAACATTTAGCCATTTTTTAGTACCCAAGGATAGATCAAACACTAACACTAATACCCATCCCATTTTCTCTTAGTCACTCAAATACATTAAATAATTTTTAGATACTATCAATATATAAAATCTATCTATCATCACACATCACTTATTTTGTATCCTTTTATCAGCCTACAACTCTCCCTTACATATATCCTTATTGTTGTCACTTATATGTGCACCATTTGAGGAGATGAAAATATCTCTTCATCTAAGTGGCATAACGGAATCACCTCTAGACTTGTGGTAAGCCTAAGGAATGAGGTGATTCTCTAGATAGGGCTAGCTCCCTTGATGTACCACTTAGGATTGAACCTACAACTAAACTTGGGGGTGAAAAGGGAGAAATATTACTGAAAATAAACTAATCTAAGGGATTTGACACACCAAATTTATTTATTAATTCTAACCATATGTATGCTACACTTGAAATCAAAATACAAACTAAACATACACTCTCTAATCTATGTCTTCTTACATTAATGTTACATTATGTGGTTATGGATTAATGTAAAAATCTAGGAGGACTAGACAAGAGGCCTTGAAGTGCACTAATGAAGATACTAACTCACTTAAACTCTGATATTTATTAGAACACATCACATCCCCTACAAGAAGATACTAAAAATAGGTAAAATAATGTGACAACTTGCTAAAGAATCCATAGACTTCACTAAGCAAATCCTACATTAAAGTAACACACACTAGTTATAGTCATAGAAGAGGTAAAAGTTAGTCATTTTATTGATAGAAAGGTATATAAATTATCATGGATTTACCATACTTAGGTGGATCATCCAATACAATGGCCAAAATTGCTAGCTATTATATAGATAGAGAGAGAGAAAAGAAGAGAAGTCCAATGGTAATAAGGACACTTATCAAGCTAAAAAAAATAGTTATTCATGCATGTTAAGATGATATAGATTGAAACCTATAATTTTATGAAGTAAAAATGTCAATCCAAGTCATCAAAGTCTTGTAAAGTGGAATAAAACTCCTCATTCTAGCTTAGAAAAACTACCTGCATACACTCATACATGTCTCTCCATGCATTGGTTATAAGTATTGTCCTTTGAAAACCTTTAAAAGTGAGTCATCATCATTTTTTATCTAGAAAATTGCTCTTCCATGTACCTAGAAAACTTGGCCTCCAAAATTACTTTATTTTTCAATTAAAATATGTAAAAGGAAGTGGGTGACATGTTTTAATACCCTCCATGGCCTTGTAATCATCAAGGTCACCTTGAAATTCCATCCACTTGAAGTTTTCATACTTATCCATAGCTTGTGCAATATGTCAATTTTGATTGACCAAATTGAAACACCTATTTTTGGCACTTATAAGTTTATTTAGGGTATTAAATTAATATTGGGAGTTATCCTGACTATTAATATTTCACTCAATGTTTGTTTCATCTCTTAACTCCTCCTGTAGCCTGTACATTACATAAAACAATGATAAAAAACCATATTCATACCACCATTCATATAATTCTATATGATAAAAAATCATGTGGAGTATTCTAACAGAGTCATATACAAGTTACAATAATCATTATTAGCAATCTAGCTCATTATATTATCAATACAACTCCATCTTCTTAATCAGGTCCTGGTCAAGTGTTTATTAGGGTTTTAGGGTAGTTTTGTGTCTTAATCATTATTCATAAATGTTACATGTCCATATTGTATTAAAATTATAAAAAAAATTATCTTATGTTACCCTTATAACCACCCTAAAATTATTTGGCCACCATGCATAACCTCATCGAAGATATGAGGAACCAACTTGCCTCGTCGAGATTGGTTTTTCTAATTTGCATGAGTTTGAGTTAGTTCAAGGTTTAAAAATGGATTATTCTATATATTTTTTTAATTTTAGAGTTTTAATACCTATTTAATAACCCCATGAACATGTTTCCATAAATTGGAAGGGTTAAATCATGCTATAAGTGATGATAAACCCCCATTTAGACACTAGGTCTAACCATGTCAAATAGATCTACCTGCAATTTTGGCTCAAGATGAGATTTAATTTTTGGTTTATCTAAATTAAATAGATTTCAAATATCCATAATTATCACATATACATGTTAAAATCATTATAATATTCATTCCATACTATAAATGAATGTTGCTTCTCATTTTCCATTTAGGCCTTCATTTTGCCCTTTAGGTCTGACTACAAACCTAGTAGTATGGAGTACTCTATTTGGTTTCCCATGTTATTAATTTGTTTCATATATTTTTATGGGTGTGATTAAACTTAAAAAACTCACTTTAAGTGTGTAAAAAACTTCTTATTCATCTATTTATCACCCTCCTTCAAAATTGTAGGGTTCTTGCTCTTCAAGAGTGCTTTACCATTGAGATAGAAAAAAGTGGTGTTAACCTATTTTCTCAAAAAATTTAAATATTTGAGAGGTTTACCTAGGTCAAAAAGGTGGTTTTTATAAAATTTTATCTTTTGACTAGGTCATTTGACCTTTAAAACACATCAAGTTCTAAAATAGATAGTGAGAAATGACTGTTTGTAGGGTTGGTTTGAGAGTGGACTATGTTTTACTCTATAAAAACTGATTATTTGATTTTTTTCCATCATTTTTGTTTAATTTTTTTTATAAATTGTATTAATATGACCTAACTTCAACTCATAATTCAATCTCTCATAAGCCCCTCACACACCATGATTTATTCAACCCTGTGTGCACCCTGTTAACTGTATCCCTATTTTAGAGGTCACTCAAAGGTGTGTGTGTATATAGTTTAAGTCTGAGAATAGGGTGTAAAAATAAAATTTATTCTCTTTAAATAATTTTATACCTATTTTTATTCATTATTATAAAATATTAGTACCAAAACATCACTCTTCTAGCTAATTATATATCTAACTGCATTTTTTACCCTAGAGAGGATACTTGTAGGTGTATTTAGGTAGGTTTAGCCTTGTCTCTATTCTTCTTTCTTACCCTAAGATTTCATTCAATAAAATTATTCAACTTTACATATTTTTCAAAACTCTTTATGCCATGCCCACCCTTGATACAACTAGTTTTCACCCAAAGACCATCTTCAACTATAGGTGGAGATTCTATATAGAAGATAGTACATGTTGGATGCTTTTGGATTTCCACCACCTATTTCAAGATTATTAGTATCTACTTGAATTAATTTAATTCCTTATGGAATTAATTAATAACCATAGTAAGGCTTCTATGATTTTTTTCTCATACTTAAAGTGTAAGTATGGGGTCTACTATAGGTGGCTAGTTGGGGGTTAGGAGATGCCTGTAGGTGTCATTATAGGCATACAATCTTATCATTTATGCCCAATAGGTATCCTTGGTAAACATATAATTACTTTCATCATATTAATCCCTCTTATAATGATAATAATTTTCATTATCATCTTGAGAGTATCAAAAAGTCTTTTGTAATTCAGGAACTATAGATATTATTGTATGCCTTTAGTGTCTAAATGTATACTTTTAGGAATCTCAAACACTAAGTCCATCTAGTATTAATACCTCATTATTTTTCATAGTGTTATTAATATCATGTTAATATATAATGAATTTATATATCCTCCACAAGAACCTATCTAGCATTCTTATTCAAAAATTGTAAAAATGGGAGGTGTTCTATTTTATTTATTTAGAGACTCGGTCCCAAAACTTATAATTGTTCACATTTGGCATAACACCCAACTCTCCTTGGCTTTAAAATAAATCCTATATATCATAATAAATTATAAAACCACATTAATACAATTTATATCTTAAATTTATGATCTTCTACATCTTTGGTAGATCTTTGTTGGAGGGAATCCTATAAGTGTATATTCTATATTGCAGGCAGGGAGCATAAAGAGTGAGTCTTATCCATGGAAAGTGTAACTTATAATCTTCCATATAATCTATTAATATAATAAAATGATACATTAATATAAAAATATACTTATCATAAGATAAAATCTATACCCTATACTATTTCTTTTATATACAAATAACCCAAAAATGATATAAGGACAAAAAATAATTAACCAAAGCTAATATAATATTAGTTGACATCAATTAACCTATAAAACACATCATGACAAAATATTATACCCCCTTATAGACCTAAAAATCAATGTTTTAAATAGTTTTTCCCTTATTTGACCTAAAACTCAAATTTGGTCAATAAATTGATGACTGATAAGGGTAGCATGTCTGTTATACTAACTATAATAGTAGTGTTATCAGTCCATTGGGATTATGGAGTCATATAATGACTAATACAAACAATAAAACCTTTGAACATTGACCTAGACAAGACAACTATTAGCTACCTCAACCACATAAAGCAAAAGACACACACAACAAAGAAAGAAAACACACAATATATACACATGTGCTCCAATCACTTAGGGGAATTAGGAAACAACCTATTATGAAAAAATATAAACCAAACACACCTCCTTTCTTGGATCAAAAGGAAAACTTTTTGAATCATCCTTATGGTGAGATGAATCATAGTACCAAGCATGGTCCTCTTTGGATTAAATGCTTTGTAGATTAGACCTCTTCCTTGGTACTTTACTTGATCTGATCTCAACTAGATCATCCTTTAATAGGTATCTAATGAAATAATATTCCTCTTGATCATGTTCACGTACTTCATACTTCTTTCTACTGTTCATCTCATGATCAACTTGTATATCCTTAGTAGGCATGGCTTCAAGAGGAGTAGTTTCATATTCCTTTGAAGATTGAGGCCAATAGGAGTTTATTCCATCCTTTAAGAGATAATTTATTTCTAAAAAATGGTTGAGAGGATGATATCCCATCTTTATGACTTCAAACATGTCATCATGAAATGTGTATGCTGCTTGAAAGGATAGATTTGAAAGATTGGTTTCTCCTGGTATACTTACTTGAGTACTAATGTTGCCTTCTCCATCTTTGAATATCTCATATCCTCCTCAAAGAGGAGTATAAAATAATTCAATTATTTCAATCAAGTCATCTAAAATTTGATTAAAAACTTTTCCTTTCCTATCCATGGTATCTTACAAAGTGAGAAAAGAGTTAATGATAATTTATTCATCTTTAGAAAAAGGAAAACATACTTCATCATCAACCCAATATAAAATATCTACACAAGAAATTACCCTTTATTCATATTTTATCAAATAATCTTCAAGTTCTAATTCCTCTATCTTGATCTCATGAGACTCTCTCAAGACTACCACTTCTTGAGGGATAGGTTGAAAGTGTTCTCCCTTCTTGATAACACATTCCACTTTAAATATGGATGAAAAATCTTGTGAGTTGCTCTTTTTTCAACAAAAATAATCCCTATGGTTATTTATTACTCATAAACACTCATGAGGTCTTCTTTATTAGCCATGAATTGAGCATATTCCTCTTCATTTTCCTCTCTCAAGATAGTTTATTCAACACAAACAAAACATTCTTCATCATCAACCAAGAAAAGAGATTTAACATAAGGACTTACCTTCTCTTGAGGGATTTTAAAATGAACTTAAACTATAATAATCTGACCTCTTTTTTCAAGGGCTAAAATATCTTCAACCTCCTTCATGGTGATGCCAAGACTAGGCATCTTGAAATCATGTGATCTAGCCTAATGAGGCTGCCAAGGAGGTAGGTTTTCTTCAAGAAAGAGTTCTATTTCTTTATTAACTAGCTGATATTCCTTTAGTTTCCATACCACATGTCTATCAAGGCAAAGGGAAATGGGGCAAATACAAGATGAACTAGTTAGTGGAGGTGGCACATAGAACTCCAAATCATATTGAGGATGCAAGGTAGAAGGCTCTTTGGGAAGCTATCAAGGGATGAGAGATGGGATGTTTTTAGGAATATTGTCTTCTCTTTGGTCTAAACATTTTATCACACCTTGACTTAGTAGATTCATATTTGTCTCTATCTCCTCTATTTTTTTGGATAAGTTCTCTTGAAAAAGTTTCTCTTAAAGCTCATAGGAATCATCATGATGATAACTAGTGAATGAGGGCTGCCAAAGAACTCAAGAAGCTTCTTGAGGAATGTTAGGAGGGGATTGAAAAAGATCAACTACATTTTACAATTCACACTCTTTGAAAATGCTTACATCTTATTTTTTTCCATGACTATACTATCTTACTCTAGCTTAGGACATTAGTATTAGATGTCTTCTCAATTTCACACTCTTGGTCAAGACTTTTATCCTCCTTTCCCCATGACTCCACTATCTTACTTCAACTTAAGACATTGGAAATATGAGTCTCATTTTGAGGTAGTGGGGATGCAATGTGAGAGGGAAATGAGGGTTGAACTCCACTTCCTTTGATGTTAACATGGACTATTGCATATTCATATTTTCCTACTCAATTTTCCTATCAATATTTGCCTCAAACACAATATTTATCTTTTCAACTCTCTCCTCCAATTGATTGGGAAAAGGATGACTTCGATAAAATTGATTTAGATCATGAGTAGGGGTCATGTATGGCTGATAGGGAACTTTAGGAAGTGGGTATGAAGGTTTATATAATTGGTAAGGATGACTCTCATTAATTATTATCTTATCTTCCAAATATTCAATCAAACTAATCACATTTAACATATCACTTGTGAGCCTTTGCTAATTGGCTCTTTCAATAGGTACCCACTCTTTATTGACTAAGTCTAATGCATTTCTCAATTAATGGATGGAATTATTATAAATCCCTTAAACACATGCCATTAGAGTATCAAGCTCCAACATATACCTTTCATAGCCCAAAAGTGCTTGTTTGAATGTGTAAATTGGTTGATTGGAGAAAGGATTAGGTTAACTGGGAATAAGACATTGAGAAGGATAACTATAGGACTAGTAAAGATCATGTATGGGATAGATATGATCATATTGAGGATGATTAAATTAATATTGGGTCTAGTAAGGTTTATTACAAGATTTACTAAGGACTTATTCATATTGATAGGGAATGACATAAGCTTGAAATGTCTCACCAACTTGTGTAAAAAAGAAATAAATAGAAAAGTCAACCATAGATCTTCATTGAAAATAAGAACATATAAAACATGTTACCATAAATATTCAAAGGATAAATTGGGTTTATTTAATAACTAATATGTCTTTTAATTTACCATTTATGCTTGAAAAGATGGCTCCAAAGGTTGATTGTTGAGAGACAACCTCTCAATCTCTTTGAACAAGAGTCCCACTAGGCATGCCAAAAAAATTTATCACTTTGATATTCACCCTTTTAGTATATGAAAATCTCTCCTCATCCAAGTGGCACAATGGAATCACCTCTAGGCTTGTGTGTAGTCTAAGGAATAAAGTGAGTCTATAGATAGGGTTAGCTCCCTTGATGTACCACTTAAGATTGAACCTAAAACTAAACTTGGGGGGTCAAAATGGAGAAAGATAACTAAAAACAAACTAATATAAGGGAAGTGATACACCAAATTTACTGATTAATTCTAACCATATGTATGCTACACTTGAAATCAAAAGACAAACTAAACATAAACTCTCCAATCTATGTCTTCTTGCATCAATGTTATATTGTGGGGTTATGGATGAATGTGAAAATATAGGAGGAATATAAAATAGGCCTTGAGTATCACTAATGAAGAGACTAAGTCACTCAAAATTTTACATTTCATATAACACATCACATGACCTACAAGAAGAGACTATAAATAGGTGAAATAATGTCACAACTTGCTAAGGAATACATAGTCTTCAGTAAGCAAATCCAAAATTCAAGTAACACACACTAAGTAAAATCATGTAAGAGGTAAAAGTTATTCACTTTATTTATAAAAATTTATAAAAATGAGTAGGGATTCAAAATAATCAGGCGGATCATCTAATATAATGGCCAAAATAGCTAACTCTTATAAAGCTAGAGAGAGAGAAGAAGAGAAGTCCAAGGGTCACAATGAAATTTTTCAAGATAATAAAATTAGTTATCCATACATGAGAAGAGGATATGGGTAAAAAAATACATGGTTATGGAGTATAAATTTTAATCCAAATCATCAAAGTCTTGCAAAGTGGCACAAAACTCCTCATTCTGGCTCAAAAAAATTGCTTACATGATTGGACCTATTTAGACATCCCATAACTAATGAGGAGTAGGTGTAATAATTGTAATGGAATGGGATATTATTATACATGACTCTCCATGATTTAATTTCATGTATAGTCTATTTATAACCTTTAACAGTGATCCATTATCATTTATTATCCAAAAATTATGCTTCTATGCACCCTACACACTTGTCCTCCAAAATGCCTTAAATTTTACATTAAAATATATAACAGGAAGTTATTTACATGTTTCAAAACCATATATGTCATTGGAAGCATTAGGGGAACCTTAAAAGGCCATCTGCTAAAAGTTTTCACACTTCTCCCTGGCTTGTGCAATATCTTGGTTTTGACTAGCCAAGTTGAAGCACATGGATGGGGAACTTAGAAGTTCATTTAGGGATGAAATTAATATGATGAGTTATATTAATTCTTAATATTTAAACTAATTTTTTTTCATCTCTTAAATCCTCTTGTGGCCTATATAGTACACAAAAAAATGAGAAAAAACTTATATTCCCCCCATCTATATAGGTTCGTATGATAAAAAAGCATGGGGAGTATCTCTACTGAGTATTCATATATCTTGAAAAACTATCAATACAACTTCATCTTCCCAATTGGGTCCTAACTATGGGTTTAGTAGGGTTTTAGGGAAGTTCTGGGTCTTAAGCATTATTCATAAAAGTTACACATCCAACTTGTAGATAAATTCCAAAAAAGTGATCTTAGGAGACCCTACTATCCACCCTCAACTTATTTGACCACCATGCATAACCTCATGGAATATATGAGTAACCAACTTGCCTCATTGAGCTTATTTTTTCTAATTTGCATGAGTTTGAGTTAGTTCAATATCCAAAAATAGATTATTTTGTCATTCTTGGCACTTTGATATTTTTAATACCTATTTACTAACCCCATGAACATGTTTACACAAATTTTGAGGCTTAAATAATTCTATAAGTGATGAAAAACCGCCATTTAAACACTAGGTGTAGCCATGTCCAATAGGCCTACTTACAAGTTTTGCTCAAAACGATATTTCTTGGTGCATTATTTGCATCTAATAGCTTTAACATCTCCATGATTATCCCCTAGACATGTTACAACTCACTATAATATTCATTCTATAAAAGAAATGAAAGTTGTTCCTCATTTACCCTTGAGGTCTTGATTTTGCCCATTAGGCATGACTACAAACCTAGGAGTATGGAGTACCCTATTTGGTTTCCCATGTTTTTATGGGTGTGATTAAACTTCAGAAACTCACTTTAAGTGTCTAAACAACTTCTTATTCATTTATTTATCACCCTCCTTCAAAATTGTAGGGTTCTTGCTCCCCAAGAGTGATCTACCTGTGAGATAGAATAGAGGGGTGTTACCATATTATATCAAAAAAATAAATAATTTAGAGGTTTACCTAGGTAAAAATGGTGTTGTGTAAAAAAAATTAGCTTTTGACTAAGTTATTTGACATTTCAATCACATCAAGTTCCAAAATAGATAGTGAGAAATGACTATGTACAGGGTTGGTTTGAAAGTGGACTAGGTTTTGATCTATAGAAGCCCATTATTTTATTATTTTACATCATGTTGGTGTCAAAATTTTTTTATAACTTGTATTAGTATTATCTAACTTCCACTCATACTTTAATCTCTCATAAGCCCCTCACACACCATGATTTATTCAACCCTGAGTGCACCCTGTTAACTATATCCCTATTTTGGAGGTCACTCAAAGGTGTGTGTATATAGATTAAGTTTGATAATAAGGTCTAAAAATCCTGAAAGTATATTTGAATCATTTTATACCAATTTTTATTCATGATAGTGTAATATTAGTACCAAAACATCACTCTTCTAGCTGACTGTCTATATGACTACATTTTTACCCTAGAGAGGATACATGTAAGTGAATTCAAGTAGGTTTAGCCTTGTATTTGTTATTATTTATTAACCTAAGATACAATTACATCCATTTAGTCAATTTGACCTATTTTATAGGCCTATTTATGCCATTCCCACCCTTGAAACAACTAGTTTTGACCCAAAGACCATCTTCAGCTATAGGTGGAGATTCTGTATAGAAAATAGTACTTATAGGATGCTTTTGGATTTCTACCACATATGTTAGGATTATTAATATCCCATTTAATTAATTTAATTACTTATTTAATTTAGGCATAACCATATGAATGATTCCATGCTTTTAGTCTCATACTTAACTTTTAAAAATGCGATCTCCTATAGGTGGTTAGTTGAGGGCTAAGAGATACCTATAGGTGTCATTGTAGGCATACAGTCTTATCATTTATGCCCAGTAGGGATCCTTGGTAAATATAGAATTGCTTTGGTAATATTATTTCTTCATATCATGATAACAAGTTTCATTATCATCTCGAGAGTATAAAAAATTCTTTTTCTATTTAGGACATGTATATATTATTCTATGCTTTTAGTGTCCAAATGCATACTTTTAGGACTCTCAAACACTATGTCCATCTAGTATTGTAACCCATTTATTTTTCATAGTTTTATTATTATCATGTGAATATCCAATGAAGTTATATATCCTCAAAAATAACCTATCTAGCATTCTTATTCTAAAATTCTAAAATTGGGAGGTGTTATGTTTTGTCTCTTTAGAGACTTAGTCCCAAAACTTAGAATTGTTTACCTTTAGAGTAACACCACACTCTCCTTGGATTTACAATAAATAATATATATAAAAATAAATTCCAAAACCCCATGAATACATTTTATATCTTGTAATTCTCATCTTGTACATCCTTTGTCAGATCTTTTTTAGAGGGAATCTTGTAAGTGTATATTTTCTATTATAGATAGGGAACATAGAGATTGAGTATTATACATGAGAAGTGTAACTTATAATATTCATTATAATTTATTAATATTATATAAATATACATTAATATCAAAATATACTTATCACAATCTAAAATTTGTTCCTTATACCATTTTTCTATATGAACCTATAGGTGTTCTTTCATGGCTAGTATGAGCTTGATTTTTTAACTTAGGTTCTAAAAATCACCCTTTAGTAGGGGTAATTAAATATTTTTTGTGATATTTATAATATTATATTTAATAAATTAACATTAGGAAACATGAAACAACCACCACAATCCATTTTCAAGGAAGGACATTATAAGAAGTGAAAACTATCATGTAGTCTTCCAATGACTTACACCTAAAAAATGAGGTGTTTGACTCATGGAAAATATTAAAAATTTGAATTAAACCATGAAATAAATTATAATATAAATTAAAAAACTTTTTAAAACCATTTCACCCATCCACTTGTATGGATATGCTCAAATAAGCAAGAAAACTGTAGTGTTCATAGAATGGCAAGTAGATTTACATAGTCAACTTCAAATGGATGGTTTTTAAGTCACGATTGACCAAAATCAAACTTATTTATATTAAAACATATTTACATTAGTTTAATACCACCTCCAAAAACATTTTTACCTAAAACCCCTTGTGGTGACCCTACCAAGCAAAAACTTGAGTGTCACTTAAATTTGCCAAAAAGGGTGAAAATGGGGTAAAATTGTTTTGGGCCAAAAATGGAACATCAAAATCAATTAAATAATGGATATTAGTGTGGGTAATATTAAGATACATATTTACATATTTTCAAAGTGGCACATTTCCAAAAGAGGCCATATTAGTGCCGTTTGTTTCCATTTATTTATGAAAACTAACTTTTATTTAAACAACCTACAATATTTTAAATTATGTCAATTTAATAAGACTTATAGGGACAAATGGTACATTAATTAAAATTTTTAAATTTTTCTATTTCCAAATAAACCTATACACAACATTAAATACACCCTTTTGACCCCTTAAATGACCTGAAAATGATATAAGGACATAAAAACTAATTGACCAAAGATAATATAACATTATTTGACATAAATTAACCTATAAAACACCTCATGACAAAATATCACACATAATTATAGACCTAAAAATCATTTTTTAAAATATGGGTGCCCTAATTTGACATAAAATTCAAATTTGGTCAACACTTGCATAGGAAATGTTGATAGTTCATGGACTTATTTATTTATTCATATCCTAAACATATGTCATCATCTCAATACTATTAATATTATAACATGAATACATTCACCTCTCTTCTTGACATTGGACATTTCCTAGGACTCATCCTAATAGGCTAATCATTATCTCTAAAGTACATTCCCCCTTGGGACTGGTCTCACCCCTACAACCTTATCCCCTAACATTTGTGTTCAGGGAATCTTATCATAACATATTGGGCATCCCAATCCCTCATCATCTATACCCACCCCATGGTTCTCTTTTTGAGTGGCCATCTATCTCGTACCTCCCTGCATGTCCCCTAGAGGGTTCATCATGTCACCTCATTTTATTAACTCATTCATATAATGGTTTTTATTTGAAATACAATTAATCCCTACTTCATCACATGAAATTTACTTTAAAAAAAGTAAAAAATGTATGCACCTAAATATGCTCACCCTAATTATTCCACTAATCCCACTATTTATCTTAATTAATCCTATAATCATAACCCTAATTAAATAATTAAATCTCATTCCCTATCATATATTTCCTGCATCATAATAACCTTTCCATACCCCCATGACATATTAATCCCTTTTTTATCCCACTAACCTCCTATTAAACCACTGATACTACCTCACTAATTAACTACTTACCCACTTGCCAATTTAAAATTCAAATGTATTCTACTGACCCCCTAGCCAACCTATCCCTAGGCTCTCCTACACACCTATATCCTTAGACCTCCCTAAAACCCCTAACTAATCACTATTAACCCCTAATAAAATCTAGAATCCTCTAAAATCTAGATCTTTCCCTAACTTTATATAAATATCTAAACTAGAAAATTCTAATGAATTAAGAATTCATTTTAATTCTCCTCCCTTACCCTATAAATAAAAAATCATAGATCTTGGTTAGACCAATTGTAAATCTTTAAATCCATTATTTCATGCATATACCATATCTCTTAAGCTTTCATACTCTCATTGCATATACATTATCCTTGCATCCAATAATCCATTAACCCATCCATGTTCATTTGAAATCTTGAAACCACTATTATCAATCAATCCAAAAAGAAAGTCAAGAATCATTGGAGAATATACTTGAATATCTTGGAGGGAAGACAAGATAAGCAATCTTATGGTAAGATTCCATTTATAATTTTTGATTGCTTTTACATTCTCTCCCTTTGATGTTTTTTTATGTTTTTGGTTAAGTTACTATTTATAGTATATTAAATTGATATCTCAAATTTACAAGGATACATAAGGACTATGAGGAGATAAATATGACACCTGATCTTGATTGAGGTAAATTCAGAGGGTTAAGTATGATTTAATTACCATAATAAATATATAGTGTAATATTATTTTGTTTTGGTATATTATGCAAAGTTTATGTCCCTAAACTCTTAAGACATGTTGACACCCTAATGTGTATTTAATGAATGTTTGATTCAGACCCAATTATCTTATGTAATGACTTTTTTTGCTATTAAATTATATTAAATAAATTATATTTTTTGGAATGTTATCCAAGGCTATGCTGTGTGTGTATCATGATGGTACGATTATATGTTTATTCACACATTCAGTGTATTATCAATTATTGTAAAAGTACCTTTATATTATTGATTAATAAAAAAATGGAGTTTGATGTTTTTGGATATTATAATGGTATAAAAGCATAAGTTCATACCATAGAAATATATAGGAAAATTGATGTATAAATTTTGTCTTGTCTCTCTCAAGATGTTCAAAACATGAATTGGAAGATGTGATAATGTCAAAAACTTCTCTAAAGGTAATAAAGTGAGCAAGATAACCAATAGAAATAAGAGAATGAATGAACCCCATCACGTTGATGGAAATTCCAAAAAAAAATGGTGTTGATAATAATTTGTATGCTAATGTTAATCCACTAGTGGATAATAATGAATTTTATAGTACTCTTGAAGTGCTCATAACCATCCAAGAAAGGTTAGGAGATCAAGAAAACTGCATGGATAATTTTTAATGTCATAATAACAATCAACTAGAGAATAATCACATGGAAGTAAATTATGATATTACTAATCCCTAAGATTTAATTTATCCTATCATCAATAATACCATGAAACTTCAACCTTCTACATATGCTGAGGGAAAATCTAGAGATGTTGTTGAAACATGGTTGGTAAACTTTTATAAATATTTTACCCCATATAATATGATCTCTAATATCAAATCTTGTGTCGGAGACTATCATTTGGTATGTGATTTTACCTTATAGTGGAATGACCTATATGATCTTAGTGGGTATGAATTTGAATTAAAATGAGCATAAATTATTGAGATTCATCCATTAAAATAGATAATTATGATTGTAAAAGAGTATGTGAATAATTTTATCAATATATTGTGTTATGTTAATTATATACACGATAAGGAGATAGAAGTCACTAAGTTAAAATTAGGATTAACTAAAGTATTGATGTATGAGTGAACATGACTAATTATGATACTCTATATGAAATAATTAAATCTAAATATTAGGCTAAGGAGAAAGATAAGTACTACCTCAATTTAAGATAAGAATTACAAACTAATAGGTTACATTTCAATCCAAAGACATATATCTCTCCTATTTGAAATAATTTTAATAATATTTAACAAATAAATAATTTTTCAAAACCACCTTGATTATAATATATTTTAAAATTTGAATAGAGGTTCAAAACCTCAAAATTTCCCTACACAAGGCAATGCAAACCAAAATCAATCTTAAGATAATTTCCTTGAACCAATTACTAGTGATAATTTGGTATATTTTCCTCTCTAAGGTGATATTAAAGATAGGAATGTGTTGATAATAACTATGTGAATTATTTACATAAGATTCAAAATAATCAACATGATAATCATAGATTTTATCCTTTAGTTAAAAATTACAATGCAGACTTGCAATCCAACCCAATTTAAACTCAAAGTATAATTTCTAGTTTTTCCTAGAATGTTTTAATTGATTCTCATTCAATAGATAGTTTTATGTCTTATTCCATTTCTATTAAGATTAAAATAAACCACACTATATTAAGATAAGGATGGGAGGTAAATTTTGGAGTATGTAGGATATTTTTAGTTTTGGAATGCATGAATCAAACTAAACTTAATCTAGGTGTCTTCAAGATGAAGTTAAATTTATTTTTGGCATATTTTAGGTCCTATGACATAATTCTTATCATGGGTTGGCTAAAATAACATTAATATATAGACACTAATGTTAAAATTTAATGCTAAATTAATGCACTTTTGACCACCCCTTATGCACACATAACCTATGTTCAATTTCACTATTTAAAACTATTATTCCTCTACTTATATGTAGATGAGCCTTTATTTTAAAGAAATACTAAAATTTAATGTTCTTATTCCTCATTACAAGCATCCTAGACTCATTACTTGACTAATTTATAATTGTAATTTTGTTGTATATATTCCTCATATGAAATTGCTCCTTTAGGTCAATCCTACATGTTGATCATGTCTAAATCTATTGGTTTTGCCCTGTTACCAAATAATGACTGATAAAAAAAATTCAAATTCATCTCAAAGGGTCATTACACATGCCTTTCAATCCCAATTTTATGAAATATAATAAAAATCATTATATGATAACATTTTATACCATTTTGTGAGGGGATGCTTCCATTTTTATTGTATGCACATAAATTTGGTCACTTTATTTATCATCATTAATGTTAATATTATTTTCCACTAATCTCATTTATTTATTCTATTTTCTTCCTAAAACTACCCCTTATAGTCATTTATTTAACACCCCTTCATTATTCTTCATCCGGTAACCTTATTCCTACACCACAAGCTAATAATCCTTATTCTAATATTTCATTTATCACTTAATACTATCCTAATCCCACTTATCTAATATTTGGAAATTTAAAATTCCCATGACCCACCTACCCACTAACTCTAGCCTATTCTTAGGTTCTCCTACATCCCTAGTCCCTAATCACCTATATTAATCATTAAATAATATTGTTTAGCCCCTAATGGGTTTTTTAGTCCTCTAATTATATAATCCTCTTTATCTTAGCCATTTTATCTATATAATTCTCTATTCAAGAGGTTTATAATGAATTTTTAATTCCTTGGATAATCCTCCACCATTGATCATCCTAACCCAATTTTGAATAATGGCCATGGATCTTCCATCCTTATTTATATTTAACACCATCACCCCTCCATAGAAAAACTAACCAAGGAGTGTGAAATAAATCCATGCTACACAAATTCATCATTAATATATTAACTAATTCATGCAATTCAAGTCATTGATCAAACATCATGTTGTCCAAAATCTGAGTCTTTGGTAAGAAATCTCAATCCATAATCAATTGGTCTCTTTTTTTAATATTGATGAAGAACACTTATATCTATGTTATAATGTTGTTTTTAATGTCCATTATATTTTAATTTTGATCTAATGGTTCTCAAATTTAATGGTAGATTTTACATTTGTTTTTTTTGGTTAAATTTCATAATCAAGTTTCATTTGCCTGAATTTATCATCTTACATTTTGTGATCATAGTGGGAACCCTCCTCCTGGGCTGAAAATTTATGATTTGAGCATGTGTGCTTAAGGTTATAAGTTATATTGAAGTAGATTATGGATAAAATATTAAAGAATCTCATTATTTAGGAGAAAGGTAGTATTTCTCTACAAAAAGTGACATTGTACAGATAGTTTTGACCTTGAAAGTTGTAGTTTTGTCTAACCACCAACATTGACAACTAACCATGAACATTTTTGTAGGTTTTTCAAAACTACATCTTTAAAAATTCAATTTTTATCCATAAATTTGATCTTGACATCAATAACTAAGGTTTTTAAGTGATATATTATTAAAGTAAAAAAAAATAGCTTGATATACATCTTTCTATTTTCTATGGATTTATACTAACTTGATTATCTTATAGATCCAATTTTACATTTTGCCACCCTTCATAGTAGTATTTATTTTATATTAGACAAAATTGTATATTTTTAGTCATGATATTGATTAGAAGTGGTAATTTTTCCATTTTAAGAGGTAGTTTTGACATAAACACAAAAATCACTAATCTAAGTCTAAAGTTTTTGTTTTCTAATTGTTTTATTGTCTCTATTTGACTATTGTTTTCTTGTAGGTAAGGGGAGGTGCTATCCAAATAAACATCAAACATCCAAATAACCCTTTTATAACTTGGTGTAATACCACATTTTATGAAAGGCAATTTTGTTTTTAATAGTCATTATTGCATATATATAGTCAATTTTGACGCAAGGAGTTTGAATATTAAATTTACCTAATCAATATCAAAATCTAATCTTGTTGTGATATTTTTATACATATTATGAATGTTTTTAATCAATTTATAAATAATTTTTTATTTTGATTTTTAATTTTTCATGTTTCCCCTAAGTGTCAAAAATACATATTGTGAATTTTGATATTGACTTAGACCTATGGTATTGTGTTAAACACTAATGGTTTTGCCTTAATCATGTAGTCACATAACCCATTTTCAAAATAATATTTTTTGAAGTGTGGTATTGATCCTAACTTATAGTATTGATATACCATAAATTATTTTTCTAAAATCACATGGTATGGTTAGCTAGTAGCTTGCAAAACCACATAACCCCTAGTTATGGTATTGCCTAGTAATTGTGATTTTGTATATTATAGAATTGGTTTTTCATAGAATTGAATATGTATCTATAGTTTTTATCAATCAAATTATGATTTTGATCTTTAATTTAACTTCAATTTATTCTTTTTGATTACATTTTTTCATCATTTATCCATGAATTTTGAGTCGTTCCAAGGATTTCACAAGTCCCAAATTGTGTTTGGTATCGAAGGTGTTACCCCTCAACCCCACATAGTAATGTGATTAAAATCATACTTGGGACACTACCCATAGACCCTCAAGGGGTTATTCCCCTTAACCCTTAACCCTAGAATGGGTTTATCCCATTGAGCCCACTAGGGACTGCCACCCCTAGACCCCCACATTATGGCCCCTCATCCAAATAAGTTATAGAGAAAGATTGAAAATTTTTTGGTGGTTTTTATTAAGGCTTATTAGAATAATGTTTTGTTTCTTAAAAAGGTGAATCTAGTAGCAATTTTTACTTTCTAACATCTTCTCTTATAGGTCATATATGTTGTATAACATCTTTTATTGTAGTTTATCCCTCCAAGATTGCCAATTGAAACTAATAATCACTTATATTGTAGGTTACCTATCAAATATATTTTGGAATTTTTAAAAATAATCTGGTAAATATCATTTATATATTTTGTTTATATCACATCTAAATTAATTGGTTAATAAATATTTTTTTGCTTGTGTGTCACCCAAGGGATATAGTGGTGTACGCTCTCCTCCTTGCACACTTGTGGTGATTCTTGGAGAATAAAAAACCACTAATAAACCATATTATTTTATTTTATAATGGAAATGTGATGTGGAAGTTATTCCCAAGCAATTTTCATAGTCTTATGGGGATATTGATTATGGATTTCACCACCACACACTAATCCACACTTCATGTTCTAGTAGAGTATAAATATCAAGGATAGTTGTCATTAGGTTAAGAATTTAAACCCATACATGTATTATATGAATGGGAAGAGTTAATTATTTGAAATAAGAATTATAAATGACCCTACATAGACTTGGGTCCCACTGTACCTAGTGAATATTGGGGACTCCCCTAGATATCTTGTTCAGGCTAGCATAAGACCATCAACCGTAATATGTGACTTGATTCTAGAGTCAATATCAACACCCAAGTGATTATCATGTGTAAAATGGGTTGAGAGGGTTTAATATATCTTATAATAGGTCACCAACTTATAACCTCACCCATGAAGCCAGTAGATGGTAAAATCATTGAGTTACACTCACAAATTAGTTTACTAATCTTAGGTTTGTGGTTTAATTTATTTGGTGAGTTTTTTTCTAAACCATGTTATTTATGATCTAATTCATCCTTTCACCTAAAACTATACACACCTATCTATTTCTCTATCACATATCATCATCTTGTATATCCTTGTCTCATCATTATATCATCTTTTACATCCTTATCAATATACTCTTGTACATATTTACTTTTTACATCTATGTACATCCTTTAAAACTTATTTTATATTATGTATTGTCATATCTCTCATCACCCTATTGTAATAGTCATATACTAGTCTAGTCTCATCTACCTATCATTAGGCATACCCCCATCACTGACATATCTTCATCAAGACTTAACATCCACATCTTATCATAGTATAACCTTGACTAAGTCCACCTTATCCATTAAAAACCACACATCACCTTGTCCACCACTTTATCCCTTACAACTTATCTTATCCATAGTCTAATTTTATCTTACCTTATCATCCCCTTGACAATATTAGTCATTAAATAAAGTCTATAATCATATGCTAGTCCTTATCCACATTTACAAATAACTCTTTTCATCAGTGTCCTTAATATTATCTTGATTATGTTTAAAATAAGTTTGAATCATAATTATAATCCCATACATCTTTAAACCCAATAATCTCATACTATTTGAGTCAATTCATCTTAGTCTTGATCTAGTCTTAATCTAATCAATCCTGAGTCAAAAATAGTCTCTTAAGCTAGTCTATCCCTAGTCAAGTCTTAGAGCTTGTCATAGCTCACCTAGTAAAATATAGTTAACATCATTAAGGCCTAGCTCATGTCCTAATTTTTTCAGTTGATCTTGTCTTACCTCATCAAACATCACATTATGTCAAATATCCATTCAAACTTAGGTTGAGACTAAAGTATGACTTTATCCAAATTCATCCCACAAGTCCCATATTCATTCCTTAATCTTTCCATTTAATCCCCCAAACCTACCAATTGATGATAAACCACATCATCAATATTTCAAACCATCTTAATCCATGGCATCCAAAATATATTTGGTCAATACCTTGATTAAGCAATGTCTCATCACTAATAAGGGTATGATCCTTTCTCACTTCCTCAAAATGACAAATCAATGTATTATAGCCTTCGACACCATCCACCCAACATTACCTCTAAAATACACCCATCCACATTAGTCAAATACTATTCTTCAAAAAACTTAGTCCTATTTAAACTCTCTATTCACTTGTCATAGCTAGTTGGCTACTCCTTCCTAGACTAGCAAAGGGAATCATACCTTGGCCACCTCATCTACTACTCCACCCACATATTCACATCAATAATCATATGATATATAGACTAATAATTCCACATTTGAGTAATAAAGTGAAGATATGCCTTAAACTCATCTTCTTATATCCCTGAAATCCCTCGTCCATGAGCTTGTTACTAGTGACATGATGGTCTATCCACCAATAAGACATCTTAATCCCACTAAGCCTAGGCCCTCTTGGTATATCACAAAAATATATTATTTATATCATAAAAATTAGGGGAATACCATTATTTAATGTCATAATTCTCAAAATTACATCTAAGACCTCATTGACCATGGTGACATTGAAATCGATCATGAATCAAATGAGTCTGCATCTATGGGTGAAAAAGAAGAGGAATGTTAAGATTCTATTTTTTATCATGATCAAGACCTTACCTTTCCAATCCATGGTCAAGAAACCATATCCATCCTCTATGGTAGCATGATATTTTACAAATCCTCCATCGAAGATGACTTAGTTCCCCATGAACCTTTTCTTCCCTTATCTATTAAGTCTCTTTTCCATGAAACTTTGTTTGGTGAATCCATTGTCCCTATATCAACTCAAAAACACCACATTGAGAGGTCATTTATAGACAAAAAATATCCTACTATTAGAATCAAATCATGTATATGATAATCAACATTGGAGACATCAGTCTTATCTACATTAGGATCATGTCCAACTACTAGTTTTTGATTTAGATCCTCATCAAAAACACTATCCCTCATATATATTGTAATAGATGATGATTATGCCTACCCTTTTCATATACCTCTAATTTGGATGATAATCAATCACTAAGAATATATTTTGATCCTAATTAAGATGATTAAGTCATAGTATAATTCTTAAAATCTTTATTTGTTAAATATTATTATAGTGAATTTGATCCTACCTTGGACATGTGTCTTAAAAATATTTTTAGTGATCCTTTTGTTAATCTTGAGGAGATATTCTCAAATGTTGAAACTAGGTCTCCTAACAACCCATATGAGTATCATGTTTCCCCCTCACCACTAATTAACCTCATCATATCATCTCCATCACCTTCATCCATAATATATCCTTCTTTTCATTTCAATAATCATCTAATCACCTCCCTCCATAGGGAAGAACAAGAACATACATCATTAGAACCTTACTCAAAAAACATAATATGTTCCACAAAAACAAAAGTCTAAGACCATATTCAAAAATTCATACACGATAATCAAATCATCTTTGATTCTATAAGTTAAAATCATGAAATTTCAAATAATTGACCTAATCAAAATGTGTCTTCCCCTAGTGAAAACCTCTTTGAGGCACTAAGGGACCATAAAATTCAAAATCATCATCCTTTATCAAGTCAAAGATCATTATCCTCTAGTAAAACCCAAAGTCAAGAATCAAGGGATAATTAATAATAATAAAGTATGAAAATCAAAATAATGTCAAAATAACTATTCATATGGTTGATAATCCTTCAAATAATTAGATCAAAGAAGAATTTTACAACACAAAAGTCTTGGATATCTAAGACTTTTTTTAAATAGAACCTATCAAATGTGGATTATATGACATGTCTAATGTCTCTAATAATGTGTGTGACTATTAATCATAATCCTCAAATAACCATCACACCATCCTATCATGATCCTACCATCCATTCAAGGCATATAATCCACCATCACATCCAAACCCTAAATCCATTGATTCCATACCTCAAAAATCTAGGTAGTATCATATCTCATAAGGGTGACAAAGACACTTGGTATAAATATATAGAGGTGTCTAAATAAATAATAAATAAAGTTAAAATGGACATCAATACATCAAAAAATGATATCATGGTCTTATAATCACACATCTCTAGAATAAGTGTTGGTTGAAGATCACAAAAAATGTCTACATCTTGCATCTTTCCCACCTCAAGTAAATCGAAATGGAAAAAATTAAAAAAATAAAATAAAATAATTTTTCCAATGGTGAAAACCAATCTTATGGTGCCTTTGGAAATTAAAATGATTAAAATTTATTCTCAACATCATGGTAAAATAATATATTGTTTTCATTATACCTCAACACTTAGATTCAAAATCCATCCCTTATCAATCCCACCCTCGTCTATTTTATCCCTCAGTCCATTGCTCTTATCCATCATCACCCATCATATCATGCATCCTATTATATCCATCCTTACTTCCTGACTTGACCTTTGAAATAACATCGAAGAGGTATTGATAATTATTATAGAATCATCTTGACATATCCTCCAATAGACACTCAAATATCTAAATATTTGATTCTTTCATGATGTGGTCATTGGCAATCCCTAGCCCATTATTCCTTTATCCTCATTCCATTTTTAGAATCACCCTCATCCTATTATTATCCCATACATCATTCCATCTATCTTTATTCTAGTTGTTAGTCCTATTATTCCCTTTGCTAGTAACCCCATTTTTATAGTGTATATGTATATCCTAAAAGACCTAAAAATTGAAATATTCCAACAACCCTAAAAATTAAAAAATCCAAAAAATATCAAAGCATCTAAGTTATCTTTTCTTGTGTAATTTTTTCATTTATCTTTAATATCCTAGTCATCTTATCATATGTCCTAAGTTATCCATCTCATTGTCAACTTACCTTGTCTTATATCCTAGTGGTCTTAATCATTTTTTCATCTTGTCTTGTCCTATGTCCTAATCATGGCACCCACACACTTATCCTTATCATAATCCAAGTCCTTAGTGCATGATTGAATTTTTGAGATATTGATTAAAACTACTATAAATAGTAAATTAAACCCAAAATCACAATATCATGACAATGAGGGAAATGAAGGAACAATAAAAAATTTAAGAGTTTAATCTTAATGTAACCTTATTCCTTTTATCTTGTCTCTAAAATTTTATAATTGATTATAATGTAATTTGATTTGGATGTGGACTAATTGATAAAAGCTTCAAGAGGAATCTAATGGATTCTTTGGATAGTTGAATGGATTTCAAGAGTATATAGATGCTCTAAGATGGCTAGTATTAGAGTATATGCAAGGCTTATGGATTTTATTATTATTTTGGCCATGCCCTAAGAATGGATTTTTAAAAAATGGTAGAGGGAGTTTTAGGGGAAATTTTAATTATTTATAAGACTCTAGTTTGGAAGATTTATAGAATCTTGGATAAGATTCTCTAGATCTAGAGACTTCTTGGTTAGTTTAAGTGATAATGAGGATTAATTGGGAATTAAATAAGGTTTAAGGTTCATAGGGATGTAGGAAATATTTGTAATGTCACTAAAGAGAGTTCCCACTCCACATCCTTCCACACATTTTAAGTCAAATGTGACCTTGGATATACTCACATCATGGGTACACTTATACTAATAAGTGAAAAAGTAAAAAGGATTTCCTACATCTCTAATGGATTCAAGTCCCCACCCATTCTTTATACACATAATATTTTCAAACTTTTATCAATTATTGACACTTTGTATCTTGTAAGAACCCATTGATTCTCAATCTCTCTGAGCACACACCTTAAGGGGTACACCAAGAAAGGTGTGGGTAGACCATTAGTGCTTTCTAGGATTGTTGTCACTTTTTCCACTTGTCATCTACACACTTGTTTCCTGAAACTATTATTCTTAAGCTTGTTCTTGTTTGTTGTATCCTTTCTAGTCATTTACTACATTTTATCCTACTATTCCTCACCTTAATCCATTTAATCTAAATGTTTGTATTAGGTCAATTGGGTTGACCCTGTATAATTTTGGGTAATTTTGACTTAGGAACTAGTTTGGCCTTTGGTCAACCAAGCTCATGATCAAGTGAATAATTATCTAAAATTGTGCTAGGTTGATAAAGTTGGCCCTATCATCTCAGATTTTTGGAAGGGTTTGGGGTTAAATCCACCTATATATAAAATTTCATTTAATGATTATTTAGAGAAGAGAAGAAGTAAGATATATTATGCATATACTTATTAACCATTCTACCTAAGGATTAAGCTTAGGGTTTGATACTTTATTTAGAGATGTGGATATTGTCTTGTGGAGATATATTTTGTATACATTAAAAAGTTGTGTAGCCTATATTTGATTTTTCTTTGTCATCCTTACATACCACAACAACATCTTACGAAGCACCTTGGCCAAGTGAGAGATTGAGGCTTGGTGCGTTCATATTCAAAGGTAATAATTTATAACTTTGATCCTCCTTTGTAAGAGTAGGTAGATATACATTTTTACTTATATTATATGTATTAGGATTATGTATACATTAACATGAATATATGTCTTAAATGCATGTTTAATTTTATTTTTTTAACCCCCACTTTGTACCATAAGCTTTGGTGAGCACTAGATTAGATTTACTTTGCTTATTATTAGTTTAGTGAGATATCAAAAATTAAGACCCCCTTAAGGCTATTACATGTTTTTTCTTGGTTGGATGCTTTGGAATCCTCCCTAACATGGTGTATTATGGTAAGAGATCCCCTAATTGGGTCTATTAAATCCTCATATTGGTCATTTTCCCACTTAACAAATGTTTCCCTAATCAGAAGTGTATGGTACGATCTATCCTCTTTGAGTTAGGATTGATTTAGAGACATGATGCATTTTTGATTACATGTATTATAGTGAACCCGATGTCAACCTGACCCTTGCAAGTTTTTGTTTCAATTATTTCATTATTTTATAATTTTTACTATCATATATTTATGATGTTAGGTCGACTCTATCAATCTAATACTAACTTTTGTGTGCAAGTTTAACATACAGTCACATCAATATGAATTTATTTTGTCTCTGTGAGATTTTTACCAAGTTTAGGATACTAGGTCAACCTAGTCAACCCTATATATTTTCAAACATCTAGTTCAACATACTAGGTTAACCCAATTGACCATATACATTTTGAGGTTTTTAGGAAAGAGGATCTACAAATCTAGGTCAACCTACTTGACAAAGTTAGTAGAATTTACAAGTCAACAACAATCTCACCCCTTTGGATCATCCAACCCACTAAGGTTATTTTCTATAATTTTTTTTCAACTATAACATTTGTTATAGTTTTATTTTTCATAGTTTACAGTCCTTAAAACTACCCCTATATAATCAACTAGGATGGCACCATCGATGTAGTTCTATATTTTATATTCCTTCTCAAAAGCTAGGTTGAATCTATCAACATAGTTCATTTTTAGACCTTTGCTTCCATAGTATAGAGGTGACAATATTAAACATGTTCTATATTCTCTACATACAATGTCAACTATAATGACATTGTCCTATGTTTCAAAGTTTTAATTAACCCTTGTATGCTAGTAATTAGCTCACAATTTCATTTCTTATTGATTTCATGCTAAGAATAGATCACATAGTCTAATTTTAGTTTCAATATTTTTTATTTTATGTACTTGATACCAAATCATTAAATATTTAAAAAAAATTAAAAAAAAATCTACCCAGGTCCTACCTACTTGGATTTCATCACCAAGGGGGAAGCTGACTTAGTTTTCTAGCCAAGTATAAACACATGGTTAATGGTATATTTTGGATAAGCACCTAATACCCTTATCATTGTCGTGTGTGAAGTGAGGGGGTAGGCCCCAATACGAAGTTGGTAACATTTCCAATACAAATCCCTTTCATCCCAAATGTCATGAAACCATCCTTACAATGTTTTCTAGTTCCTTAGTTACAACCAAATTCCTATCACATCTAAAATTATACTCTAATAATTTTAAAACATTCAGGTTGACCACTTAGTTATATTTTTACTTTCTAAGTTAATTTCTTGATCTTTGCTCCATTTTATGTTGTATTGCAAAAACATGCATTAGCCATCATTGGTGTAAGGTTTTGTGTTGTGAACCTCAATTAGATCAGCCTCATTGATCTAATTGATTATGTGTCTCATTTCAATTCTTACTTTCATAATTACTTTCACAATTATTCTTGATTTAGTACATAGTCATTTATGTTGACATAATCTCTTATAAGATATCTATTTTTCCCTACCTACTATATTAGGTTGACCCAATCAACCCTGTACACTTTTTTAGCCTCTATTTAATATACTAGGTCAACCTACTCAACTGTGTATAGTTTTTAGGCCTGATTTTCTATGCTAAATCAACCCAATTGACCCTATACTATTTATATCACATCATATCTCCTTGTTCTTTGTATCTCTCTTGCCTTGTTTAGTCATTTTTATTCATCATGAACTTTTTATTTCATGAAAATACTAAGTTGAATTCAATATACATGATGAGTTTTACCAACCATCATAGGGTCTCCCATAAGTAGAGTAGGGATCCTCTCTTGGATGAGAATAATTTTCATATATCCACTCACACAACGAACTATGGGACCCCTCCTCATTCCTATTCATAACATAATCCTCTCTTCTCACTAGAAGATCAACCCAAATTAGAGTATGCCCTTGAAATTCTTTCTTTATCTTTGAATTTCCTCAACATTGAGGAAAGGATCTCTCTACCATTTACCATCTCATGATTAGTGGTCAATCTGAAGATCCTCATTCACCTTCTCCTATAATTTCAAATATATTTGGAGGTATTAATTTATTTTATTCACATCATCTTCCATCGATTATGACCCCTTATCATACCATGCCATCTTCTTCTTTATATTCTTTTACCTCTATACCTAGTATCTCCACTAACATGATAGGTTCTACATCTAGTGGGCCTCTCTTAAAACCCACTATTATTAATACTTCCACTAGTGCATCACTTTCAACCCAAGGTAATCATGATTTTAGTTCTTCCCCTTATAATCCCTTCAATAGTCCATCTTTTTCCAAAAAATAATATTTTTCCACTAGTACCTCACTTTCTAACAATTATTCTCAAGCTCTTACCAATACCAATAGTGGTACCCAAGCCACTAATACCAAATCTAATGCTTCAAAATAATGTTAACAATGCCAATCAAACCTACCAATTATTTTTATAAATACTTAATAAAATGAATACTTTTCAAGCTCATAATACAAACCAAATGATGAGAATGCAAAATCACCTTTTCCATCTTCAAACTCATCCTAAACCAATGTCTTGGGGCTTGCATAATCAAAATTTACCCCCACCTCCTATTTGAAATTCCTGAGGCAATCTCATCCCTCAACCTCCTTTGGTCAACAAAAACATTAAGCATCTTCAAAATGGTCCTCTTACCACTCAAATTGTTTATATTGATATATTAGGTATCACCCCTACCATTTCTTATAATGGATCAACTAATCCTACCCTTCATCTAATTTTTTTTTGAAATATTTTTAAGGGTTGGGTCAAATTGAACACCTTTTCCACTAACAATATCCTAGCCAAAACCCTCATGGGTGATGCTTTAGATTTATATAACCAGCTTAAAACTCATTCCATTACTAGCTTGGAAGATTTAGTGAATGCTTTAGTTTAAGAGTTCTAAACTAGTGATCTTCCTGAGAATACTTTGGCTCACTTTAAAAATTGTAAACAAATTGAAAATGAAACTTCCCAAGATTTTGTTAAAATGTGGAAAACATTTTCTAATAAATGTGAACATAACATGGCCAATGATAACCTTTTCAATCTCTTTACCAAATCTCTTTTTCCTAAGTTGCAATATTAGTTCTGCACACTCTCTCCACATACCTTGGAGGAGGCCATTGACCAAGAAAAATGTCTAACTTTCCTTATACATCAATTCAAGCCAACCTAACCTTCTACATTTCCTTTTATCTTAATTAAAAACAAAAATCATAATGCTAACAATGATGGTGTCATGGACTCTAATGAAAACTTCACACTATTCAATATATTATTCTTAACTACTCTTTATAACCAACTCCCCCTTTTCAAAAGTTCACCAATCCTCATTTATCTTTACCTGATTACATCAATGTTCAAAAACTTTTATCCTTAGATAAATTACTAAAATGTTTACCTAGGCCTCTACGACAAGAATTGATCCCACTCATCCTATGAAATCTTGGTATGATCTCAACAAGTTCTATTGGTTTCATGAAATATGGGGTCTTTCTCATAAGAAATGTAGGCATATTCATAATTTAGATATGGATTTTCTTCTTGGTCCTAATTTTTATCATGATTAAATCATTTAAAAGCATCAACAACCTAAAAATTACTTTTAAGGATCATGAAACACATACTAAATATAAAGCCTTAAATCAAACTAATGCCCATTTGGATATCTACAAAGACCCTCTTCCTAATCAGCAACCCAGCCAAGATAATTAAGACAAGCCCACCACTTCCATAAATAATGTATAAAGTATTTTTGACCCAATTCCTAAATATAATGTGATTAATATGACTAATATTTGAAAGGTGGTTACTTTCATTGACCCTAAAACTATCTACACCCCTCTATTATCTTAAACATTTTGTTTTATCCAAGATTCTTCTCTAAGTCACTTAAATGAGTTGGGCAAAGATGACCTTATAAACTTTGATGAACCAATTCCATCTCTTCCTTTGGATAACACTTACCATTCTATTTGCACCATCCCTCCATCTTTACCTAACACTAATGATAATCAAAATTCTACTAACTCTTATTCTACCAATTCTCAAAACCAACTTGAACTAACTACTTCATCTTTAAAACATAATTTACAATTTTTTTCTAAACCCGATCCTTATTATCAACACAAATTACAATTCACTTCAACTCCTCCTTCTGAGGACATCCTTAAACATTATGCACCTATTTCTAAACACCTTCTTATGAGTTATGATGAGTGGGATCCCATCATGGAACTCACTAATTTTCCATATAAAATTCCATTCCTTGAGCTTATGAATACCTCTCTGCATCATCACAACCATCTTATGTAACTCTTTTTCAAAATGAACATACCTCATCCTCCCCTAGTAGGATGTGAAGCAACTTTCTTCGGATCTAAAGATGGCATATTACAATAATGTGAATAGATGTCCATCCATGTTGATAAAATAATGGATGCTTCTCTTTCCTTAAAATTTCCTATTGCTTATATGATTCTTGATGAGATTCTACTTCATATAGATGATCCTCTTTTATTCATTAGTATCCAAATTGGTGATATCCAATTCAATTGTTCATTGATTGATGATATTTCAGATACCTATGTTGCCTCTCTCAATTTTATCAAAACCCTTGGATATTATGAATGAAACCTCAATTACACATGAAACACATGTCAAGGATATGATCAAAGGTAAATTCCTCCTTTATGTTGTGTGTCTTCCCATTACCATCCAACTTATCACCGTTTGTGTGAAGGTGATGATTTTTAACTTTCCTCTATCTTATAACATCTTCCTTGGTAGGTCATGGACTCACCATATGAGATCTATTGATTCTTCCACCTGCCAATGTATTAAACTCCCTCAAAATGGATCCATATATATGATTCAAGGTGACACTAACCCTTACAATTTATAAAAATTCCAAGATCATGGTGTCTTATTCCTACTCTTGAACCTTTACCTAGTGTTCCATTCCATGAGTCTTAATGATTCAACTTTCTTATCAATTACACTTGAAGTTACAATGATCATTCCAAAATCATTGGGAATATTCTTCCTAACCTCTTAGATTATGATGATGATGAGCCCAATGAGATAAACCTAAAGATTAAAACTTTTGATCTCTCACTTCATCTCATCTCTTAGCTTCATGCTTCATTGCACCCTCATTCTCATAAACCTCCTTTTGATGATATTCCCATTATCTTAACTAAGACTCATAATTATATTCATCGCACTTAATTGGATGAAAATGTCATCCATATGTGAATCATTGATATTCATAAACCTAATTATGATTATGGTTATTCCTTAAATAATCCATTATTAGGATTTATTGTTCAAGCCTATAATGCTAAGATTATCCATATCATTCTTATTTACTTTAGTCTTTTCATGTATCTTCCCATATTCCATCGTTTATAGTTCTTAATTTTAGTATTTTTCTTCTTTATTTCAAGGTAGAGATGTTGTTAACACCTCCAATTTATGAGTAATCTCATAGGAGTATGCTCATGGATTATGCTATTACTAGGCCTTATTGATTTACTATGTACCCTAACTACTATAGCCTACTTATCCCTGAGATACATGTGAACCTTTTTCAGAATTTTATATAACCTATCCCTCCATCAGTTTAGCCCACTAAAGTTAAACCCATTTATACTCCTATTATAGTTGAGCCCATTCTTGCTCCTACTCTAGCTAAGTATCTCCTTGCTTTTGATCTAATTTCTCCTTCTATTGAACCTAGTTTCATTCCTTTCCCACCATCACATTTTCATGGTCATGGTTTGCTTCCCTTACCTTAAATGACTTCAGTTCCCACCAAAGGGGTTGAAGAGATTTCCCAAGCTTCTTTCACTCCTATTACACCTCCTCTTTTGAGTACTTATACTAAGCCTACTCACAGGTGTATATGTTACTTCCACAACATAGATAATTATTCATCCATGTAATTTTGTAAGCTCTAACAATATATTGATACTTTGCATCCTTATCCATCTTATTCTTTAGATAAGGCCATACCTCTTTTGAAGGTAATTCCAAAGTATATGCCTAAATATGGGGAGATATATTATCTTTGGCACCAATGTTTCACCCATCATACTAATTTTTGTTACATCCTTCAATAACACCTTAAAGATCATGTTATAAATATATGAGGACCCTGCTTCAAAAACTGAGAAGGAAAATCTAGTTCAGGTTGCCAATCAAGTAATGGAAATGGGAGCTCAAGTTAAGGAATATTTTAACCATAATGAAAGACCTGTTGAAACTAAGGAACGGAAATGAATGGAAAGGGAGGATCATATAGAAGAAGATGAAAATAGTCCGAAAGAGAACAAAGAAGATTTGAGTGATATAAGGCAGAATGATGGGAGGTACCCCCCTATGAGCTTGGTCAATTGCAAAGAAGATGTTATCCTTCAATTCAAATCATGGATGTACAAGGAGATAATGGGCCTCAAGAAGAAAATGGAAATAATGGAACGTAACCAGGAAGTAGTTCGGAATAAAATCAATAACATGGAAAAGTAGATGAGGGATATTCCTATCAAACTCAAAGACTATGAGAACAATCTAAGGGAACTCATTAAGGAAAGAAGAATGAAGATGGAGGAGGTAACCTCTAGCATATGTGCAGTTGCTGTAAATATTGGAAAATGAGAAAATGAGGAAATCAAATCCTTGGAGGGGCCTAGCAAGAGAACAAGACAGAGCTCAAGAAAGAAAGTAATGCAAGAGGGTGCTACGTTGGTGGCTACTGCCATACAAGACACTATTGTGAAAGGTTAGGAAGCAGTGAAGATGATTTTGGAACTAGAATAATAGGTCTATTGAGTTCTAATTGTCTTGGTTCTTTTAGTTGGATGTAATATCTGGTTCCATTTTTTGGTTTTTTTTCTTATCACTATGGAGTTTCTCAGTCTCTGTAAAACTTGGGTTTAGTCTTTTGATTTTCTAGAAAGGTGGTTTCAGGTCCATGTAAAACCTATTTTTGATACTTCTTTGAAGTAGGTTATAGGTTTCACTTGTGGACATATTTTTTATATCCTTCTCCCTATGTTTCAGGGTTTTGGGGTCCCTTCAAGACCTATTTTTACCTTAAACTAAAACTATTCCCACCCCTTCTACCATTCCTCCCATAGGTCATTCTTTCAATAAATCTCCCCCTTCTTCTCCCATGGTTCCAATTCCTATGGTTCCATCCCATCTTGTTGTACCTTTTTCACCTCTTGATTTTCCACATGTGAATCCTTCACTTGTGGACCTTCCCTTACCTATAGATCCTTCCCCATCGATGATTCTTGGATCTCCCATACAGTCTACTCCTATGAATTCCTCTTAACATACCTTTCCCAATAGCCTCCTCAACATGATCCATCCAACATTATTACCTTTTCTTTTGAGGAGATTAAATAAGAAGTATTTTCCCAGTTTTTAGTAAATATTGATGAAACATTAGTAGTTATTCAATTCCAACTTCATAAAGATATTTTAGATGTTTTGGATAATGTGTGTTAAGAAATCTATTATTATTTATAAATAAATGCATGGTGTTCTTTACATTTTCATTTGTATTAGAGGTGTGATTAAATATTATCTTTATTTATTTGTTATATCATTTGACATTGTGTCAAATTCTTATTTATCTAACATAGTGAATTTAATTTTTATACTTTATATTGCTTATTATGTCATTTATGTTTGCTTATGGATATCTTATTTATCATTGCCTTCTTTTTCTTCTTGAATTTATTTATTAAAAACTCCCTTGTTCTCTTTTCATGATTGTTTGCTTTCTTATCTCTATTTTTCATGAATAATTATCATTGTGATTTGGTTATACACACTTGGTTCCCTTTAGTCATTTACTCTTTACCATATGATCATCTATCAAAAAATTAGCCTTATCATATTCTCCTTTCAGTGGTCCACTTTGGTTAATTAGTCATATATCTCTTTCATGGTATCATTACATTAGATCTCCTTGTTCTAGTCTAATCTAAAAATCCATAATTGGCCTCAAAATAGAATCAAGGTTCATTTGGGTGTGGTGGGCCAGTAGATTATAAAAGGATAATAAATAAAATATTTTAGTGATACCTACTTTCTCATATAAGTACCTAATCTGTGTAGTAGATTGATGGCTTTGTAAAGGGTCCTAAAGAATGCGGAACACATCTTGGAAAGCTAGGTCTATTTTAATTTTATTATACCAATCTACCTTCATGATTTGATCTTAGTAGAATGATTATTTTTCTAAAAAGATTTGTGTCTATAGAAAACAAGTTTCCTTTGTACATTGATGGACTCTAATCACTTAGTGTCTTCTCATGTCCTTAGTATGCCTTTTGTCTCCTAATATCTCCTCATAAGATTCCTAAGTTATGATTTTTACATTACCTTTTTCACTCCTGATTTTCTTCATATTTCCTCTTGAGAAATATCGTTTAGTTCACTGATCACTCCCCTTGGGATTATATTTTTGACTTGAATAGTAAGACCATGGATAGGACCTAGCCTTACTCATAAATTACCATAATTTTACATTCCTATTACCAACATCCTTTGTTACCAGTTTTTCACATTTATTCCACCTCATTGGTTTTCCTTTTGTGAGTTTTAGTGTAAGACCATGGATAGGACCTAGCCTTCCTCACAAAATTTTCCAATAATCCAAGTCACAATCAAAATTACATGTGTTAAATATGATATAAGATGTGATCGATTATGAACTTACATATTGTTAACATGCTTCCCAGATTTATTTAGCATGTTTTATGATTACTTAATTTCTCTTTCACTTTTATCTTCTTATTTTTTAATTTCATGTAAGAATCCAACCATTTATTGAATTTTTCATACTTCCCAACTTGAATTAGTGTGATAAATTTAAGACAAAATTTTGCCAATTTTTTTTCTCTTATACTTCTAAATGTGATTTAGTATGATTGAGTGACTTAATTGATTTTTTTTTATACCATTTATCATTTCACATGATTTCCACTTTATTACATTAGGTTCATACTTCCCAATGTGATTTAGTGTGATATTACTTATTTTAATTTAGTGCTAATAAATTTCTTTATTTAAAAAATAACTTGTTTCCATCTCATTTTACCTCCCTTTTCATTCTTTATACTTAGTCATTTTAGTTTTATTACACATTTCCTAATGTGAAATAGTCTATAGTATATTTTTGATTGATTATATTTTACCAAGGCCTTTTTGCCTATTTATTTTAACCATGTATGTGTCCTACATAATGTTAGAAAAGAAACCACAATTCATATATTTTTTAGAGAATACATAAGAAACAGTTAAATACATGTGCTAGAAAGAAATATATCCAAGTATCCACAACCACAACCATAAAGCAAACATATACAATCAACATCCAAATCCCAAAATGAGATGCAAACACACACACACACACACACACACACACACACACACACACACACACACACACACACACACACACACACACACACACACACACACACACACACACACACACAAATCTCTATCTCTATGGATGGGCCCCATCCTATCCATCTCGAGGCCTAGCCATGTTACCCATAGATGCCTTGATCTAAATCTTTTAAATAGAATGATATGAAGAGGATATCAAATATCTCATTCCTCATACCTATCACTAATATATATATATATATAGACACACACAAAGCTCTAGCTCTGTGGATGGGCCCCATCCTATCCATCTTGTCGCCTAGCCATGTTACCCATAGATGCCTTGATCTAAATATTTTGAATAGAATGTTATAAAGAGGATATCCAATATCTCAATCCTCATACCTATCCTTATATATGAGCCACATGAACCTAGAACTATGCCAACTAGGTCAGGGTCACTAGATGTGTCACTTTCTCTTTCTCTTGTACTTGTCTCATATGGGTTAGGGTCACTACATGTGTCACTCTTTCCTGGGCTTGTAGCTATCCCATATGTGTCACAATATCTATATGTGTATCTCTTTCCTCAACTAGGGCCTACCATGTATGTCCCTCTCTTTCACTCACCTTTGTTGATGAATGTAACCCCTTTCTATGTACTCCTAACTACTTTACAACCTCTCAAACTAATCTAAACCATCTTGTTTGATCTAAGGTAGATAGTATCCTAGGATCCTCTAGTATAGTAGGGTCATACAACATTAGCACATCATCTAGGATATCATTGAGATATCCCTTCACTAGGGACCCCCATATAGTCTCCTCATCTACCACACCTTCAAAAACCAAACTAGATCATTGATATATCTCAAAATTTATCTATCTATAATCTATCTCAAATAAACTTATGTAAAAATTTAACCATCTTTTATTACCTATTTATGTGTTGGCCACTACTATCTCACCATATATGCACTTTCCAAGCATGGTCTCCTTATCAATGCATCCTCCAAGAAACTCATCTATAAGTCACTACCTAAAAACAAATCCTCTAGTCACCACTCGTACCCATCTCAACATATGCTTGAGTGGTCTCTCTATAGACTAATTATGACCTAACCCATCTAATGGGTCATCAAATATGTCTAATAGCTTTACTCTCTCCTACTCTTACTACCTCCGTTGATGGCATGTCCACAGTGGTCATTAATCTTCCTACTATGGTGGTGGTGGTGGTCGCTCTGGTAATTCTAACTCTACATCCATCTTTACTCACTTTTTTTCTATCATGATTAACTAGTCTATGGTCTCTCATGATGTGGTCTAATCTTTGGCCTTGTAACTGATGGCCCTAATCCTCCTCTCCATTATGGCTCTATCATATACTAGGCCCAAAACATAGGTACCACTATTGGTACCACTAGGTGGGGCAATCCCATCTTCCATATTACATGTGCCACTAGATGTGGCTCTATCCATTAGGTATAGTGCTTTATCACCTCTATCCCTTCCAAAGCTAGTGCCACTATCTCCTAGTTAGGCCATATCATATTGATGTGCCCATATGGATACTATATAATATTTTTTCATCTCACCATTTAAAATAATGGCATATGGGGCATAACCCATATTAACTGGTCTTATCTCCATCTTTGAACCCAAGGTAACCTATCATCGACCACATGGAGCAACCCAACCAACTAATACATGGGGAACCTCTTGTATATCCATGTCATTAATAATATAATCAATCCCACTAACTTCTACCCTCAAGATATCACTCCATACATGTCATGTATGAGTTATACCTAAATGACAGATCCCATGTCATATAACACCCTCTTCTCTAATATTGTCTAGATAAAGATTATCATAAATATTGTTACCTTACCATCTGAATTGTGGTGCAACACCTATGCTATCACAAGTCCTATCATATCCTTTCAAATACTTTAAATCTATAACATATATACATTGAACATGTTCACTCTCAATCTAGGGTGTATCATCTCTAATCCCATTGCCCATATGGCTAGGGCTCTCCTCTCCTCATTACTATTTAGTACCCTTGTGACCATGGGAATACATTCTATGGGTAATCCATAGATGGCATACACATCCTCCAATGGGATAACCACCTCTATGGAATCCCTCTCCACCTCCCACCTAAAGATATTAGTCAATCATTCATAATTTCTTAAGAACATGACTAACAAATCTGAACTAAGTGGTATCCTACACATATCTTCTATCCCTCCTAGACCTAATGAGATCAATGTAACTCTATCTTCAATAGATAAGCACTCCAATTATTTTGGAAGCCATGATGTGTCCACCAAGTACCAAAACCTCAACCATCCATATAACCATAAAATAATAAAATATGTATTAGATCCTCTATGTCATGTCTAATTAAAATATATTATTTTAAAATTTTAACCAAAATAAGCCTAATTTGCTTTAATTTATTCATTTTTAATCCATTCAACCTATGTTTATCCTACTTAGCCCTTATATCCCTCAATTGATCATTCTAGGCCATTATATCACTCTTTTAGCCTTTTACATACATTTTAATACTATTATGGTCCCTTGGTCAAACACTAGTTTGACCAAAATTTCCCTATTTTTACATGGTTGATTTCACAAACTAAGTCAACCCCTCTATCTTTCCCCTCTTAGTGTCAAGTATTCACAGTGATTTTTTATACTAGGTCAGTAATAATTTTCTAAGCTAATAGTCTAAAAAATTGTTACATTGGAATATACATACAAGGTCGATAATATGGATTTTACGAAATTTTAGCCTACTAGATCAACTGGGTTGACCTAGTTGTTTTTACCTGCTAACCCCTTACATTTTGTGAAATAAATGCCTTCTAGCAATTACTTTCCCAAACCCTTCAAACCCATTTGCCTAAATGGGTTTTCCTTCTCTTATCATCTATTTTTTCCTCATTTTAATGACTATAAATACTTTAAATTACCAATTTCTAAAATACACTTAAAATCATTAAAACATTCAAAAACTAGCTTGAGATTCTTAGTTGCCTACCTGTAGTGTACTCGCTCCCACTATGAGGGTCCCTCTTGTCTAGCCTATCATCTCCTTTCCATCCTAACTCTTTTAGTCTCCCAAATCTATTTTTCTCTCCTTCACACATCAAAAATACCAAATGACTTCCCTTTGACTTTATTTAAACTACTTTTGAAAAATCTTAATCTTTCAAATCTTTTTTGTTGGATTCCTTGTTTTGCCTCTATCTTTGTTTCTACTATTCCATTTTTCAAACCATAAAATGTTCTATAATCATGATGATGTAGAGAATATTTTCCACTACTATATGCTTATTTTAAAAAGCTTTCAATTTTTGGCTATTTTTCACACTAACTTCTACAAGTTCACCTAATGTTCTTCACATTAGATACCTTCAATTCTTTTACAGTCTACTTCTTTATATAAAACACTAAGGTAAGTAAAGGTATGTGTTTTTCAAATTTTTCCTTTCATTTGTCTTATTTTTTCCTTACTACACTTTACTTATAATTAGTGTTATGTGTTATCATGTTCTATTTCCCAAAACACCATCCCGTGTTACACTCACGTGACATGTGATGAGATTCAAGTGGGTCATTTATATACACAACATACTTTTAATTTTATCAATTATTGACACTTTGTATCTTATAGGAACATGTCGAGTCTTAATTTATCTAATTTTATGCCTTAAGGGGTGTACCAAGAAAGGGGTGGAAAGACTATTGGTGCTTCACAAGATTGTTGTCCCTTTTGCCTCTTGTTATCTACACACTTGTCTCATAAAACTATCATCCCTAAGCTTGTTCTTCTATATTATACCCTTTCTAGTCATTTAATAAATTTTATCCTCCTATTCTTCATTGTAATTCCCTTTTTTTAGTCAACTTTACTAGGTCAACTGGATCGACCCTATACAGTTTTTGTTATTTTTCACTAAGGAACTAGTTTGGCCTTTGACTGACTTAGCTCATAACCTACTGAATAATTATTTGAAATTATGCTAGGTTGAATAGGTCAACCATGTTAGTTAGGATTTTTAAAAGGGTTTAGGGTCAAATCCACCTATATATGGAAATTCATTTTTCCATTATTTAGATAAGAGAAGAAGTAAGATATATTGTGCATTTTCTTATTGACCATTCTACTTGAGGAACAAGCTTAGGGTTTCATATTTTCTTTTAAGATATGGGTCTTGTCTTATGGAAAATTATTTTGGATACATTGATATCTTGTGTATCCTAGAGCTTATTTGTATTTATCATCCTTATAAACCATAAAAACCTCTTGTAAAGAACCTTGGCCAAGGGAGAGATTGAGGTTCAATGGGTTCAACTTCAAAGGGAAGTATTCCTAACTTTGTTCCTCCTTTGTAATAGTATATAGATATGAAATTGTACTTCTCTTCCATGAATTAGGATATCATATACATTTATATGAGTATATGTCTTATATGCATGTTTAATTTTATTATTTTTAACCCCCACTTTGTGCCACATGCTTTGGTTAGCACTAGATTAGATTTACTTTAATTTTTATTAGTTTAGTGAGATATCAAAACATAGGACCCCTTTAGGTTTATTGAATTATTTTTCTTGACTAGAGTCTTTTAAACCCTCCCTATAATGGTGTATTGTGGTAAGAGATCCCCTAATCGGGTTTAGTAGATCCCCATATTAGTTATGTTCATACTTAATATATATCTCCCCAATTAGAAGTGTATGGTATGATCTATCTTATATGAGTCAAGATTGATTTATATACATGATTAATTTATTATTGCATACAAATTCCATCCTTCCAACCTTTCCACTATCTTATTTAACAATCCTAGCTTACTACCCAACACCCCACCCACCTCCTTGGTGTAGGAGGACTTTACCCAAAAGTAATTTGTGAGACATATGATTCAATCAATGGATTATTTATCTATATAATATCCCATGTTATTAATCATCACATTTTTCATGACATTATACCTTCACATTATCACATAAACAAAACAACATCATCTACATATAAACTATAACTCATAATAGTAATCCACATTAGATTAAAAAAAGTCCATAATTACCTATTATATAAATCAATATATCTAAACATTATATATAATAATAAAAATATAATCCCATAATATAAATCATAACTAACAACATCCATGATCAATATATCCATAACCAATAATCACATGTCAATAACTAAGTCCATACATTATCGTGTACACCATAATCATCATAAAATATATAAACAATCCATAATGTCTATAAGAGTCCGTGTCAAAATATATAACTAAAATGGGCTCCATGGGAATCAATGAGATACAATGATATGTGTCCATAATATAAACCATTTCTCATAAATACAAATATAAATCATTGCTATCTAAGTGGCCTCCTACCAAGTTGATGGATGGATTAGGATGAACTAACTTTAAAAGTCTAAGCATGTTGATATACTAACACTACTCCCTCATATAAATCCATATAATATTGATCCTTTTTTGTCAGCTAACCTATCTATCTCATCACAATCCCTATACCTTGTTTCTCTAATAAAATATCATCATCATCCTTTTTCTTCTTGACCGCCTATAACTTCACCTCTCTCTCCCTCAATCATGATTGTACTTATGTAATATGCCCCCATAATTTTGATATTTCTGTGTCTTAACTCTGAATCTACCTCTAGAGTACAACTATCTACCCATCCTAAGCATGTATCTTTCAACTACCCCTATAAGTCTAACACCTATCCTAATAAACCTATCACATGTCCCAATAAACCCACCATCTAGCTATCTCTCTAAATAATCTCTCTTTGTAAATCTACCACCATCGTATTTTACTTGGTTGAGATACTTACAACCTCTATCTCCCAAGCCTATATATCTTTCCTCAATATATCCAATAATGCTTACTTATCTTCACTTATAGGTGGCCTAGATGTCCCTACATCATTTACACCCACTCTCCCACCTACCTAATCTCTACCTTTGGCCTTATCTTCATCCCATACTCCCTATACTCTACTATCAATAACCATAACATCTATCACTACCTACTCATCCTATTAAATTTATGCCTAGGGATGTGCCCTCTATGATCATTTCCTCCCTACCAAGCCTCTACCTATAATAACCTTTGTATATCCTCTTCCTCACTCTTGTTGGTCATATAATAAATTTAAAAGGTAGTCTTTGGGCCCACCACCCTTTATATTCTATAGTCACTCTCGGATTTGCTATGGGAGTCTGATAATCACATATCATAGGGGAAATGTTCTCATAATCTACACTCTCTAGTGACCTATCTACTAAAGGCCCCCACTATAGCCTCTTTATCACTATGAACAAATGAATTCTCTCTCTTGGAACATCCTACTACCTCCCAAATTACCATTGTACCAGATTAGGCCTACATTTATCAATGATGTAATCATGATGGCTAGTCAAATCTAATTTTTTGAGCATAAACTAGGTCGTGTCTATATCCTCAACCCATCCCCATTAAACTTATTGATAAGGGATCCATGTAATCTAATCATCCTTTAGACTATCAGATGCCTATCTATAAAATCACATGTCTCTATGATATCTCTTCACTCCACTAATAATATACCACCCAAACAATAGAAGTTGGTCAAGCTCCCTATCCACTTGAGTACCCAGTGGTCTTTATATAGTGATGTGATCCAAAACCCATTTCTACAAAAGTAATGAGGGACCTAGTCTTGTTGTTCCTATATAGTGACTCATATTAAGCTCTCTGTATAGATGGGCCAATACCATAGGACCCTAGGCAAAAACATGGCAATCCTACACCATATTTGCTATCATGTCTCCTAACCTAAGGTGGAACCATTACCCACTCTTATCTTGTAAGAGTATGCGAGTAACAAGATACATCACCATAAGTGTCAGCCTATCAATATTCCCCTCTCAAATCTCTATCAATACCTAGCATCATCACAATCAAGGTATGAGATATCTAATAGATTTTATCAGCTCTCATCATCAGCCTTAAAATCTATAGTATGTCCTTTAATGTCACTATAATCTCATCAATCACAAAGTAGAATGTGCTAGTCTCTGAATTCTAATTCTCTACTAGGGTTATAATCAATACCCTATCAATCTACACCATAAGCATCATAGTAATGTAATATAGGTCCACCATCTTGAGTAATCTATAGTCTACTGGTGTAAATTGATGCATCTCATGTAGTAATACTAGATGATGTAACCTAGATGCTAACACTCCTAAGTCCACCTGCACCAATAGACATCTTATCAATCCACTACCCTTATTAATTTATCTCATCCTAACTATTTAAACCCATCACCACTATTCTAATTCATTTATCCTACCCATCCCATCTACCTGATACCTATCTATCTAATCCCCCATCTCACTCATTTAACCTAGATCCTTTAATTAAAACACCTACTCAATCTTCCTCCTCTAACTAATCCATCCTATCTAGATAATTACCCCTCCTAACTAAATTTTTTCACCAATCTAATTTCTAGTAATTTGGCCTATTAAGGCCAAATTACTACCCTTATCAATCAAAACTTTATTAAAACTAGTGATTAACACTTTACAGCTGGTTAAACTAGTCATTTATGGACTAAAAGTAGTAATTTTGGTAAAAAAACTCAAATTGGATTGTAAATGGGTCATTATAATTTTAAAAGATCTTTTAATGTGTTCAAAAACATGAAAATATCTTAAGTCCTAAGTTTTAAGTCATGAAAAGGTCATTTGATATGTCTTATAAGCCAAAAAGGGCCCTTTTCCACCTCACATGTGCCAATTTCTAAGTTTAAAACATGAAAAAGGTTTTAAAAAGTATAATTATTCATGAATGGCATGTCATGCTTCTCAAATTTTCTATTTCAAGTGGTGGGATCTTGAATTAGCTTTTAAAAGGCCAAAAGGAGCTCTTTTCTTGATTTTTTCAATGGATAATACATAATCCATACATACAAGGTAGGTATTATCATTTACAAGACATTAACAACTTTAGCAATAATTCCATGATGATTCATGGCCATACATGCCCTAAACTAGCCTTCTTCTATTACTTTACTTATTGGCACAAAGAGACCTACCTATAGGTTTTCTAGTGGTATAGACTACTAAGGAGAGGTACAACTCTAAAATATGGGGTAAATAAACTAGAATTATAGGGATTATTTATGGTCTAATTGGTATATAAATTGAATTTTCTAGGCTCATGAATCGTTTAGTTGAAGATAGGTAAAAATTTTCTACATTGAAACAAGGAAGGTCACTAAATTTCTCCATTTTCTCCTCACTTGGGCAAAGTTTAAAGGAAATTTAAATTTCTCTAAGATTTTGGGGACTTTTTATACCTTTAAATAACATCCTTTAGTTTTTCTACATCCAATTAAAGGTTAAACAATGGTCATAAACTTAGTCAATCAATCTGCAGTTAGTATGAGCTTGTAAAGAGAAGTTGTATGATCCTTGAAGAAGGAAGCCTCAAAATTTCAAGAAATTCATGTTTTAGGGTTTCTATCATATTTTCCATGTTTTCAATTAGTTTCTCAAGAAAATACTTCTAGTATACACTTCTTAAGCCATCTCCATGCTCTCAAAGTGTTTCAATGGAGTGATTTTAGCATAAATTAAGGAATTTTAAAAAAATTTAAAGTTTTTTAAGAAAACCATGTTTCAAATACACCTCCTTGTACTAATATGATGGCATCCAAATTTAGGTGGAGTGATGAATTAGTGCCCATGTTTGCTTTTGACTCCTTATTCTAACCTTCTCATGCTCCTTCATGCTCCTTTCCCACCTCCATCTCTTTCTCACCATATCACTACCATTTTTTTCTACTTCACTATGTTTTTTGTTTCATTCCACCTTCTACCATTCTTTATTCATCATATTTTCACTTCAATCAACTCCCATCCCCACCTCTATTTCATTATCATCATTGAGGAAGGCCAGGAGATGATTAGGGTTACCATGAACATAAATAAGGGTATGTAGGCAAGCAAAACATCATGATGTAGTCAAAGGAGTCCCATAGTAGTTTTATAGCTAAAAGGTGATGATGAGGGTTCCTCTTCTATAATCAAGATGAAGGAACACCTTATTGAAGGTTTAAGTATGTTCAAACAGGATAACTCCATAAGAGGCAAAATAAAGGACCCATTAAAGCTAAAAAAGAGTTTAATGAGGGAAGTGATGACCTATAGCCATCTTTATATATAATCAAGATAAGGAGCAATTTATTTTGGACCAATGGATGTTATTATAGTCCCTAAAGAGGAAGGTTTCATGGGGTGATAAAAAGGACTAATCAATGTCTCCCAAACATTACAGCCAAAAACATAAATAATCAATACCCTACAACAAACCTAATTCAATGCCACATATAGCCCCTAAAAGTACACCTACATGTCTATGATATATTCATAAGGAGGTATAAAGTTTGGGTAAGGTAGATTTTGAGGACAAGAAGGTTAGTTTTGTTCAAATAGTGAAGAGGACTTGCTTCAATAAGTGACAAAGGAGTATGTTTGAAAGGCAAGTTTATAACTTAAATTTTGGCACAATTCATGGAGATCACCTATAGCCAAAATGGGAATATAGTTGTGTTTTACATAAAGTGCATAGACAAAGAGTGACAATGAAGATATTTCCTTTGGTCTCCATACAAATGTCTTCATCAAGGTTAAGAGAGGAGAGTAACAAGGTCAAGCCAAGTGTTAAACCTTCCTTAAGAGAAATAATAAGTCATAATCCATATAGGTGGTACATATATCAATCATCTATGGTAATAAGGTGTTGGCTATTAACTTGTTTTGACTAAGGGCATGGGTAATATGAGTGGAAAGAGGCCTTTCTTCAAATAAAGGTCTTTGTGTTAGTGTGACCTTATTGATGTGATGATCTATGAGATTTGAAGATATTTTGAACCTATAGTCCTTAAAAAAGACCTTATAGGCCTATATTAGGGTTGTGATAGTCCTTTTGTTTTAACAAATCAAGCTAAAGTACTTTCTTATTCCCATGGAGGCTAGCCTAATCAATGTCAATTGAAATACTCTAAGTAAAGAGTGAGTATAATAATGTGTAGGCATCAAATGTAACATAAATTACTTATAGTGATAATTGAATCCCAACAAGATTATACTTAATGATCACCTAGAGCCAGGTAGGGTTTTGACTAAAGAGACCTAACAAAGAGGTTGAGAGCCTAGGGAGATGCTAGTGGAGAATATTGGGTTTTGAGGAATGAATGCCATCAAGAGGAGTTATCAAGGGTTATTGAAGGTTTATTATGCTAATATTAGTCAAAACTAGCATTAAACGTAACCTACAACTAGTCTTCATGCTAAGGAGAAGTGACAACGCATGTATGTGTATTTTTTTACAATGAATGCAGCTAAAAAAGAAATTATAATTGACACCATTTATCAATTAAAGAATATTTTTTGCATATGAGTTTTATATGAGATCAAAGTGTATTTTGACTATGTACCGGCATACAATTAAGATCTATGTCCCATTTTTATAGGTCCTTTCCACACCTACTATGAAAATTTCACCCTCTATAAGTCATTTGAAGAGATATGAATGGAATTTTGCAATCCAAAATCATCTCAATCCTTCATCTAAAATACTAATGTTTAGGGGAAATTTGAAGAATTCTTGTTGATTTATGTGTTCCTTAATTTCAATAGATTTTATATAATAACAAACAATTCAGGTGCATCACCCCATTAAATAGGTAGATTTTCCCTTTTCATCTTCTTTCTTCCCTTTTCACCCCATAAATAAAAATACTTTAGTTTTTAGAGATAAATCTTAAGGGAACCAACCCTCTCTAGAAGTTCTTCTGAATATAGAGTCACCCACACTCTAAGAATATATAATTTTATCAGCTAAATAAAAGGTGTGCCTTGCACATATTAAAATAGGTTGCACTCTAGAGTGATAATATTTTTTGGCACACCCAGTGGAATATCATTCTACACACTAGCCTTTACAGACATTCAAAATCTCAATGCAACTTTTAGGCACTCAAAGTTGGTTTAAAAATATTAGGTATCATTTTGAATATTGATTAATTTCAACACTTGATTTACTAATGGTCTCTAATTGCTTGTTTTAGTATGGATCCATATTATCCACACTATGATCCTCACTAGGATTTTGATGATCTATATCAGGAATATATGCAAGAGTACTACCTATATCCTCCATATAAATAGCTAATCCATCATAATATTTCCCCTTACTAGTCTAATCATGGCCATTTTTCATCTATCCTATCCATATTCCTAATTTAATAAAATTTAGTGAGCCTTGAAAAGTATGCACTAGAGTTGTATTCATAGAGATATTATGGCCAAGATACCAATACTCACCAGATTCATCATGTGAGAGAGTCATTATAATAAATAAAGGAGCAATGGGCACCTATTGAGAGAGCCAATTGGAATTATCTCACTAGTGAGATGATGGATGTAGGTGGTTGCATTTAAATTATTGAGGAAAAACTAAAAGGCCTCAAGGATCAATAGGTCCAACATCACTCTTCTTATATGCCATCCATTCCTTCTCAAGAGACCATTCAAAGTGTCCCTTTGAGTTTTCCAAGTTCCTCATGTGTTTCTCAAACCTTCCCTTCTTGGAGATCTATCTAAGAGAGATATCAAAGAAAGAAGGAGAATGTTATGTAACAACCTAATATTGAGATTAATTACACTTTAAAGATAAGATATTCTAAGAGAATATTGATAAGGAGATCAGGGAGTTAGAGATAAAGACAAAGAACCAGGAGGAGAAACAGAATCAAAATGTCAAAAAAAACCTTTATCTTTCCCATCTTGGAACCAAATCATGGAGTCAAGAAAGAAAGAGGAATAATAAATCATCATTCAAGATGATAAATTCAAGCAAGAGATCATTTATCCTTCACCCCTCCTTCAGAATCCTAAATCTTTTCCTTTATAGAAATCCAATAAACAAAAGTGTAGTAGAGAGATGAGTTGAAGGTGATCCAAGAAGAGCAGCCTTATGAGAAAAATTAAGAACCTCTTCCTTGCAATACAAGTGAAGAGGATGAAAATAAAGAGATAGAAAAGGAAGGTGACTTAAGTGATCAAAAAGAATAAATCATAGTTGAGAGACCAATTAGTAGGGACAAACATGATTCAGTATTTCATGATGCCAAAGAAGAGGATTTACAAGAGGTTTCTCAAGAGCTTATAGTAGCTGATATAGATGAATTACAAATAAATATTTATTTAGAAGGTAGAAATGAAGACAAATATCTTATATCCATTACTGAGATGGATAATACTCTTGAAGATGATTGGTAGTAGCTGTACCATGATTTCTTGAATGAAATTGAAGAGCTTAAGATGGAATATTTTGATAATGAGATAGAACAAGTTAATGATTAATCTGAGGAATCCACCAATGTTTTGAATCTTCAAGAAGAAAATGTTATTTTAGAGATCCTAAGGCATAATGAGCTAGATCTTGAGTGGATAGATGAGATGCCTTCCTCTACAGAAGATGAAGATGAATCAAGTGCAATAGATCAAGAAATTTCATATGACTCCATCAATGGGTTAGAAATGTGTGATCAAAATGTTTCAAAAGGTAATATTTAAAATTAATTTCATGTCCTTTCAATTTATCATGATGAAGAGCCCTTTTGGGATGATTTGGAGAGTTTTTATGGAAAAATTGATATTCCATCTCCACCTCATATGGAGATTGATGAATGTATTGTAAAGAGTATTATTTCAACTATTCATCAAGAAGAAATTAATGAATTTAAGCCATGTTTGGATGTTTATCAAGAATCTAAAGACTTTTACAAATAACCACCTCAAATGGAGTATAATAAAGGCATAAATCCAAGTATACCCACCGAATTACTAATACAATCATTAAATGAGAACATGTCAATTCATGATCAACCTATGAATGAGGTAGAAATAGAATTCTTGATGTAACAAAGGAGAATATAGGAGGAAGATGATTGGATCTTGGATCCATATCTTCAATCCTTGCACCTAAGAATGGAAGTTGGAGGCCTAGTTGCATCACCTAGAATACATGAACATATAAGTGCTCCCATTTACAAAAGAGAGATACCAAAAAGAAGTAAATACATTTCGAATTTCCATGTTGCATCAAATAAATTTCCTTTTGATCCAGGAGGACCAAAAAATAGAGTTTAGTTTGTAAATAATAGACTACCTTTTATAGTTTCATTTTTATAAGTGCATATCCACACATGATTTTAGTAATTATTGTCTCTTTTGTAGTTGTTATCTTTTCCTCTAAGTGCACACATGCACATGTTTATTATTGTTTGTGTCAGTTGTCTTGTTTATGCCTTTGCCTATAAAAGACTTCCCAAAATCAATGTTTATCCAAGTTAGTTTTAAGTAGAGTTTCTAATTTATTTCACCAATAGGCTAGTCAACCCTCAAAATTCACCAAAATTGTTAGTAATTTGGCCTATTAAGGCCAAATTACTACCACTATAAATCAAAAATTTCTTAAAACTGGTCATTAGCCCTTTACAACTAGTCAAACAAGTCATTTATGGCTTAAAATCACTAATTTTGGTGAGAAATATTAGATTGGATCGTAAATGGGTCATTATCATTTCAAAATATCTTTTAATGTGTTTAAAAGCATGAAAATACCTTAAGTCCTAAGTTCTAAGTCATGAAAAGGTCATTTAATATGTCTTATAAGCCAAAAAGGGTCCTTTTCCACCTCACACATGCCAATTTCTAAGTTTAAAACATGAAAAATATTAATAAAAGTCTAATTTTGCATGAGTGTCACGTTATGTTTCTCAAATGTTCTATTTTAAGTGGTGGGATCTTCAACTGACTTTTAAAAGGCGAACAAGAGCTATTTTTTTCATTTTTTCAAGAGATAGTATATATTACATATGAATTCCATACACCCAAGGTACGTATTATCATCTACAATACATTAAAAATCTTCAAAAATAATTCTATGATGATTCATGGTTGTATAGGCCCTAAACCAACCTTCTTATGTTACTTGTCGGCAATAAGAGACCTACAAATAGGTTTTCTAGTGGTATAGACTATTGAGGAGAGGTAGAAATCTAAAATTTTTGTTGAATAAACTAGACTAATATGGATTATTTATAGTCTAAGTGGTTTCTCAATGGATTCTCTAGGCTCATGAACCATTCAGTTAAAGATAGGTCTAATTCTACTACCTTGCAACCAGAAGGGTCATTATTTTTCTCTATTTTATCATCACCTAGGTAAAGTTTAAAGGAAATTAAAATTAATCCAAGATATTAGGTACTTTTTATACATCTATATGGCATACTTAAGCTATTATACATCTAATTCAAGGTCAAACAATGGTCATAAATGTAGCTAGTCAATTTGTAGTTGGTATGATCTTGAAAAGAGAAGTTGTATGGTCCTTGAAGAAGAAGGTAGCTTCAAATTTTCAAGAAATTCACATTATAGGGTTTATATCATGTTTTACATGTTTTCAATTATTTTTTTCAAAAAAATCCTTCAAGGATCTATTGCTTAATCCATCTCCATGCTCTCAAGGTGTTTCAATAGAGCCAGTTTAACATAAATTAAGGATTTTTTTTTTCAAATTTTAATGTTTTTTGAGAAAACCATGTCTCAAATATACCTAAAACTAATATAATGGCCTATAAATTTATGTTTATTTATGACTTAGTGCCCATGTTTTATTTTGACTCCTTGCTTTGGCCTTCTCATATTCTTTTATGCTTCTTTCCCACCTCTATCTCTTTCTCATCGTATTACTACCATTTTTTTATCCTTCACTATGTTTTTTGATTCATTCCACCTTATATCATGTTTTATTAATCATATTTTCACTTCACTCAATCCCCATACCCACCTCTATTTCCTTATCATCATTAAGGAATACCAAAAGATGATTGGGGTTACCATGAATATAGAAAAGGGTATGAAAAACATCATGATGTAATAAAAGGAATCCTACAATAGGGGCAGAGGTAAAAAGTGATGATGAGGGTTCATCTTCTATAATCAAGATGAAGTAATACCTTCTTGAAGTTTTAAGTATGTTCAAATAGGATCACTCCATAAGAGGCAAAAAAATGACCCATTCAAGCTAAAGAAGGGTCTAATGAGGGAAGTGATGACATAAAACCATCCTTATCTAAATTAAATATAATGATAAGTTGGTTTTTGACTAATGGATGTTATTACAGTCCCTAAAGAGGAAGGTTTCATGCGGTGATCAAAAGGACTAATCAATGTCCCCCAAACATTATAGTTAAAAACCTAAGGAATCAATACCTTGTAGCAGGCCTAATTCAATGCCACCTACAACCCCTAAAAGTACACATATAGGTCTGTGACACAATCACAAGGAGGTCTAAATTTTGGGTAAGGTATATTTTGAGGTCAAGAAGGTTAGTTTTGTTCAAATAGTGAAAAAGACTTACTTCAATAAGTGACAAAGGAGTATGTTTGAAAGGTAGGTTTAGACCTTGAATTTTGGCACAATTCATGGAGATAACCTACAACCAAAAGGGTAATTTAGTTTTTTTTGGCATAAGGTGCATAGATAAAGAGTGACAATGAATATATCTCCTTTGGTCTCCATACAAATATATTCATCAAGCTTAATAGAAGAGAGTAACTATGTCAAGTCAAGTGTTGAATGTTCCTTAAGAGAAATAATTAATCCTAATCTATATAGGTGGTACATATATCATACATAAATAGTAATAATGTGTTGATTATTAACTTATTTTGACCAAATACATGGGTAATATGAGTGAAAAGAGGCCTTTGATCAAATAAAGGCCTTTGTGTTAGTGTGACCTCATTGATGTCATGATCCATATCAGTTGAATAAAATTTGAACCTACAATCCTTACAAAAGACCTTATAGGCCAATAGTAGTGTTGTGATAGTCCTTTGGTTTAACAAATCAACTTGAAGGCCTTTTTTAGGCTTGTGGAGGCTAGCCTAGTCACTTTCAAATGAAACCTTATAGGCAAAGAATGAGTATCATAATGTGTAGGCATCAAATATGACACAAATGAATTATAATGAAAATTGAATCCCTACATGCATATACTTAATTATCACCTACAACAAGGTAGGGTTTTGAGTAAGGAGACCTAAAAAAGAGGCTGAGATCTTGGGGAGATGCAAGGGGAGAAAATTGGGTTTTGAGGAATGAATGCCATCAAGAGGAGTTTTCAAGCGATATTAGAAATTTATTAAGCTACGAGTAGTCAAAATTAACATTAGATGCATCTTAAAATTAGCCTTCATTCTAAAGAACAATGACAAGGCATGTAGGTGTATTTTTTAATAATGAAAGGAGCTAAAAATAAATTGTAATTGACACCATTTATCAATTAAAGAAGATTTTTTGCATGAGTTTGATATCAGATTAGAGTGTGTTTTGACTATGTATTGAAATAAAAGTGAGATATATGTCCCCATTTTTTAGGTGTGTTCCACACCTAATATGAAAATCTCACCCTCTATAGGTCATTTGAAGAGATAGAAATATAATTTTTCAATCCAAAATACTCTCAATCCTTCATCTGAAATACTAATGTTTAGGGGGAATTTGAAGACTTCCTATTGATTTATATTTGTGCCATAATTTCAATATATTTCAAGTAATAACAAATAATTCAGGTGCATCATCCCATTAAATAGGTATAATTTCCCTTTTCATCTTATTTCTTCACTTTTCACCCCATAAGTCAAAATAGTTTAGTTTTTAGAGATAAATCTTAAGGGATCCAACCCTCTTTGTAGACTATTATCAATATATATTTAACCACACTCAAATAAGATCTAATTTTATCATCTCTGGAGAAGGTATGAATTTCACATCTTCAAACATGATGCACTCTAGAGTGATAATAATTTTTGGCATGCCCATTGGAATATCATTCTTCACACTAGCCTTTGGAGGCATTCAAAATATCAAAGAAAATTTTAGGCACTCAAAGCTAGTTTAGGAGATTAGGTATCATTTCAAATATTGACTACTTTGATCACTTGGTTTATTAATGGTCTCTAATGGATTGTTTCAATACGGATCCATATTATCCACACTATGATCCTCACTAGGAGTTTGAGGATCTATATCAGGCATATATATATGATTACTACCTAGATCCTCCATATGAACAACCAATCCATCATAATATTTCCCCTTACCAATCTTATCATGGCCATTTTTCATCTACCCTATCTATATTAGTAATTAAACAAATTGTAGTGAGATTTGAAAAGTATGCACTACAGTTGTATTCATAGAGATATTATGGCCAAGATACCAATACTCCCCAGATTCATCATTTGAGAGAATCATTACAACAAATAAAGAGCAGTGGAAACCTATTGAAAGAGCCAATTGGAACCATCTCACTGGTGAGATGATGGATATAGGTGGTTACATTAAAATTATTAAGGATAAATTAAAAGGCCCCAAGGATCAATAGGTCCAACATAACTTTTCTTATATGCCATCCATTCCTTCTCAAGAGACCATTTTAAGTACCCTTTTAATTTTTCCAAGTTCCTCATACATTTCTCAAACCTTCCTTTCTTGGAGATCTATCCAAGAGAACTATCAAATAAATAAGGAGAATGTTATGACACAACATCCTATTGAGATTACTAACCACTTTAAAGATAATTTATTCCAAGAGAATATTGATAAGCATATCAAAGAGTTGGAGCTGAAAACAAGAAAAGAGGAGGAAAAATAAAATCAAAAGGTCAAAAAGAACCTTTATCTTTCTCATCTTGGAACCAAATCATGCATCCAAGAAAGAAAGAAGAATAATCAATCATCATTTATGATGTTGAATTCAAGTAAGATATAATCTATCCTTGGCCCCTCCATCATCAAAAGCATAAATCCTTTCCTTCATGGAAATCCATTCAAGAAAAAGTGCAGCAAAGAGATGAGGTGAAGGTGATCAAAGAAGAGTAGCCTTATGAGAAAAATTAGGAACCTCTTATTTTTAAGGAAAATGAAGAGGATGCAACTAAAGATATAGAAAGGGAAGGTGACTTGAGTGATCAAGAATAATAAATCATAGTTGAGACACCATGTAGTAGGGACAAACATGATTCAGTATCTCTCTCTCTCTCTCTCTCTCTCTCTCTCTCTCTCTCTCTCTCTCTCTCTCTCTCTCTCTCTCTCTCTCTCTCTCTCTCTCTCTCTCTCTCTCTCTCTGTAGTGTGATGATCAAGGAATGTGATCCATCACTTTGTCTCCAAAGCACAGTTTCACTATAGATAAAAGTTAAAATGACTCGTTTACCCCAAATTTTCCTATTTTACCCCCAATTACCCTTTTTTTTACACCGTTAATCTTGTTTAACCATTATTATCTATATTATCCTACCCAATCCATTAATATTAATCCATGAATCCTTTTCTATATACTATTAACACACTTACATTATCATCATCCCTAAATCATTAAAAATAAATATTGTAGGGAATAACATCCTTTTTCCCATTTTGTATCCAAAATCCTAGGTTATAACTAAATTATCTTGAGATCTTTTAAGACTATGTACACAAAACTTGGCCACTTTTTAGTGCCCAAGGATAGTGCAACCACTACTAACATCCAATATCATCCCATCCCTTTTCAGTCACTTAAATATATTAAATAATATTGACCTATTAACCTTATATTAAAGTTTATTATTATCAATAATCACTTGTTGAATGTCCTTTAGAATCCTCTATCTATCCCTTTCATTCATCTTGTTAAGGAGTTATTGTTAGCTCGTGGCCTATCTTGTCTTTTCATTTCCTGAACATATGTTGACATCTCAAGAATTTTAGTATTACCATATTAATCTAACTTCCTCCCTCTTAAGAATTGGTTATTTCATAGGAATTATCCTTCAAGGCTAAGTAAATTTATCCAATAAGTATTTATGCTTAGGGAATATCAATTTTATCTCAACTAATACTTGAGACATCCCAACCCCTCATCATCTTGGTCTTATCCCACTCTAGGGATCTATTTTTGAGTGGACATCTATCTCATTCCTCCCTACATGTCCCCTTAAGGGGGAATCCTATATAATAGCATAATTCATCAACTTATCCACAAAATGGTTTTTATTTAAAATACCATTACTCTTGCTTCACTCATAATGCCCTTTCAAATAGGGACAAAATTTATACACCTAAATCTACTCACCTTAATTATTTTATTAATTATGATAATTTATCTTATAAACATAATCCTAGTTAAAAATTTAAATGATATTTCCTATTAAATATTTCCTACACCCTTTATGACCAATTTATCACCCCATTATCCTAATAACAATCCTACTTAACTATGAATCCTATTGCATTAACTACACACTAGCCCACTTGCAAACTAAAAATTCTTATTTATTCAACTATCTCCTATCCAACCTACCATCCTAGCCTCTCCTACATCCATATTAAACATAAACCTTGTTTAATCCCCACTATCCCTTAAACTAACTAAAAGTCTCTAGATATACAGAAACCTCTCCAAGATTCTATAAATTTCCCAAACTAGAGGCTTCTAAATAATTAAAAATTCCCCTAAAAATCCCTCCACCATATTATAAAAAACTATGATTAGGGCATGGCCAAAATAATAGTAATATCTATAGGCCTTGAATATAATCTAACACTAGCCAAATTAGAACATCCATACACTCTTACAATCCATGCAACTATCGAAAGAAACCATTAGAGTCGTCTTGAAGATACTATCAAGCAATCCACATCCAAATCAAATTACATTGGAATTAGTTAGAAAATCTTGGAGAGAAGCTACAAGGAACAAGGTGATGGTAAGTTTAGACTCTTAAATTGTTTATTATTCATTCATTTACCTCTATATGATGTTATTATGCTTTTGGGTTTACGTTAATAATAATATTATTTTAAATCAATATCTCAAAAATAAAATCATACATTAGCAACCATAGTGGGAGCCCCGGGATCCCTCCTCTTTAATTAACCTCTTGTGTTCTAAGTGAGTTAATCAAGCTTGTAGGTATAATTGAAGGTGAATTTTGGCTCAAATTTTCAAAAATATTATCCTCTAAGTGAAGGTTAGTATTGATTTGCAACTTAAAGTTTTATAGAGTCAGTTTTGAATAACCTAAATATGGTTTTGACTAACTACCAACCTTAACCACTAACTCTCTAACATTTTCTGATATTTTTTGGTATTTTTGAAAAATCAAATCTTGCAATGTGTAGTTAATCTTCCAATATGTGGTTTTGCACCTGAGACATATGGTTTTGACTCAAATTTGTGGTTTTGCCTCTATTAAAGGTGGTTTTGACCTTATGTTTGAAGCATTAATATAAACTACTAACTTTGGATTTTTAATAACTTTTGTTTATCTCTGTGTGATTATCCTTTGTTCACAGAAAGGGGTAGGTGTTGTCCATAAAAATCCAAACATTCCTAAATACCACTTTGAATCCTTGGTGTAATACAACATATTTATAAATGTGGTTTTGTTATCCATAATAGGTTTTACATATTGATAGACAATTTTGACTTAAATAGTTTAAATAATACTTTTACGTAGTTAGAATCTAGTATAACATTTCATATCACTCTATAAATACCTTAATTTTGTAAAAAATATTAATATATTTTTAGAATATCTACATAATTTTGATCATTATGTAAAAAACTTTAATTTATTATTAGATTTATTTTCTACAAAACCATAGATCCAAAAGAGCAGCGTTGATACTTAGAGTCAATTTTGCACATTTATAGTCAATTTTAAGTTAAGCAAGTAAAATAATAAATTTTTATAAATATAGTTTTATTAGTAGAATATTTTGAACATTATGTAAGTATTTTTAATTTCTATGTACATATTTTTATTATTTCTTTTAAACCTTGTTGTAGTTTTCCCTAAGTGGCAAAACTACATCTCACAAACTACATTATTGGCTTTGAATTGCGGTATTGCCTAACCATAAGAAATTTTAATAAACCATGAGGTTAGAAATAACTGATAGTTAGTGAAAACTCATAATGTGACATTATGGTGATTCTTAGTAGCTATAATATTCTATGTTCTAGAGTTGATTTTGAATTAATGAAATGCATATCGGCAATTTTGAAAAAGTTAGTTGTGATTTTGCTCTTTATTTTTCTTCAAACATTATCTCTAATGAGTGTTTATTTTTGAATCATTTTTAGTGATTTTTGAGTCATTCCAAAATTTCTACAAAGTCCCAAATTGTATTTGGCTTCGATGGCACTACATCTTAACCCCACACAGTACCACAATTGGGAGTACACCTAGGGTGTTTCCCCCATATCCCTCAAGGGTTGTTTTTCATCGATATAATAAGGGGTGTTGCACCTTAACATAACAAGGGAAAATTATCCTTAATCCTATTTGGGGATGCCATCCTTATACCCCCATGTTGTGGCCCCTCATCCATAAAATTTATAGTGCAAAATTACAACTCGTTCAATGCTTTTATTAAAGGCTTATTAGACTAACCTTTTTTTTTAAGGGGTGAATCTAGTGGTAATTTTGGATTTATTACATCTTACAAGTCATAGTTTTGACTAAAGGTCATATTTTTTTTAACATCTTATCTTATAGGTTTACCCTAAATATTTCCAATTGAAACTACTAATAACTTGCTTTGAAAAACACCTATCAAAGGTTTTGGCATTTAAAAAATTAGCTTTTATATATTTTGTATATATAATACTTAATTAAATCAATTAATAAATATTTTATTGCTTGCTTGAGGGTTACCTGAGGGTTATAATGGTGTATTCTCTCCTCCTTATATCTTAATGGTTAGTCTTGGAGGATCAAAAACCACTAATAACACCCCCTCTCCCCCCCCCACCCCCACCATTTTATTTTTTATGGGGAAACATGACATGTAAGTGACACCCATGCACTTTACATAGTCTTAGGGGGATAATGATTATAGATTTTACCACCACACACTAATCCACAATTTGTATCCTGGTAGAGTATAAATATTAGGGACAACTATCATTAGGTTAAGTGGTTAACCTCATACCAGTATTTTGTGAAGGGGAAGAGTTAATTATCTAAAATAGACATTAAACAACACCCTAAATGGACTTAGGCCCCACCATACCTAGCATATATCAAAGACACCCCTAGAGACCATATATAGCTTATCATAAGGCCATTAGTCGTATAGGTAACTTACTACCAAAGTAAATATTAGATCCCAAGTGAGCATCATATGTAGATAGGGTTGAGATGGTTTAGGATATTTCATAACTCACCGGTATAAATCCTCACCTATGAAGTTGTTAGATGGTGTAGTTGTTGGGTTACACACCCAAAATTACTTTATTAGTGATAGTTTGTGGTTTACTTGATTTGGTGAGTGTTTTTCTAGAAAAAATCTATTTTTTAGCCAATTAATCCTCTTACCCAAGCCTATACACATATATCTAATCATTTTTCATCATCTTGTATATCCTTGTATAGCCTTGTCCACATCTTCTCGAACATATTTTCTTTGTACATTTATGTATATCCTTTTAAGATTATTTCATCATGTCCTAATCTATTCTCATCTACCTAATGATAATCATACCCCATCCCTTACCTTAATCAAGTCTTGTCATCCATCCATCACATATTATCATAGTCTAACCTCATATTCTTCACTTAACCTTAACATTAATCATCCCTAACATCATCTTTATCACTTAATCTACCTTGTCTATAACCAATATCTATCACATCTTAGTCCTTTCATCACCATATTACCCACCGTCTCACCTTGTCACATCATATTGACTTGTCTTACTCATATTTAGAGTCTTGGTCCAAACCATATTACCCATCACAAAACTTACCTTAGTTGACACCTTGTCACTTATCTTGACCTTGTCTAGCCTAAACACCTTATCCACCATTTTGTCCATTGAAACCTCATCAATTCATAGTCCTTACCTTATCATAGCCTTAAATATACTATTTATATCATCAATTATATAATCATACATTACTCTTCATCCACATTGGAAAATATTCATTCCATATTAGAGTAATCATCATTAGCTTTCTTATGTCTAATCAAGTTTGATTTATAATCATAATCATGTCAACCTATCTATCAAATCACCTCATCCTATTTGAGATTGTAGACATCCAATTCCTAACACCATTTGTGTGGAAATTTTCAATCTTACTCAAATTGAACTCAAATGCATATTTTAGGATAAAATCCACAAAACATCATAAATGGTTTGAACTTATCATTTACAAGTGCCAATTTTGGTCAAAGAATCCCTAAATGGGGCAATACAATTTATGGGCTAGCTAACTTTGATCAATTCATTTCAAGTCAAAATGATGATTTTGCCTTTTTATGCTCTATATTACACTTTTCTTCTAATTAATTGGTACACATCATGTACCATTGTTATTTTGCATTGGAAACATCCTAAATGGGACTACAGTTCTAATGCATCTAATGTCACCTTCATATTCTTCCTGAGTCAAATTACAACCTAGTAATATGACTTTTTAACCATTTTAATTAATTGAGGGCCAATTTCTAAATAAATTACACAAATGTTGATTAACCTTATTTAAGGCTAATTGATCCAAATCAAGAGATTAAGTGGATTTTCTATGAGATTTGTTGAATATTTCTTTTTAGAAATTGATTTATATTATCTACATCATCAGGTGATGTCATCTATGGGGTGGCATCCACCAAGCCATAAGTGCATAAAATATTAATATTATGGGTTTCTCATGCCTCTTTATTACCTCCCATGCCTCATTTATGTCCCTTCTTTGAAATTCATGATGAGGATAATTATGGATTTTAATTACATAATTCAATTAATCCATGACCATACATATGAATCTTGAGATAAATGATCATGGTTGATCCTGATCAATCTTATAAATATATAAATAGAGAGGACATGAACATCATTTTTAAGCTTAAATATTGAAAATTTATAATGTTAAATTGTCTCCACAATCCTTTGCATTTGATCATTGATTTTATTTTCAAGCTTCATTGATAGGCTAGTTTACTGATTTTAAATCATGAACCTAGGTTTTGTGAAGTGTTCTTGATACATTGGAGGAGTTTTCCACCATTATTGATAAAGATAAATATTATTGATCAAGGGAGAACATGCTTTTGAGCCACTTTTGGAGAATGTATTCACTTGGGAAGGTATATATTTATTACCTTCTTTCATTTGTCTTTCATTATCATTAGTAATTCCTACATGAATAAATAAGCTTAATTTGGTTTATTCTTATTCATTATTCCTTTGGTTTATTGAAATAATGTTTGACTAATCATGTTATGTAATCCTATCTACATTTTGGCATGCCCAATGGGACCATAATCCATAGATTTTCTCACAAAGCCTTTAAAAAACCTACTAACTATTGTCATGTAGGCTCTTGGAGTATGGAAGCAAAGAAAACAAAATTTTGATTAAAAAGGTCCATTTTTATAAACCATGGTTTTGTTCTCAGGATAACCCAAGTTAGCTCTAGTTCAACCTAACTCAGCTTTAGTTTAGCCTAACTTAGCCTGGTTCATCCCAACGTAGCTCTGATTTATCCTGACTCAACTTTGGTTCATCCCAACTTAGCTCTGGTTCATCCTAACTCAGCTTTGGTTCATCCCAACTTAGCTCTGATTTGGCCCAACTCAACTCTAGTTCATCCCAACTTGGCTCTAGTTTGGCCCAGCTCATCTCTAGTTCATCCCAACTCACCTATCCAACCTAACTCATCTATCAACCTAATTCACCTATCCAACCCAACTCCCTTGTCAACTAAAGTCACCTATCAATTCAACTCACCTGTCAACCTAACTTATCAACCTAACTCACCTATCTAACCTGACTTTCCTATCAACCCAACTCACCTATCAACCCAACCTACCTATCTAATCCAACTCATCTATCTAACTTGACTCACCTATCAACCCCATTTACCTATCAACCTAACTCACCTATTGAACCCAAATCAACTATCAACCAAACTTGAATATTAACTTGAGAGATAAATTATTAATGTCATTTTATTAAAATTCTTAAGTTTTTCAAACCAAGCCCTTATAATTGTGTCTACACAGGTTGACGGGGTAGGTTGGAAGTTGGTTTGAATGGTTTTGACTAACCAAACACACTTTCATTTGGGTTTAAAATGAACATGCTTAATTTCACACATTTGAATTAGTGCTTAAAATTAACCTAAGATTTGGATAAGTCTTAGATACATTTCATTTAGTGTTTAAAACACATTATAGCTCTTGTAACATTTTAAAATTTGGTGTTTTAATCATGAAATTAGGCTAAGTCTTGAATTGTCAATTTGTGCTTAAAATGAACTTAGGTCTGAATTTGGCATTTTTTGTGCAATCTTTTACAATTTTAGCAATTAAGGCTAAGGGCCAAATATAGCATCACCTAATCTCTTATTTGGTACATAAATTTAAACTCATTTGTCAAGTTTGAATGCAATAGGTGATTAATTAATTGATTGGGAAAAATAAGGACATTACATGTATGTTCTTCCATCCATCCCCTTTAGTGAAATTTTGGTATCAAAAACACCATCCTTATTACAAGCAAGCCTAGTCTAAGGCTTAGAAATAATGTCATTTAAACCACTCCCCAAAAAATCATCATAGTTTGGGGTGATCTTGAAAATGAACCTAAAGTCTTTATTGTTAGTTATTTTATTTCATTACATCTTGGACTATGAGGGGGAATTCATTACCTCCCATGTGTTCTTTAGGGAAGCTTTGACCTAGGGTTTCATCTCTCAGCACTAACTTTAAATTGATCCCACTAAGATTAGAGGTTTGAGTGGTTAAACCACCTTCTAGTGTTAGAGTGCACATGAGACGTAATGTTCATAATTAGACATCACACTACACTAAATGAACACCAAGATTTAGTTGTTATAAAAGGGACTAGACCTTTTTACAATAAGCCAAGTGTTGTGGACCCAAAATCCATGCTTTTCTTTTGCATTGTTTGATGTGAAAGTCATTGTGCAATTGCTTCCCCTAGAAATGTTCAAAAAATTGATAGTTTAGTTGAGCCCACTTTACCATACCTTATCCATTTAGAATTAAGATGTTTGTTTTTTGTCATTATCTTACTTGGTCTTAATTCATGTCTAAAAATTCTTGATAACTCAATGAACTTAATCAAAACATATTGTCCTCAATTTTCTTGAGCAAGGGAGGTGTTACATTGTCCAAATGAAAAATTTATCTTTTCCTTATACAAATTATTATAAAAAACTTTGTGTCATATAACCCACTTTGGCATAGTCATGCTACCCAATTGAGTCTATATATTTTACATAATTTTTTTAAGTCCCTCATTTATAATCCACATTTGAAATTGAACCTTTCTGAGTTTTAAGGATTGGTGTGTCAAAATGGGTTCACCATTTGCACACTAAAAGTGTTCTAACTTGGGTTTAATTTTCCATTTGGATTGATGGATATTTATTAGACTCAAAATCACATTATCATCTTAGTGGACTCAAATCATCTTGTGTTTTGGTTATGATTTATGTCCTAGAACATATTTTATTCTACTAGAGCCATGTGGTGATATTGTGCCACCATTTGATTCTAGCCTTGTACGTAGTGATTCGTATATGTTTTTACATCTTAAGTTACGTAGTCTATTTTGTCTTCTTCATAATTTAGAGAGATTTCCTCTAATTTTCTAGGGTCAACTCATCAACATTAGAACTAGCTTTTATTATATAGGCATATCACAAAGATCTAGGCTTTGGTGTACTAGTTTTCACCTTGGATCTTTGATGCTAACTTACCCTCTTCTAATCTATATGATTTAAAATTTACCAAAGGTTGAGTAAACTCATGAACCAAATATTATAATTGTGTGTGGTTCCAAGCCACCCTCCTTTATAGTCTCTTTGGTACCTTAGTTATTTGTTTGAAAGAGAACTAAAACATACTTTATTTGAATTTTTGCCACTACTACTTTATATATTAGCCATTGAACATGCAATGGGGGCACTTTTGGCCCAACATGATGATCATGGTAAGGAACATGCTATTTATTATTTAAGCAACACATTGGTAGCTTATGAACATAATTATATGCCTCTTGAGAAGGTGTGTTTATCTATGGTGTTTTCTACTCAAAAATTGTGACATTATATGCTCAATAATAAAAATATTTCCATTGATAAGGTGGACCCTCTCAAGATCCTCTTATCTAAATTATCTCTTCAAGGATGCATGGCTAAATGGGTTATCCTTCTAAGTGATTTTGATATTGAGTACCAGAATCAAAGGGAAATCAAAGGACAGGTACTTGTTGATCAACTTGTGAAAGATCCTCTTATAGATACTCAACCTCTCAATTATGACTTTCTTGATGTTTCTATCATGAAAATATAATAAACACCAAAATAAAATGACCAATGGACACTTTATTTTCAAATATCCTTGACATCCTAGGGATTTGGATCTAGCATATTGATGATCACACCATAGGGTGATCTAATCCCCAAATCATTCCATATACAATTTTATTATACAAATAATATGGTCGAATATGAGGAATTGGTTGTAGGTCTCCACCTTGATATACAATGGAATATTAAAAGATCAAAGGTATATGGAGATTCATATTTAATCATAAATTAGACCACTGATCAATATCAAATAAGAGATGACAAACTTATTCTATACAAGCAGATTATCGATAACCTCAAAACACATTTTAAATATTTATAGTTTGAACAAGTTATGAGAGTCAACAATAGATCCATCGATGCAATGGATATAATTGGTTCCATGATTCAAATGGATGATATTAATAAAGATTATCAATTATTGATTGTAAATATTCCTCAACTTGCACATCTTGTAACAAATTTAGAGAGGGTATGCACCATTGCTAGTCTTAATCCCCCATCTAAGCTACCATGGTACTAAGATGTTTATAACTATTTCTATAGTAATGTCTACCCCATCCACCTTTCCAACAACCAACTAAATTTATTACTTCTTTGCTTAACATGATATACCCTCCTTGGAAACATGATTTATTCTAAAGGCTATGATGGAACACTTCTTCATTATTAATCTTTGGGAGAATCCAATTTGGTATTAAAGGAAGTTCATGAAGGAATACATGGGGCCCATACCAATGGTGTAGTCCTAGAAAATAAACTATTATTGGCCCAAAATGGAGACAAATGCTTGCAATTATGTAAATAAGTGTGTTCCTTATCAACAACATGGAAACTTGATATATGAACCTTCTTTACCTCTACATCTGATAACAATACCTTGGCCATTCTCAATATGGGGTCTTGATCTCATCAAGAAAATTACCCTGACATCTTTAGATGGACATAAGCACAATTTGACTACAACTAATTAATTTACCAAGTGGATTGGTGCCATTCATATAACATATGTTTTTGATTGATTATGGTGGCAAAAATAAGGGGCAAAACCCTTACAAAGTAGAAAAAATAAATCCTAGAGGCATCAACACAAAAGAGCCTCAAAATAGTTATAGCATAACCTGTTTAACTAGCATAAACAACAAAGACAATGTAACTAGCCTAAAGATAGTATGTATGATGAAGAAGAGATTAAACCACATAAAAGAAACTAGAACTAAGGAGAAAAATTCTCCCATATTTTATCCAGAGATTTAGTAAATTCACCCAAATTTTTTAAATTCTCATCTTTTCCCTCCATAGCAGTAGTCTCAAGATCCTACAACATAAAAATAATAAGTAACATAATATGCCTAAGCATAGTCAAAATTGAGTGTTCCAATTTCTTTGCATGACCCCTCAGGGCAACAATGTCATTCCTATAATCAACACCTTCCTCCATCTCATCAACAGCTTCCTCCATAAACATGCTTCCCCCTTCATTATCATTATCCTTAGAATCACCAATAGTAGCACTACAAACATTAGTCTATTTGTTCCCATTCTTACCCTCTACATCTTCAAAAATCTCCTGGACTTTAATAACCTTGGCCTCATCCCCCTGGGTGGATTCTTTAGAAGTACTCTCTAAATAATCAATAAGTTTAAGTTTTAGTGTAGGTTTTCTAGCAATCCTCCCTGACCTCCTAATCCTAGAGGACCATCCCTCCTTATCCTTGGCAGATAGATTAGTTTTAATACCAAGTCCCATAGGAGTATTCCTAATATTTTTAGGGGTCCCCACAACATCTCATAAAGTTTCCTCTTCCACCTCCCAAATTTTCCTCTTTCGGCTCTTCACACTTCTTTTAGAGACTAGAGTGTGGGTAGTGGTCACCATGGTAGTCTCCTCATTAGATAGAGAAAAGGAAACACCTTTCATCTAATGAGAAGCAGGAGAAGGGTAAGGCTCTTCAAATATGGCAGTATCATTAGGGTTAGTAAAAATTTCACTGTTATGAGACTGGATAGGCTTAGGTGGCTCTAGAGAAAGGTGTAAATTATATAAGAAAATAATAAGACCTTGGTATAGGGGAATGGGTTTCTTGGAGGGGTTCTTAGTTGACTTAGCTTTAACCCTAAAAATTGAATGCTCAAGGGAAGATAGTAAATAGAAAAAGAAGATAATATGAGCATTGTGTATAAAATGATTCAATAAAGGAAGATGATAATTGTACAACTTGGTAGACCACCCCTATAGAGTGAAGTATTTCATGAGGAGGAAACACATATCATCCCACATCTCTAGCCACTTGGCTCATTCGAATCCTCCCTAGTAAGGAACCCATTCTTCACCTTCCCCAAATAATAACTTTTGGTTAGAATGGTCAACCACTTTCACTTTCCTTTATAGTTTAGTCCTCTTAGTCGATAGGCCAGTCACCATAGCAATAAATTTCTCTAAAACCTCAAATGCAATTCTCCCAATAGTGACTCTATGATTATACCAAGACTGAGAGAATTGCTCAAATAGATTTTCATCATAGCCATTAAGCTATTGTAAAAAAGGGCTGATACCACTTTCCTTACAGTAATACCAAACCATAGCATTGTCCTTAAACTCACAATAGGAAATTGGCTCCATTTGAATCCTATCTCCTCCCATTATATCCTTGTAAACAAAGACACAAAATCCACAAAACAAGAGATTCAAAAAGCTATTTTTAAATGAGAAATTAATAGTTTGACAAGGAATTGTGATAAGGAGTCTGCATGTATCATCATTAATGAGAGCCATCTTTTGAAGGACTGATTGAAGCCTACACTTCCCATGCTCAAACATGATTATAAGGAATTATATATAATTATCAGATAAACAACTCACCTTAACACAATGGAGTAATAAATTAGAGATGACATTATGCAATTGAAGTAAAAAAAAACATGTACTTCAAGATACATGTCAGCATCTTCCAACAAAACTAACGGAATAAACTATATTTCCTAAGATAATGGTCATCATTTAGATGTCATCTCTTTTTGAATTAGGTCCACTATGTTTAAAGGGATGTTATTAATTTGGAACCAACAATACCAATTTAAAAATTGTTGACCAAGGTTCGTAAGAATGTCTGCAACCCTGATCTTCTCACTTATGTTACCAGTAAAGAGATAGCCAAATTAATTACATTACCATATCATCTATTGATATGGCATCCTAGACTATATTATATTTGATAATGGTAGATACTTTATGAACCAAGATTTTAAATCTATTTTTGAAAAATTCAAAATGAACCACAAGAAAACAACTACATATAACCTACAAGGCAATGGATAAGTTGAGGCATCAAATAAAACCATTATAGCCATCTTAAAGAAGATTGTCAATGATGCTGGCCATAATTGGCACTTGTAACTCTTTCCTACCTTTTGGGCTTATAGAACCAATAATCAGACCCTAACTAGATCCACTCCATACTCCCTTATTTTTGGCATTGAAGCTATTATTCTGGTCAAGATTAAGATTCCATATTTACAAATATCACTAGAGCATATTGAAGATGATGAAGATTATAAAGCCTTATGGCTGCAAGAATTAGAACTCCTTGATGGTAAATGTTTGGCTTCCTTAGAAAAATTATAGGCTTATTAGAATAGATTGTGGAGAAGCTACAACAAGTGCATTCTCCATCGAGAGTTTAAGATTAGTGACTTGGTTTTGAAAGAGAACCAAAAGAACACAAATGTGGAACATAAAAAGAAAGGTAAGTTTCAACCTAATTGGTTGGGACCTATATTTTCATGGTAAACTATAGATCAGGAGCATATCAATTAGCTAAACCTAATGGTGAAGAAATTCTAGAGCCCATAAACATCATACACCTTAAGAGGTTCTACACATGAAAAAATTTGAACCATTATGTACAAGACCCTTGACTTGGGGGCAAGTTGTGCTGATGTAATATTATCCCACCCTTAACATATTTTATACTACCTTGGCCCATTCTTGATGACTTTAGATAGTGAAGGCTTTGAATTCTTGGCACTCTAAATACATTTTATCATATCTTGGACTATTCTCTTTGAGAACCATCTTCTTTATCCCACTCAGGATTGTCCATATGTTGGACCCTATTCTTTGGACCATTCTCCTTGAGAACCATATTCTTTGTTATGTCTAGGGAATATTATAAGCTTGAACACTTTTTATCCCTTGACAAATTATGATCTTGATTATGTCTCATATAGATCCTCAATAGTAGTTCTACAAATCAATTTAGCTAGGATAGTATTGTGTAGCTTCAAACAAGTGAACAAAAACATCTTCTCAGTTCAAGAACTTTTCCACATTATTACAGATTAGTGAACATAGATAATTCTTTGAAGTTACTTCATGCTTCATAATATTATATATTACATTTTTTGCTCTTTATTTTTTAATCAATAACCTCACTCTTGCCAATTTATGAGCATGGGTTGTTGTATCTGACTTAGCTATTTTATTAGAACCTCTACTCTCAAATGTGCATCTCCTTGACTAAATGGTCCTACCTTGTGCATACTTTATCCCAAAAACACTAAAAACATTAGAAATACTCTAAAAATACCGAAAACATCAGAATGTGATCCATAAAAGATAAACAACATTATCTCACACTTTTGTAAATTTTTACATTCATATTCCATCATGTTATGCTATTGATATTTTACAAGATCATTCTTTCTCATCTCATTAGCTTCCTTTTTACTATACCATTATTATTTTTTTATCATATCTTCCATTACTTTTATAATAATTAATCATGCTAGTCTTATCATCATTTTTTTTTTAATCCCATTTCTTAGGAGAACTACATTTGGCATGAAGTTCATGCTAGAACATGCTATAGAGTAATAAATACTCTACTTTTTATTTTTGATTTTCAGTTTCCTGATCCAAATTTTGTCCCCACACACTTTGGTTCGAGATAGCGAAGTTTTGACTCAGAGCATGGGCTCAAATTTATTTTGCCTCAATTTTTTCTAAGTGTCAAAATCAAGTGGAAGCTACCGAGTGTCATCTTCCGAGGCACCTTTCATAATTTATAAAAGTTGCTTGGGATGTGCCACATGTCCCATAGTAACTCAATAGAGTGCAACAAGTGTCAGCATCCATGTCTCATGTTTCTCATATGTCTCAAAAGATTTTTTTCAATAAGCTTTCCTTAGGATCAAGAAAAAGGTGCCAGGTGGCAATCACATAATATTTCAATATGATTTTCTAAAAGTAACAGAAGATGCCACGTATCCCTAGCTAAAGAAAGTGGAAGACACCATGTGTCAACATCTGAATTATCTGCATTTTGTTTGATTAATAAGTAAAGACTGTGGTGGGTCTCAGGTTTTATTTTTGAGGCAAGTGGAAGCTACCAAGTGTTGATGTTTGTGTAAATATTAAATGAGGACCAAATTTTTCTATAACAGAGATAGAACGATGTGGAGGATACCAAGTGTCACCTTCCACAAGATTCTCAAAGGTAACTAAATGCAGTGGAGACTGCCACATGTCCCTAGTTAAAGATGCACAGAAAGCACCACCTGTCCCTATCCCCTTTTTGAAGTTACTAAGGTGAGAAATGTTGTGGGTCTTATTTATGTTAAGTTGTTAAAGTTTTGAAAAAGTGGATTGTGACAGGTGTCAAAGGTGGAACACTCTTGAGCAAAGACATAAAAAAGAGTATAAGCTACATAAAAAGTGTCATGTGCCTTCAGTAAGTGTTGGAGAACATGCTAAGTGTCATTTTCTAGTGCCTCCTAAATAATAAGAAGGTTTTCAAGTATGAAAGAAGGAATTGGCCAAGTGTCCTCTCCCATTTGAAAGTGGGAAGTGTCATGGTGTCTATTTCAGCCAATGAACTCGCAAGAAGACAAAATGTTTTAGATCTAAGAAATATCCTATGTTAGACACTTCTAGTTTAGTTAGATTTCAGTTAGGCTGTGAGATTGGGAATGTGCAGACAATCTAGAGATAATCTAATGCTATAAATAGGGGTGTAAAGATCACCAGAAGAGGATCAGAAGATAGAAAGAATTTTATGCAAGAGTTAAATTGTCAAGAGTTTTTAAACTTTTTTAGCTGTGATCAGGAATATCATTTGCCTTTGCTCTATTTTCTTGAGTTAGAAAGTTTATGTAAATATGCATGTTTTTGTGCCTTTTATGTGATTAGAGAATTAATAAGAAAACTGAGTTTTGTGCCTCTTTTGATAATTTTTTTGTGTCACTGCAAAATTAGTCTAAGTTGTGAGCCTCTATTTCTATTGTTTTTCATCTTTTACATTGATCATGCCTTGTTTGTTCTTTAATGTAATTGAATCTTACATATAGCTTCACTATGCTTAAGGGTCGAATTAAATTTAGATGCATCACCATAGTTAGAGTTTCTTTAGTTGCACTTGTGTCTTCTATTTAATTCCTATCCCTTTTCCCATTACACCCTTGATATATAGAAGAGCCAGCTTCTTTAAAATTTGGAGGTTGTTTCAGGTTGTAATTCCCACATTCCTAAAACTTCCCATTATTGGTGTTATAAACAACATAATTTTAATCAACAATAGTTTTTGGCATGCTCGGTGGGACACCATCTTGAAGTTTCTTTCAAGACCGTATGAACTAGAGAGCTACAAGGAGTCGAAGCTGTGGACTAGTCATAAGATCTCAATCTACTATAAATCTAAGTATTCTTTTTCTGCCATAAGTAACTAGTCCTAGATGAAGAGTCAATTAGTTTATACTAATACCAAGATTAAATATGGGAGCTCTTATACGCCCAAGGAATTATGCAAGTTGGAACACTGTTAGTCCTTTGTTTCTACCAATATCGCCAGCCACTTGGGATCCTATTCTGGTAAATGCCTTGAAGGCTCTACCCAAATTCAGTGGGCAAGATTTTAAAACACCTAAGGAACATTTGCAAGATGTGTCTGATGTATGTGCCATACATGTTGTCACATAGCAGAATGTGGCTATAAGATTATTATCAGCTTCTTTTAAAGGAAAATGCCTAGAATGGTATAGATCTTTGACCCCAAATACAATATCTACATGGGATCATCTTAGAGATCTTTTTTTTGAAAGATTTGAAGAAAAGGGTGATAAATCTTCTCTATTACAAATATTGATTACTATTTAAAGAGCACCACAAGAAGCAATGATTGATTTCAACTCAAGATTTCAAAAGACTTGGGAAAGGATTCTTACTATAGCTAGACCATTACCAGGTATGGTTATAGTGTTTTATCTTAAGGCTTTAAATTTAGATATATCTATTATGATTCAGTCACATGGAGGTCAGACTCTGCTAGAGGCTTATGACTATGCAGTCAGAGCTGAAAATAATTTAATAGATGCTAGAAAGTTGCCCTTAAGGCCTCCCATGCCCATGTTTCTAGAAATTACCTTGCCATTACCTCAAGAATCCCCTAATTCCATAGCCCCACCTGTGTCTATGTATAAATATCCTCAACCATCTACTAAAGAACTTCTCCCTGCCCAGTTATCTGAGATGGATGATATCAAGAATATCTTAAGGACATTTTCTAATTAGTTAATTAACATAAAGAGACAACATAATCCTTACCCTAGACCTCAATATCAAGGCAATCAAGGAAATAAATTTCCATCATAGCCAAACCAATATTAGGGTCATCAAAGGCAAAATAACCCTCAACTAGCAAATCAATTAGTGGCAGTCCCTACACCCTCACAGATTGTTCCCCCAATTCAAATAGGGAAATTATTCAAGGGAAAAGTAATTATGCAAATAGCATCAATGCCTAGTGTTTTCCTTGTAATAATTCTCATACACCTAGAGATTGTCTTATGGGTAATCTACAACAAAAGGTAGCAGAGTAAAGAATAATAGATGGAAAATTCGCTAGTACTTCAGATGCACAAACTTATCAGTCTCTTGGTATGTAAAATTCAGTCTTGATGGCTCAGACGCAAGGGATGTATTTACAACAAGAAGAAGAAATATTCCCTAAACATGCTTTGTTTTCATGGGTTGAAGATGAAGAATTAATATTTTTGAATGAAGCTTTTGCTTCCAAGAAACCAATGGTGCAATCAGAATACCATACTAGATTAAAGAGAAGAATGATGTAACAGCCTAAAGTTGAAAATAGTAAAGTTATGGAGAATCCTCCATTTCAAGGTCAAAGAAACATAGCTATCAAACAAGAAGTGCCTCAGCCAGTGCAGAACCAAGTGATTCCTACACAAGTTCAAGAAAAATCAAGATATCATTATTTTCTGATAACTCAAGCATTAGGACCAATGAATGTGGTGGAACAACTGAGATGACTCTAGCACAAGTATAAATATGGGACATACTAGCTATTATTGAACAAAATATGTTGTTACAAGAAGCTTTACAAGGCCAAGAAATGCCTAAACATAATGGCACCAAAGAAGGACTTGCTGATAAAGAAAAACTCAAGGACACAGTTCCTCTGAAGATAATAGCCTTTGTGAACAATGCAGCAAAGGTAAGTAAATCCAAACCAGAGCCTTTTTATTTGACTCTGATAGATGGAAAGAAACTCTTGCATAGTGCATTGATAAATTAAGGGGCTAGTACTATAGTAATGCCTAAGCAAATAAATGATGCTTTAAAAATAAATTATGAACCACTTACTAAAGGAGTTATGCAGCTAGATGGCAAATCAGTACAAACAATTGGGAGAATTAAACAACTTTCATTGCAATTATATACTTTCCCAAATATAATTGTCAATCAAGATATAATAGTCATATATATACCCCATGTATTTGGTTTATGTTTATCCAGGGATTTCATAGCTAAAATAGGAGGATATATGTCACTTGATTGGTCTCATCTTATCTTAAAAACCAAATATGGTTCAAAGATGAAGATATTGTCTAAGCCACTATATAAGGATCAGATCACCAATGAACCAAGCTCAATATTAGAGGAAACTCATGCTATGTTGAATAAGGAAGAAAGGTTTTTTGTTGAGGAGTTAAGTGACTGGACTGAACATGATCAAGAAGAGGAAAATAATAATTTGTTAGCTATGATGCAAAATAATCCATATGGAAATTATGACTCTACTAGTCTAGGAACTTATGTCATATTTGATGAAGATCATGAAATTCCAATTTTTTTGAGGGAGGAAATGCCAAAAGATACCTCTTCTATCAATCCTTAGGTATCTCAACATGAATTCTAGATTCTGAGTTAGAAGTCACAAGCTTATGCCTTAATCTCTGATGAGAAAGAGATAATCTCTGATTTTCTTTGCACTTTGCAATATGATATGGAGGAACATGAATACTTCCCTGATCATGATTTGAACGACTTGTTTGAAGTCATTAGTGTAGGTTATACTATTCTTCAAGGAGGCTATGAGTTAGTTATGGATGAACAAGATAGCATTAAGACTCAAATAAATATGAAAAATTACTACAAGCTTTCAAACTTATCCTTTCAAGAGGTTGGTAAATTTGAAGAAGTTATTTTTAAAGTCATTAAGAAGGATGATCATGCAATAGAACCTAAGTTTGAGGCAAAAGGAGACAAGCCAATAAATGTTGTATATTGAAGGGCTTATGGTGATGGGCAAATAATCATTTATTTATTTATGAGACACACCTGTATCAAGAACTAGCATTCAAAAAGCTTTCAAGAACAAGAAGAGTATATATATGTTGGAAGCATGTTTGACTCTGATTCACTTGAATGTAGGCTAATCAAGCTGGCATGTAAGAAGAGTGGGTCACCAGAGCTTCATCTCATTCATCCATTTGTCTAGAAACATAAGTCTTCTCACCATGAAAGAGACTTTAGAAATTCCTCTTTTGATCTAAGAGGGAGGCAAAGATACTTGGCTAATGTATTATAGTTAGATAGTTTCCTTTCCTTGTTGCTTTTTTTTTCCATTTTATTTCCCACTCTTTCTTTTAAATAAGTGTTCTTTAAACATGTAGCCATAACTCAGAGCCTTTTCAAAAAAATTCAAAAAACTCCTAACACTTTAAATATCTCCCAAATCATAAATTCCCCAAGGTACCTTACGCAGCCACTTGCATGACATGTCTAACTCATTGTTCCATGAAGATTTAGTAAGATTTTCTAATGGTTATCTAGGTTTAATGCCATTTTGAGACTTGATGGGTTAATAAATACTTCATAACAAGATTTAAAGCTTACAAGTTTTTCAAACATTCCTGTGTCTGCTAGAAAACCCCTGCTACTTGCATTTTCAGCTCATAGAAAACCTACTTAAGTGAAAGTGCTTCCTTATTTCAAAATCTTTATACCTATTACCATAGTTCACTATTTTCAAAGAATAAATTATGGAAGGAGCACAGTCTTTGAAACAAGGGTCTAGGATTTATGAATCCCTTGATAAGTTTCTTACGAGCAAATCATATGCTTCAGCCCCTGTGCAACCATTAAAGATCTACCCATGGACTAGAGTCCCTAAATTTGGTCAAGCAAGTGACCCAAAAAAGTTAAAAGATTATGTAGATGGAATCATAGACCCAATTCTTCAAAAAAGTAGTAGAAAAACTCTCAAAGAAGGAGCACATCAGAGGTGTCTTCAAAGGGCCAAAGTTGGACAATACGAGACATTCAAAATGAGGATATGGACTTCCCAACTATCACAATTCATTTTCCTAGCTGTGCATCCATGCCCTGATTTGGTTGAAATATGTGCCAGATTGTTTCATGCACCTTCAAGTACCATACAATAGGGTCTATTTATAGTGCAAATTAAACCAAAGGCTATCAGAGATATGTTGGACCTGTATTATGATAAGATAGCCATGTTTCCCACCATTGCTAAGATGTAGAAAATGTGGGCAAACGTCAATACTCAATTGAGATTTCTAAAAATAGAGCTACAATTAGGAGATGATGATACAACTGTGCTGACACTACCTATAACAAGTGCATAATTTGCACAAGCGAGTCAAGATGCACTCTCCATGATGGCTTTCATTTTAGGAATGAAAGATGATATAACCATCTATGAAAAATAAATGGCTATCCTCTTTAGATTGAAAACTGTTGATAAGACTCAGGAGTATCAGCTTGATTTCTATGAGCATATTACATATTTAATGGTGGAACAACTTGCCTAGTTCAGATCTAAAGGGATTTTTAGGTATTCCTCTTATTTTTTTCACCTTATGTTGTACCAAAACTTTGGTATCTTTTCCCAACACATGCATTTAAATATCTATGATCCAAGTTTTGGTCTACAGAGGACTACTCTTGTGTCTGCATGGATAAATATTTTGTCCAAAATTAGTGACCCATATGAATTCTAGGAACTTTTTGTTGCCCCTACTTTTTGTCGTCTAAGTCTAGAACTAGTTATGAATATATTGTTTCCAAGTGTTTCAAACCTTATGGCCATTGCCTGATTCCTTGTGATTACTTTTTTGGATCTAATCATACTATCATTAGAGTCCATGGTTTTTGTGGGGAACCAGTGTCGCTACCTAAGATTTTGACCCTTAGGTTATCATTCTTAGAGGTCACCAAGTAGGTGTCTATAGTAGATAATGAATATGGCTCTAGGAAGAGGAAGAGGAAAATGTATGATCTCCCATGGATGACAAACAATATGACACTAGAGGCCAGAGATGTTGAGATTGTGTTGTTTAGAAAGCTAGCCTTCCTGGGTTTCCTTCTAATTAAAGATAAATGGGTATATGACCCAAATGGTTTCATAACTTCATGGATCAAGACTAATGGGGTTGCTACTAAGATTGCACATGAGGGCCACCCCTTTTGGGAAAATAAGAAAAAGCCCAGGAAAGATATTCCTAAATTTTATGTTGAATTGATGGATTTGCCTCTTCAACAAAATAGACCATGGGAAACTTTTTATGATAAGCAAAGAGAGTTTGACCCAAAAAATAGAATGACTTTTGGTTTAAGAAGAGCATTAAAGAATAAAGACTAGAATGCTAAAAAAATAGAAGCCTATTGGAAATATAGTCAAGAGATTTGTGAAATGACCCACTCTTTTAGAAATGTGGATTTAGATGAGAAATGGGAAGAACTCTAGGATGAATGTCATATGTCTCCTATGTCTATCCCTAATATAACCAATTTGCAGACAGATGGTGGTGAGTTAGAAGCTAGAGTAGAATCTAGAAAAACATCACAGGCCGTAGTGCAAACTTTGGCGATAGTCACTGTAACTATTTGGCCCCAATCTCTTAGTACCATTGAAAAACAAAAGGGTGTGGTATCTTCACCACCAAAATCTTCTCCATCAGTGTCAGTCCTTGAAGTTTCTAGTTCTACACAAGCACCACTAGCAACAGTGGTATTTATTGAAGAGAAAGGAGCACAGACAAAAGAAGAAACACCAAAGAGACATAAAAGGTTAAGGTTCCAACTTGATTCAGAGGAGAGGGAAGAACCCTCACAATACCAATCATAGAGTACTTTGGTTGCTCCTCAGGTAAGTATTATTTCTCCTTCTTCTTCTCAATCTCTCTCTTCCCCTTTAGGGGTGATGCTTCCATCTAGCCAAATGACATCCCCTACCACCTCCTCTATGCCCATTTCTCATTTTTCCCCATCTATCCACACTCAAGCTATATCATTGCCTCACTTTTCCCCCTCTATTCCCAAGAAAGTACCTCCTCAAACTCCCCTTAGTCAATAATTGGCTATTCCAAATGGCTTACCACAAGGTTTTCCTTTTGCAGGTGGGCACATTGCCTCTCCTTCTACCTTGCAAACTCAAGTAGATGCTACTAGGAAGGCAAGGGAAGCTCAAATGGAAAAAAAGAGGATCAAAGATAATAAAGCCCTTTCTACACCACATATGAGGTCATAATTTGACCCAATTCAACAACAACTGACAGTGACCTGTTTGTCACCAAATATAGTCAAGCCAAATGAGCAAATGCACCCAAAGGATTACACAATGAATGTAGTGGCAATAGACATGTCCTTGTTTAGACCACATGATAGGATCAAGCTGCTAAATGAATCTAATTCTATAGTAGCTAAAGATTATTTTAAAATATCAAGGAAGCTATAGAAGATGGAGGCTGATTTGGCCAAAGAGAAGGCAAACTATAAAAATTTGGCCACAGAGATCGATACCAAGAGTATTGAAATAGAGTCTTAATAAATAGTTTCAAGATATTGTTTCTCTTCAAACTCACCAGGCTATACAAGCCCAAAATTATTCTTTGAAAGCAGGGCTAACGTAAGTAAAGGATGTAGTGACAACCTTAAGGTGGGAAAAGGTAGCATTCTAAGAAAAATGTGAGGAAAGCCTTCTATAGGTTACTCAACTTCAATAGAAGTTGCTGAATGAATAAAATAACACTGTGGCTATACATGCCCAACTTCAAGTTGAGCGACAAAGGGTAGAATAATTGACACTTGAGTTGGCTAATAGGCCATAAAATGTAGGGGTGTTAAAACTGGTGAAGGAGCTTTATGAATCAATATGGAAAATAATCTCTCATGAGATTACCCAAATCGGACCTTCTCTAATCTTTCTGCTAAATGCATAGGAATTGTGCGAAAAGGTGGAGACTTTAGTTGAAGACACTCTATCTACAGTTTCTGGGAGAGTATTGGACTCTGAAATGCTACTGCAAAAGCTATATGATGCAACTGATGTAATGTTGTTAGTAGTAGGGATTAATGATATAGTAGTCACTGATAAATGAGTAAATGAGGTTCTGAATTGCAATTTTGCCACAATCAATTGTAGATAGCTTCTAGATGTGATGAAAGAAGGAATCAGTGAAATGAAACAACACATTAAAGACTTAATGTAATTAGGTCTTCCTTCCCCTTTTCCTAATGACAACACTGTGCTAATGATTGATGAAATTAAACCTTTGTTGTTGGCCAGGAAGAATGATCAAGCAATTTTTAAGGATTTAAGGGATGATTCATCAGTACTTGAAGTAGAAGCTATTTTGATTCTTATTTCCTAGCTTGAATTTAAATTGAAGGCTATAGTTCATATTTTTTAAATTTTTTCACACAAAGATATTATCAACCTTAATTTAGCCTTCAACAAATTGCAAAATAAGTAGGGATTAACTAACGATGAGTGGTCTACTTATCAGATAGCCCTACTGAAGCTGTGATTTTTTTTGTCACATTTTGATCATGCGGGAGTTGTGGATTTTTTTTGAGCAGGCTCAAAAGCCCTTGGGGTCACCAATAACAATAGAGTAAAAAATACTCTACATTTTAATTTTTATTTTCATGCGATCCAAATTTTGTCCCCACACACTTTGGTTCAAGACAATGAAGTTTTGACTCAGAGCACGGGCTCAAATTTCTTTTGCCTCAATTTTTTCTAAGTGTCAAAATCAAGCAGAAGCTGCCAAGTGTCATCGGTTGAGGCACCTTTCATAATTTTTAGAAGTTGCTCAAGACATGCCACATGTCCCATAGTAACTCAGCAGAGCGCAACAAGTGCCAGAATCTACATCTCATGTTTCTCATACATTCAAAAGCTTCTTTTCAATAAGCTTTCCTCAGGATCAAGCAGAAGGTGCCAGGTGGCAATCATATAAGATTTCAATATGCTTTTATAAAAGAAATGGAAGATGCCATGTATCCCTAGCTAAAGAAAGTGGAATATGCCATGTGTAAACATTTGAATTATCTTCATTTTGTTTCATTGATAAGTAAAGACTGTGGTGGGTCTCGGGTTCTATTTCTAAGGCAAGCAAAAGCTGCCAAGTGTCACCATCTGTGTAAATATGAAATGAGGCCCAAATGTTTCTATAACAGAGATAGAGTGATGTGGAGGCTGCCAAGTGTCACCTTCCATAATATTCTTGAAGGGTAACTAAATGTAATGGAGACCGCCACATGTCCCTGGCTAAAGATGCACAAAAAGCACTGCTTATCCCTATCCCCTTTTTGAAGTTGCTAAGGTGAGAAATGATATGGGTCTTATTTTTGTTAAGTTGTTAAAGTTTTAAAGAAGTGGATTGTGATAAGTGTTAAAGGCAGAACACTCCTAAGCAAAGACATAAAAAATAGTATAAGTTACATGAAAAGTGTCATGTGCCTTTAGTAAGTGTTGCAGAACATGCCAAGTGTCATTCTATGGTGCCTCCTAAATAATAAGAAGGTCTTCAAGTATGAAAGAAGGAATCAGCTAAGTGTCCTCTCCTATTTGAAAGTGGGAAGTGTCTTGGGTATCTATTTCGGCCAATGAACTTGTAAGAAGATAGAACATTTTAGATCTAAGAAATATCCTATGTTAGACACTTCTAGTTCAGTTAGAGTTTAGTTAGGCCATTAGATTGGGAACATGTAGACAATCTAGAGCTAATCTAATGCTATAAATAAGAGTGCAGAGATCACTAAAAGAGGATCAAAAGATAGAGAGACTTATCTGCAAGAGATAAATTGTCAAGAGTTTTTAGAATTTTTTAGCTGTGATCAAGAATATCATTTGGCTTTGTTCTATTTTCTTGAGTTAGAAATTTTATGTAACTGTGCATGTTTCTGTGCCTTTTATGTGACTAGAGAATTAATAATAAAATGAGTTATGTGCCTTTGTTGATATTTTCTGTGTCACTATAAAATTAGTCTAAGTTGTGAGCCTCTATTTCTATTGTTTTTCATCTTTTACATTGATCATGCCTTATTTTCTCTTTAATGTAATTAAATCTTACATATAGATTCACTGTGCTTATGGGTCGAATTAAATTTAGGCGCATCACCATAGTTAGAGTTTCTTTAGTTGCACTTGTGTTTTCTAATTAATTCCTATCCCTTTTCCCATTATACCCTTGATATATAGAAGAGCCAGCTTCTTTAAAATTTGGATGTTGTTTAAGGTTTCAAGTCCCACATTCCTAAAACTTCCCATTGTTGGTTTTATAAATAGTACAATTTTAATCATCAACACATGCATCTATGGAACTATGTAGGAAGCATCCACTTGTCTTGTATGCCTAGAGTTAGCTCAACCAACCCCTTCATTTTATTCTCTTCCCCCTTTTTTCTCATTATTACTCTTTAATTAGGGAGTAATTATTGTGTCATTGTTCTTTGTTATGTTGTGGTGTAAATTAATGTTGCTACTTCACATGCATGAACATTTGTCTTTAAACCACACTAACTTGGTTTTTATTTGTGTGTGTTTATTTGAGTTTTCCTAGTGTTTTTTTTTTATTGGTGTTTTATTATGTTTTCACACCTCTCCTTTTACTACTTTTCTCATTTTGGTCTTGTGTTTCCTTGTATGTTTTTGCTTATCTCTTTTGTGTTTCAAAACATCTTGATGATTCACATGGATATTGATTGTTTATATCTTGATCTTATGTTATTCCATTGTTCTTAGACCATGTTGTTTATTTTATTTTTGTTGGTGTATTATTTTTATATTTGATTTTACTTTTCTCTTTTGTGATTAAGAATTCCTTGATGGTCCACATAGATCATGATTATTCATATCTTGGTCTCAGGTTGTTCAGATATTCTTGATATTTATTTTTAAAATTTTTTATTCCTACTTAATTCTTGATTGATCATATCTTGATTTCATGTTAGGTTAATTTATGTTTATCTTTTTCTTTGTCTTTACTTTTTTGTTCAAATGTAAATAGATGTAACTCTAGTTTTGGTCATTATTTTACCATTATCCTTAGTTATAGGTATTCACATTTGAACTAGCTCAACTCAATTGGAATTTTACGTCATTATAAGTTATTCATACTTATGATGCCTAATTTCATTTTCTATAGCAAGCACTTTGTGCTCATATCTCAAAGTCTTAATGTCAACATCATTCTGATGAACAGCTCTCAAGAACACTTTACATAATCTAAGCTCATGAAATATAACTAAGCATCTAGGTATTATGCATTTTAGCACTCAAATCTATGCTTAAACATGCATCTCTTTGCATAAATTGTCAGTCTAATCAATTATTGGTTAGTTTTAATCCTTCCTCATTTTATTCTCTCCTAAATATGGGTGAACTACATTGGCCTAAAGTTCGTGTTAGAACATGAGTCTGTAGAACTATGTAGGCAATGCTCAATTTTTATTAAGGTTAGCTCAACTATCTTTCATTCTTCTTTTCTTATCTTTCATCACTTTGTGCATTTCTATATGCTTGGTTTTATATGGTTTCTAAGCCATTACACCATCACATATGTGTTTGTTCTTTCTTGATTTAACCTCTATTTTGGGTTATATATTTGAGTTACTTTTCTTTCCAATTGTCCATGCTAGGGCACAAAATTCGAACAATGTCTGAATCAAATAAGATCTATAGGGGCAAACCATTATTTATTCTTTATCCATGATCAAAATTCACCATCTTGAGGCAAACTATTTTATCAAGATCATATTTTACTAGAGTACTTCTTATTATTTTATCTTTAGAGACCCCATTCTAGTTGTGATTCCCCTCCTGAAGCAAAAAGTTCTCTCTTTTCCTCTAATTCTAATTTCTCCACACTAATGCCCATGATGGAAATATTTAGTCTGTAACTTGTCTTGGGATTGATCAATGCCATTAGCATACAACTTGTACTCTCAAATTGGGTACATATAAAGTATGTCCCTTATATTTTTGGATTAAATCTTTCCCATTTCCCCCATATTTAGGTTCAATTATATCACTAAATTATATTTTTATCATTGATGGTAATCACATGTGAAATCATTATCTTGTCTAGATGTGATCTATTTCATAGGTTAATCTCTCACTTCTTCTATCTTTTTGAGAGTCCATCCTTCTCTTTCATCCTAGTATGTCCTCTCGAGGGGGCATCATGGGTCTATTCCAATTTCTTATCGACAACTCTTTTCTTTGAAAAGACATTGCTTCACTTGAATGTCTCACTATGCTTCTCAAATAGGGACAAAATATAGACATCCAATTCCTAACACCATTTCTGTTAAAATTGTCAATCTTACTTGAATTGCACTCAAATGCACATTTTAGGCTAAAATCCATAAAACACCCTAAATAGTTTGAAATTTTCATTTACAAGTTCCAATTTAGGTCAAAGTATCCCTAAATGGAGCAATGTAATTTATGGGCTAGCTAACTTTGATCAATTCATTTTGAGTCAAAATTATGATTTCACCTTTTTGTGTTTTAGATCATTATTTTCTTATAATTTATTCCTACACATCATGTACATTTGGTATTTAGTGTTAGAAACATCTTAAATGGTAATATGTTTCCAATGCATTTATCATCACCTTCTAATTCTTCTCGAGTCAAATTATAACCCATTAATATGACTTTTTGACCATTTTGATTAATTGAGGGCCAATTTAGAAATAAATTACATAAATGTTTATTAACCTTGTTTAAGGATAATTTAACCAAATCATGATCTTAAGGGGATTTTCCATGATAGTTGTTTAATATCTATTTTTGGAAATTAATTTCTATTATCTACATCATCAGGTGATGTCATCTATGGGGTGGCATCCATCAAGTCATAAGTGCATAAAATATCAAGATTACAGGTCTCTCATGCCTCATTATTAACTCCCATTCCTTATTAATTTCCCTTCTTCCAAATTCATGATGAGGATAATTATAGATTTTAATTACATAATTTAATTAATCCATGACTACACATCTCAATCTTGAGATGGATGGTCAAGGTTGATCCTAATCAATCTTAGAAATATATAAATAGAGAGGCCATGAAAATAATTTTTAAGATTGAATATTGTAAATTAATAATGTTAAATTATTTCCACAATCCTTTGCATTTGATCCTTGATTTTATTTGTAAGCTTCATTGATGGGCTAGTTTAGTGAATCCAAATCATGAGCCTAGGTTTTGTGAAGTGTTGTTGAGACATTATAGGAGTTTGACACTATTGTTGATAAAGAGAAGGATGATTTATCAAGGTAGAACATGATTTTGAGCTAATTTTGGATAATGGATTCACTTGAGAAGGTATATATTTCTTACTTTCTTTCATTTGTCTTTCATTGTCATTAGTAATTCCCACATGAATAGATAGGCTTAATTTAGTTTGTTCTTATGCATTATTCCTTTGGTTTATTGGACTAATTTTTGAATAACCATGTTATGTAATCCTCTCTATAGAGATGGTCATTTTAGTCTTGATCTAGTCTTAATATAATCAATCCCCAATCAAAATTAGTATCTTGGGCTACTCTAGCCCCCATTGAATCTTAGATCTTGTCAAAACTCACCTAGTCAAATCTAGTCTAAATCATCGAAGTCTATCTCACATCCAAATTTAGTATACTTGATCTTATATTACATCATTAAATGTCACATCACATCAAAATATATAATAAAACATGAGATTAAACTAAAATAAGACTTGGTCCAAATTTGTTCCACATCCCATCTTTTGATTGGGGATGACAAACCACATCATCCATACTTTCTCCCATCCTTATCCATGGAATATTAAACAAATTTGGTTATTACCCTAATTGAGAAATGACTCATGAATAATACAAATATGCTCCTTTCTTACCTACTTGAGATTAGCACTCCATATTATATATACTTTAACCTCATCCACCTAATATTACCTCTAGTTCATACCCATCGATGTTAGATAACTACTAGTATTTACACCACCTAATCCATTCAAATACTCTATCCACTAGTCATATCCAATCATCTACCCCTTTCTAATCTAGGAAAGGGAGTCATATCCTAGACACCTCATCCACCACTAGTCCACCCACCCAGTCACATCAAAAACCATCTAATCCAAAACCTAGTGCTTCCACATCTCAATCAACAAGTGAAGAGATACTCTATACTCCCTATCCTTAGAATCCCTCTTCCACAAACTTCTCACCATTGACATAATGGTATATCTACCCATATGACATCTCAAACCTACCAAGCCTAATCCCTCTTAGTATAATTCCAACCACTACTATGTATATCATCAAACTTGGGGGCATATCATTAATTGATATCATAATTTCAAAAAAAATGTCCAAGACCTCATTGACCATGGTGACATTGAAATGAATAATGAATTAGATGGGTTTACATCTAAGGGTGAAGAAGAAGAGGTATGCTAAGATTCCATTCTTGATCCTGATCAAGCCCTTCCTTTTCCAATCCAATTCAAGAAACCACATCCCTCTTCCATGGTCCCCTCATATTTTAAAAATATTCCATCAAATATTAGTTTATTTCCTACGCATCGAGTCCTCCAATATCTCATGAGTATTTCTATGGAATATATTTCTCAAACCTGTTATCCCTCCATCATATTTTCAAAAAACCCATGTTGTAAGGTCAATCACAAATAATCATTCTTTTACTAAAAACATCATGTAATGTACATCAAATTAAGAATGGGATTTAATACAAGTGTTATTTTATCAAGATCATGTTCAATAGTATTTTAATCTAGTTATTTATAATAAACATCATCCCTCATAGATGTTGTAGCAAAAGATGACTATCTTCATTTTTGAATATACCTCTAATTTGGATGATAATAAATCACCAAGCATATATTTTTATCCCAATTAGGATGATGAAATCATAAAAAAGTTATTTCAAACTTTATCAAGTATTATTAGATTAAATCTGATCTTACCTCAAATACATGTCTTATAACTAGTCTTAGTAATCCTTTTGTTGATCTTGAGCAAATATTCTTTGATGTAAAAATTGAGTATCCTAAGAACACATGTGAGGACCATTCTACCCAATCACCACTAATTAACCTTATCCTATGATCTCCCCCACCTTCATCCATCATAGACCCTTTTCTTGATATCAATGATCATTTAATCACTTCCCTCCATAGGGACAAATGATCATACATCAAGAGACCCTTCCTTGAGAAACATCACATGTAACAAAAGTAAAAAGGTTCAATATCATATTTAAAAATTCATAAATGATGATCAAATCAATTTTGATCGAATAACTTAGAATCAAGAAAATTCATATCATCAACCTATTCAAAAACTGTCTTCCCCTAGTGAAATCATCTTTAAGGCACTAAGGGACTATTGTGGATTTAATTTCCACCCTTGGAGATGGTTCTTCGGGCCCTTTCTAATTGAACTACACTATTGGGACAACCCTAGGCTGTGGGTCACCTATGGTGGCATTGAACCTCTAGATAAGGTTGACATCCTCTTGATGCATCACCTATATTGATGTTTTCACTAAGAAAAGGGTTAGATATGGGGTAAATGGATCATAATAAGGATAAAATGGTGATTCAAAAACTAAATGAGAACTCACACAAATATTAAATATACATTGAAGAAGCATAAGATAACACTAGCTCACACAATCTCAAAATCTAGCTAATTGCATAAGTATTTCGTACACTAGGTTCAAGAAGCAAAGAATGAAATGAAAAGGATTTTTAACACTCACACCTAGCTCACATTAATGGAAAAAATAACAAAAATTTAGACTTAAAATAAAATATAAAACACCCTAAAATAATAAGGAAGAAGGATAATGGGCATGGAATATTCTCCTTCACAATGCCATCATGCACAAGCTTACTAAACATAGTTCAAAAGCAAGAAAGAGGTAAAGGATATATTATTAGCTTCAAGAGGTATTTCGTACAAGTATTGATAGGGTATAGACATATCAAATGAGATTCTCTACTCCTAAAAAATTGAGAAAAAGTTTTTTCTTCTAAAAATCAAAAGAGAGCTTAAAAGTGTGAAGGAATTGGTAATATATCAAAAAGGGAGAGAGATAAGAGGGAAAATGAGTAAAAAAGTCATTAATTGAGATGCCAAATTTTATATCAAATGAAACACAATTATATATTGACAAGTTATCTTATGTTTGTCCCAATAACCCCTAAATACTTTCATTAGCTGAGAGAAATACACTAGAGGACAATAGTTTTTAAATGTGGTGAGTCATGATCCTACTTATGAAGGAGAACCCTTAGACACCTTTAAATTCATTAAATAATATAACTACTTTCTCCAACCACTAGATATCCATCTTGGGACTCTATGATATCTCCACTTGCTTCATTATGAAGGCAAGGTCCTTATATCCATGTACTTTGATAGAGCCATGCCCAAGCCTACTTTTAGTAGTTGTTTGTGAGAGTTGGTACCATATTGAAAGGTGAGACACTTCTACATAACCATTCATATCTACCCCTACTAAATATATGATCATAGGTATATATTATATATTGAAAACTATCTCCTTCATTGGTGTTAATATAGTTAATACATATTGATAAAGATACTATAGGCTACATAGCCTTGTTTTTATCTTGATGAGGTCTAAATAAACCTATCTTATCCTTGGGAATTTTTGGAAATTGAAAACTCACCATATACATAGGAATTATTTAAATAACAAAGATCTCATGCATGAAACAATACTATAACCCAAAAGGATATACCATATGTGTTCTAAATATTCAAACTAGAGGTTCATGGTATTGAAACCTTATGTTGACAACCCCTAACTATATATTTTTGTTTACTTATGACATTTGATTGAGCTCTAATGGTGACACAATGTTATTTAAAATATTTCCTCCATTTTGACCTAGGTCACCATTGTTATCCACTTTAAATCTATTATCTTTTGACCTTTAATATTGACCATCAATTTTCTTCTTGTATTTGAATAAACAACATTCATCTCGCTAGGTCCACTATCTTTAAATTTTAATATTGATCACCAATTTTGATTTGGACCTTTCAAATTATGATAAAATATCAATTATTTATTTTTTCTACAAGATCCTTTAAACATTTTGACCTCTTACATATGTTAGATATATTTTTGTATGATTAAATGTGAGCCTTAGATTTTTTGATAGTCTAATGTACTTGTGACACTTGGTAGCTTCTTATTCACCTTAGAGATCCTTTGATACTTTGATTCATTGATCACTATTTATTTGATCTATATGAATTAATACACACCATTGGATATTTAGGACCCACCCACACATATCAGATTAATGCATACTATTGGATCTTTGTTAAGACACCCAAGATCTTTTCACTTGTCAATGTCTTACTTATACTAACATTTTAACTTGATGCTCACTGTTGATCTTCTTTGTATTATTAAATATGTACCATTAGATCTTTAAGACCCACTAAAATTATCCTCACCTAGTCACCATTGCATTCTTAGAACAATTTCTTTCCAACCTTTGATATTTCTCATTTGAAATAAAATGGCTACTTCACAAAGCTTAAAGTTGATGTTCATGTAAATGTCTCATTCTGCAACTCTGACTTTGAAGATTTATAACTTGAAATAGACAACTCATCAAGTCATTAAAAATATATAGGATGATCCAAGGATGAATAAATTCTTTTCCAGTCATTTCATTTGGCCCCAAGAGGATTTCTAAGCATACTTATTAAATGCACAATCAATTTGACTAGTCCATTTTTTATGACATTCTCATGACAGTCTAGTTGTTTTGGACTTGTGATCAAACTATTTAACTCTTTTAGAAGGATATAATGAACTTTTAAGATTTTTTGAAATCTGATCCTTTCTCTTGAATACTTGAAACACCATGATAACCTATTGATCTTCTTCATTTTGAAATCCTAGACCTATTTTAAGCCCTACTTCTCAAAGATAGACAAAGAACACATTAATCTTGTTTAGCATGTTTCAAAAGATTTGTAAGCAATATGAGATATTTAGACCACTCATTCCATCCAAGATTATTTATCCCCTATTTAAACCATTTCAAGGAAAAATATCCTTATGTTGGCCAAATTTGGCTAACATTTTTGGTGACATACTCAGGTTGCATGCTTGCTATGCAAGGACTTAGTGGCATTAAACTGGTCCATTGGGTACATGGAGTCATAATATTTCCTCTCAATTGAAACTATTATGAGATTGACTAGAAGTTTGATCTTTTCTAAATCTTTCTCTTGAAGTAAAAATGAATAAAATATCAAAATAAATGACTATGCCACATACACTTATTGAAAGGAAAACACACAACTAAACAAAATATTCTCATACCACTGAGAGGAAAACATAGAAAATTATTCTACTATGTTATAATATCATAAAATAAATAAAAAAAATTAATAACAAGGTTTTAAATGAGTTACATTGACTAGGATGGGTAATACCTCTCCATCCAATTAGACAAGCTAAAAAGCATTATGCTTTTTGTATCCATGGATCCAATAAGGACCACTCCACAAGCTATCAAAATTGGTATGGTTTCTTCTCTTGGCCTTATTTGAGTCCCATTCGAGGACTAGGTCCCCTTCCTTAAAGTCCACTATTATGGATCTCTTTTAAAAGGATTTCTTGACATGAGCTTGATGTGACTCTAATGTTTTCATTATAAGGTCACTAGTTTCTTCAAGCTCCATGAGCTCTACCATTCTCACACTCATAGGCTCATTTTCCATCAACTCAATTTGATGGGCTAAATCCAACACATGTATTTAAAGAGAGAGGGTAAATTTGGATTCCTTTCCATATATAAGGACATATGGATAATTGACAATGATAGCTTTCAGAGTCACTTTGTGAGCCCACAATGATATCCTTAGATTTGTATGCCACACTCTTTGATTTTCCTCCATGGTCCTCTTGATAATCCTTATCGAGTTGTTTGTGGAATCTACTAGTCCATTGCCCTGGGGGTATTAATTGGAGGATGTGCTATAGTATATGCCTAACTTTAATTCCCACTCACTTGTCTTCATACCAATAAATTCCAATGCATTATCTAAAATTATAGTAGCTAGGACACCAAACTTAGTCACTATGTTATCATATAAGTCCAATAATATTATTTCATTAGATTATTTTAAATAAATTTATTCAACCCACATGATGTAGTAGTTTTTGTAGTGAGCACCCATCTATGTCCTGCACTTGAAGGTGGATTCATCATTCCTATAAATTCCAGCCCCCATTGGATGAAGGGTTATTTCACCTAAATTGGGTTGAATGGAAGAGTTGCTAACCTCTGATTTCCTACAAATAGAGCTCATTTTTTTCATTTTATGACCCATGTACAGGCATATTTGAAAATTCTAGCCCAATAATATCCACCTCTAATTAACTTTGTGTATGTTATTCTTGGTACAAAATGGCCTCCTATAGTTCTATCATGAAAATACTCTAGTATCTTTGTCACTTGATTGTCATCAATGTACCAAAGAAGTAATCCATTGATGTCCCTTCTAAAAAGAACACCATAATTTAATGCATAAGGTATGGACTAAATCTTGAAGTACCTTCTTTTTACTTTATCCAAACCTTGAGGGCATTCTCCTATCATTAAGAAATGGGACATATCTTAGAGCCAACTATTTTGAAGTGGAGGTACATCTGATTATGGGTTATCTTATGTCATCATAATAACTTATTTATATTCTTGAAGGTATTCTACCATGTTCTCATACAAACCTTTACCTCTTATCAACTTGGTGACTTTAATCTCCACACCATACTCCATGAAATTGGTAATCTAACCTACTCTTTTCTCATTCAAATCCTTGCTGAGGAAAAAGTCTCTCACTCTAAGATGAGACACCATAAGATGAATGTTATTTTTAGCGAGCATTGGTCTAAACTTATTAAGACTCTTAAATATATAAAAACCTACTTTTATATAAAGGTGTACCTTACCTAATATCCCTCTAGCCCTTGCCTAAAAAAGTTAATTGGCTACTCAAGTCTTTCACCATTCTTCTGCATCAACATAGTTGATATGTTGTTAACATTAGAAAACATGTATAATATGAAATCCTTTGAGAAATTAGGATTCATGAGTGAGGGTGCTTGGGAAATGGCTTGCTTGATGGCCTAAAATGTTTCCTTACCTTCATTTGACCAAGAAAATGCTTGGCTATTCTTTATCATGGTGGTGATGGGTTTGACCAAGTTTATAAAACTAGGTATAAAAATTCTCACAAAGTTAATCTTCCCAAGGAAGCTCTAGATTCCTTTATTGTTCTTGGGTAGAGATAGTGTTAAGATAACACTTATTCTATTAGGGTTAATGGATAACCCCTCCTTTAAGATAATGTGACCCAAAAGTTTGTCTTCATGGATAGAAAACACACATTTTTAGGATTTAAAGAGATTGCATACTCTCTACATCTTTCAAAGATCAACCTCAGATGGTTCATGTGATAACTGGCTTTCTTGGAGAAAATTGTGACATCATCCAAGTAGACTAGCACCATTTAATTTAGAAACCCTTATAAATCCATGCCCATGTCTCTTTGGAAAATTTACCTAGCTTTTGATAATCTAAAAGGCGTCTTCTAGTAAGCATATGTGCCTCACTTCTTGGTCAAGGTAGTCTTATATTGATCTTCTTCTCTCACCAGTAGCTGATTATAACTTGAATATCCATCCAAAAGGGAAAAGCATTCTAAAATAGTAACTATCTAAAGGAGTTACTCCATGGATGGAAAAGGATATAAATATTTTTAAGACACCATACTCAAATCCCTAAATTCAACACACAATCTGATCTCCCCACTCTTCTTCCTTACATGTACCAAATTGTCTATCCATGAAGAGTACTAAACAACAAAGATGATCTTGGATTAAATCATCTTGGTCAATTCTTTCCTCATAAGCTCTTCTATTTTGGGGTTTATAGGCCTTTGATTTTGCCTGATAGGCTTAGCATTAGCCTCTAGATCTTTAGTATGTTAGACCAACTTGGAATCAAATCCTCTCAGGTCACTTTATTCCCAAGAAAATATAGCTACATATTTTTTACAAAGTTATATGAAAATATGCCTTTTAGATTTAGTGCTTACCTTGCCAAGCTTGAGGATCCTATCATTCAAGAAAAGGACTTTTCCATAGTTCTCTTCATTGATTGACATCACTACCTTATATTTTCTCATATGATCTCCTTCATGGAAAATACCATCAATGGTGACAAGACATTTATGAATCTTATTGGATCTCAATTTAAATATTTGAGCTTCATATTGATGTTGAAATTCTTATTAGTTCATTGCAGAGAATTCTTTTTCTTATTTCAAGAAATAAGCAATTTTCTTGTCATTCTCAAAGACCTACCAATGAGCTCCATTATCTATCACTGATGGTATCACTACCATTTTGGCATGTGGCTTCACCTTGGTATTTTTCAAGTCATTAGGGATATCAAATTGAGCTACCACAGCTACTAACCTATCAACATGTTGATTCTAGTTTGATGGTATGGCTTGGATGCTAAAAGCCTCAAAATTCTCACTTATTTCCCACACTTTATGTTTGTATGACCTCATCAAGGGAATCTTGGTGATATTTTGGCTTCTAAACTAGTGTAATATTAACTCACTATCCCTATAAACTTAAAACTACTTAATTCCTCTCTTATTATCCCATTAAAAGCCATGGATGAGACCTTCATATTCTACTACATTATAAGAGAAACTAAATTGGAACATGTAAAAAGAGAAATATTTATAAATTGAGGGGGAGACCAACATTTCACCTACATTGACTTCATATTTTCTCCTTAAACCATCAAATAATAATTTCCATATGCCACTAAGATAATTTTTAGGTCTAATGAGGGATAAAACAGACTAATTCTCTTCATGATAATAGTAGACACCCATGTCCGTCTCTTCAACTCTTTCTAAGGGATCAAATAAATGATTTTCATTCCATAGCTCATCCAAAAATGTGTCTAGTATCTCTTCAAGGTGAGTGTTTAATTTTTGACCAACCATATGTTCATGTTCATCAAAAATGGTGAAATTTAGGTTTATGCTATCTAACCCATAAGGTTCTATGTGGAATTATGCAATGGGTTTAGCCTTAATAGACACTTTGGTCCCATATCTTTTCCTAAATGCCAAGTATGACCAATTTTCTATAAGATAACATCCAATCTCTACAATGAATTATCTAGATAGGCATAGGGGAAAATGAGGAGGTACATATTTCACCACTATGACACTAGGAAAAGCGTGCAAGGTCAAGTTGAGGTCCTTGATGATATTATATGGCTTAGTGGAAGAACCATCAAGTTGTAACACTCCCTTAGATTAGGGCTCATACTTTAGACTAAGTTGGTATACTATAGACTTTGGAATTACTAAGGTGATAACCCCATTATCTACCAAGAAACTATACAATAAAGAGTCACTAATGATTATTGAAATGTAGAAGGGAGGAGGTTTGACCACCTCACTAGATTTCCCTTCATTTGGTCCTTTGGTTGCATTGGTGACAACATTATTCACCTTTCTTGATAGCTTATCTACAACTGGTGAAATATTAATTTTGGATAGATCCTCTTAAACAATATCCACCTAGATAGGCATGGAAAGAATATCCCATATTGACACACTCACATTTGACTTCTTCATTTGTTACCCAATGTTGATGGGTGAACCACCAATATTCGTTTGTATTTTTAGAGCCATAACTAAACTTAGAATTTATGAGTTTTGGTAAATAAGGACATTTCCTTGATTTTGATTCATTGGAGTTATTCAAACCTTTAGAAAAATATCATGTCTAATTGGCTTTGATATCAAATAAGTAATGGTAGGAACCTCTTTGAATATTTCTTGGACACCATTCATGTTCCTTCATTTAAACCTTATGTTTTCTACCACTTGAATGTACACCTAGATATAACTAGCTTTTTGATTCAGTGCATAACACTCTTATTTCGCATAGTTAACCATTATAACACCCAACTAGCTTGGTCCTTGATCAAGGATTTGACCTTGTTGAGGCTCTTTTAGTTTTTCCATCATGGGCACCTTTGTGTCGTAATCCATGAAAGCTTGATTTTACCCATAATTGGTATCCTACTACAAATGGTCATTAAAATATTGAGTTAAATCAGTGTATAGGATAATGTATTGCCTAAAATACTGATTCTAAAGTAGAGTACCCTCATCTTCTTGATCAAAATTATATTAGATATGGAGGAAAGTGTCGAAATTACTTTCAACATTTGGATTATAGTTTCTCTATCTATTATAATTAGGCTACACTTGTCCTTAGTTTTGACATTGGCCTTGGCCTTGGAAGTTTCCTTTGTAAGTTAGCCTATTTATTTGATAAGATTAATGTTGAGGTTGATACAAAGATTGATGAGGCCTATTGAAAGCTTGTTGCCTCTTAACATTCACTAACTCATTTCCTAAGGACTAAAACATGCGCTTAAGGTCTTGAAACCTCTTATGTTTTTAGGAGTCACTAGATTGGCTTATTGAAGCCTTCTCCTACTTGGGCATAGGTATGGTAGTAATTTTAGGCATAGGAGGAATGGAATCAAGGGGAGGAATAAAAACAAAATATGATCTTATCTTAGGGAATAAAGGCATTAATGGTCTAGGTGTTAGCTTGCCAGCTTACACTAAACAATTTTATACCTTTATTTTCACCTCATATGCAATTGTAAATGTGTTTCCTTCCATAGACTAGATCATTATTGTAATGTCATTATTAAGGTATTTTAAATAGTATAAGAAGTCAATGTTAGGGGTAGTCCTAATAGAGAGTGGGATTCCATCCCATGTTTTTGGTAACATTGTATTTAAGTCATGCATGACTTCATGAGGTGCTCTTTTTATTATAGTTAATTACTCTAAAAGTGATAAATGGTCACTTTTATCTTCAAATATTTGACACAAATCCTCTCTTAATTGGTCCTATGTGGAAATGGAATCAGTAGTAAGGATTATATAATAGTATAAGGATTTACATTTAAAAGAGATGGATAATAACCTAATTTATACATTTTACTCATTAATATCTTGAATGATATAGAAGTTGGATATATCTATGAAGTGTTCAGAAGGGTTTTATCGTGGTCTCTAGTTAAATAAGGGATACTTTTGAGAGTTGTTACTAGGATAGGATCATAATGAGGGAGGGCCAAAATACTCTAGACATTAAAAGCAATAAAATCTCTATGGACTACCATGGTTATGATGGGATTTAACAAAGATATCTTGTAGGGGTAGGCCTTGAAATTGATTTAGGAACAAAGTGGCCTTTATATTAGTGTGTATTAGTATACCTTAACGTTTTAACAAAATTTAAAGGTAATTTAAAAAATTAAAAGGCAATACCTCTTTAAGATAACCTTATTATCACATTTGGCATGAGATTAATTCACTAATCTACTACCATAATGTTGAATCTTCTTTTGGAGTCACCAAACATTATTTTTTGGAAGCTATAACTACTAAAAATTGATCAAACTAACATCAAATTAGACCAATCTTCTTTGAACTTTATGTGGGTCACACCAAGTGTGCCAAAAAATTTATCTCTTCAATTTTCACCCTTAGAGATGGTTCTTTAGGCCCTTTATAATTTATGTACACTATTAGGACAACCCCAGGTTATGGGTCACCTATGGTGGGGCTGAACCTCTAAAGAAGGTTGAATTTCTCTTGATGGATCACCTATACTAATGTTTTCACTAAAAAAGGGTTATATAAGGGATAAAGGGATCATAATAAGGATAAAATGTTGATTCACAAAATTAAATGATAACTCACACAAACATGAAACATACACTGAAGAATCATAAGATAACACTAGCTCACACAATCTCAAAATCTAGCTAATAACATAAGTATTTCTTATACTAGTTTCAAGAAGAAATGAATGAAGCTAAGAGGATTTTTAATACTCAAACTAAGATTAAATTAATGGTATAAATAAAAAAAATTAGACCTTCAATAAACTAGCAAACACCCTAAAATAGTCAAGGAAGGACAATGGGCATGGAAGATTCTCCTTCACAATGCTATCATGTACAAGCTTGAAAAACATAGTTTAAAATCAATATAGAGGTAAAGAAAATATTATTAGCTTTAATAGGTATTTCATACAATTTTTGATAGGGTTTGTCCTTATCAAATGAGAGTTTTTGTTCTTATATAATTGAGAGAAAGTCTTTTCTTCTAAAAACTAAAAGAGAGCTTGAAAATGTGAAAGAATGGGTAATATATCAGAAAGGGAGAGATAAAAGAAGGAGCATGAGTACAAAAGTCATTAATTGAGATTCCACCTTCTTCTTCAAATCAACCAAAATTGTCTATTGATAAGTTATATATTTTTTATCCTAATAACCCCTAAATCTTCTCATTGGCTGAGAGAAATGCAATAGAGGACAATAGTTGCCAAAGGTGGTGAGTCATGATCCTACTTATGAATAACCCTTAAACACCTTGAAATTCATTAAAATCTATAATTTATTTCTCTGACCACTATATTTCCATCTTGTGACTCTATGATATCTCCATTTGCTTCATTATGAGTTTAAGATTCTTATATCTATGCAATTTGATTGAGCCATTCCCAAGTCTACTCTTAGTGGTTATTTTTCAAAGTTTAGACCATAATGAAAGGTGAGACAGTTGTCCATAACCATTTATATCCTCCCATACTCAATATCTAATCATAGGTCTATATTATATATTAAAAACCAATCACCTTCATTGGTTTTCATATAGTTACTACATATGGATAAAGAGCTTACAAGATATATAGCCTCATTCTTGATCCCCATTAGGTCTAAATAAACCTATCTTATCCCTGGGCATTTATATAAATTAAGAACTCACCATATACATATGTCTTATTTTAAGAACAAATATCATAGTCATGAAACCATAATTCAACCCAAAAGGATGGATCTTATGTGTTCTAAATCTTTAAACTAGAGGTTCATGGCATTGAAACCTTATGTTGACAACCCCTAACTATATAATTATACTTGTTTGTGACATTTGATCAAGCTCTAATGGTGATATAATGTTATTTAGAGGATTTACCTCCATTTTTACCTAGGTCACCATTGTTATCCACTTGAAATCTCTTATCTTTTAACCTTTAATATTGACCATCAAATCATTTGAACTAACACCGTTGATCTCCCTGGGTCCACTATCTTTGAATTTAAATATTGATCATCGATCTTGATTTGGACCTTTCATATTATGGCAAATATCAACTCCTTATTTTTTATATAATATCTTACTAACTTTTTGACCTCTTGTGCACCATAGATTTATTTTTATATGATTAAATGTGATCCCTAGATTTTTTCATAGTCTAATGTGTTTGTGACACTTTGCAGCTTCTTATTCACTATGGAGATCCTTTGAACCTTTGACTCATTGATCACCATTGATTTGATTTGTATGAGTGAATACATGGTTTTAGAACTTTGGGACCCACTAGTACCTATTAGATTGATCTATACCATTAGATCTTTATCAAGACACTGGAGATCTTGCCACTTATTAGCTTCTCACTTATGTTGACCTTTTGACTTGATGCTCACTATTTATCTTTCTGGTATGATTAAACATGTACTACTAGATATTTGGGACCCACTGACACTATCCTTGCCCACTTTCTATTGTATCTTTGGTATAATTGAATGCCAATTTTTGATCTTTCTCATTTGAAATCAATTGGCTATGTCATGAAGCATAAACTTGATGTCCATGCAAATTTATCATTTTACAAGTCTAAATTTGAAGCATTATAACTTGAGATGGATAACACATCAAGTTATTAAAATTATATAAGATGATCCAAACATGAATAAATTCTTATCCATACATTTCTTTTGGCCTCGAGATGATTTCTATGCATACTTATTAAATTCACAATCAGGCTAACTTGTCCATTTTTACATGATGTTTTAGTTCTTTTAAACTAGTGCCATAACTATTTGGCTCTTTTAGAAAGCTCTAATGGACTTCTAAGACTTTTTTCAACCTAATATTAACTCCTAAATGCTTGAAAAACCATGAGAACTTGTTGGTCTCCTTTATTTTTAATCCTAGACCTATTTTTATACATGCTTCTCAACGATAGACAAATCACACTTTAAGATTTCTTAAAGTGTTTCAAAAACTTTTTAAGCAATATGAGATATTTGGACAACTCATTCCTTCCAATACTCTTTCTCCCTTGTTTGAACCATTTCTAGGTAATAGATCCTTATATGCTACAAATTTGGCTAACATGGACCATCAAAGTCATAGTAATCTTCATCTGTCATGTCTAATCACTTCTAAAGAAGCCCAATGTCAAGTACTAGGGGACATTCAATATATAATCAAGTCGATAAATCAAAATACTTTAAAAATCACTATGGCTAATAATCCTTCAAATAATTAAATCAAATATGATCACGTAGTCCAGAAGTCTTGGATCTCTTATAGTATTTTGTCAATGGCACCAACCAAACATGAAACATCTGGCATGTCCAATGATGTGTGCTAATGATAGTACCACTCATAAAATTCCCAGCATTCCTTCCTATCATCCAATCAAGTCATATACATCACCATTAAATCCAAAACCCATCTATTTTGCACCTCACAAACTAAAATAACATTATCTCTCATAAGGGTGATGAAAATACCTAGTCTAGATATCTAGAGGGATCTCAATCATCAATTAATTAAGGTCACACAAACATCAATACATATAGCAATGATAACATGATCCTAGCATCACTTTTGTCCATAATAGGTGTTGGTCTAGGATCATGAAAATGTTTGAATCTTGCATCTCACCCATGTATAATAAATTGCGATGCCATTAAAAAGTAAAAAAAATAAAAAAATAAAAAAAGGATAAAAATAAAAAATAAAAAATAACATTTGTCTAATGGTGAAAACCATCCTTCTAGTGCCTTTGGAAAGTACCAAGATGAAAACTAGTTTTTGGTGTCATAGTAGAATAATCTATTATCTATAATGTACCTCAAAACTTGGGGTCAAAATCCATCCCTTATTAATTTCACCCTTGTTTATATTATTCCTTTGTCTATCATATTCCATCATTATATGATATTTTCTTCTAGTTTTGACCTTCATAATAGAGTGGAGGATGTCTTGAGACATTCTCTAAAATCATCTTGGCATATCCTCCAATGGACACTCATGTAACTAAATATCTAATTCTTTCATGATGTGGTAATTGGTGATATATATTCCATTATCCCTTGGTCCCAACCCATTTTTCACATCACCCTCATCCTTTTATCATCCCATACATTATTCCATCCATACTCAACCTTATTATTATGCTTTGTATTCCCTTTGGTAGTGAGTACCTTTGTATATTTTACATAATATATGAATAGACTTAAAAATTAAAATATTCCAAACACCTTTAAAATATTAAAATATAGAAAAATCCAAAAATATTCTAAGATGTCTTATCTTATTCCTATTCTCCTATTCACATCCATCTTCATGTGTTACATCTTCCATAACCTAAATCATATTCATCCATCCCACTCGTGTCTTTCATCCCCTATTCCAAACTAGGGAAAATATAGTCTAGCTATCATTTAATTAGTCTCAATCTAGCTTGATAAGTCATAATTATCTCATCTAAGGTAATGATATGGTTAATCCTCAAGTCAACTAGACCCTATGTTTTATCCCTAATCTACACCAAATCTATACCCCTATCTAAACTCATATCCTTAATCCCCTTTCAATTTCATGGCCAACCTAGTCCAACTCATCACTTAATCAATCATCCAATTAACTATAATTAAGACAATAAAATAAAACACAATGCCACTACATGTAGATAATTATGTGTGTTACTTATCATCTCTATGTTATTTGAATTGTTTGCATGTAATTTCAAATGTATATATATGATTTTCTTATGTTTTGTTTGTCTTTATATGTTTATGTTTAGTCTTGTGTCTTTTTTATATTGTTTAATGAATTATGATGTTACGACAACACCAAAATATAAAATTATGCTCTTTGTTGCCCTTTATGATGCAAATTTTGTCATTTGCCCCTTTTTATGCATTTTAGCACAACATCCTCTTGGTCATATTTATATCATGGGGGATTGTTCCTACTACTATATTTACATTAGATTTTTTAGACTATGATGAATCTTATATTACAATGATGACTTGATAATAAACACACTCATAATTTCTCCTATTTACTATCACCTATCATAACATATAACAACCCATATCATATATCCTTTTCTTTTGTCTTCAAGCTGATCATTCAAGTTTACTTGTCTAATATCCAATAATTCCTCCATGTCCTTTATCATCACATATATATCCCTTCATCAATCATTTGACATCTCTCTAATCATAAACATATCAAATCAAGTCAAAATATAATTATCATCACACCTAACATATATCTCAAAACTAACATGTCTAACATCCATCATCATCATCATCATCATCATCATCATCATCATCATCATCATCATCATCATCATCATCATCATCATCATCATCATCATCATCATCCTCTAGTCTATCTTGTCATCTATCATTTAGTATGAACTACATTAGCTTGAGGTATTTTTAGACTATATAGGCAACACTCAGTCACATGGTGTGCCTAAGGTAAACTTGGACACTCTCTTCTCTTTCCCCACCATCCATTATTTCATCTCTCTTAATTATTTATTTCATAAAATCCATGAGCTATAATATCCATCATTAATCAATTAGTTTATTGATCAATAACCATCATCACAATCATCTTCATAATATTTTTGTCAATCATCTACACTTATCTATTGGGTTTGATAGATCACAACATTCCTCTTTTCTTACATTAGTAATCTATTATCATTGAATAGTCAATTCACCATTTAAAGTTCACAGTATCCTTATTTGATTGTGGCATAACCAAGACCATAAATTTATCATCTCTCACTCCCTAACATGTCTTTGATAGGGGAATCATTATTATCAATAACATTATAGCTCATTTATTCAATGAAATATAGTCCAATTATTTCCCTTCATATTTTGGTCACCTAATCATACCATTTATTCTCTCTCATCACCTTCATCATATATCTTGACTTTAGCCTTGATGTACAGTCATCATTAATCTTATCAAATTAGTCTTATCTTGGTCCATATATTTCCATGGCATGTGTCCTTTCTTGGGATATGTCTAATGCTTGTGGTATTTTTGTCTTATCATAATCATGTTATGGTTGATTCTCCATTGGGATGTGTCAACAACCATGACATATTCATTTTCACTACCTATGCATATGTCTTTACCAAGGGCATCATCACTTTATAGCTCACTACTCAAGTTTATTTAATCTTCTTCTTCATCATCAATCTCACATATTGCATCCCATCCCCTTGTCTATGAATCACATCCCACCCCTTTTTTCCTCTTTTGAGTGGCCATCCATCTCATTATTCCTTGTATGTCCCCTTGAAGGGGCATCATACCCACTATCATCTAAATTTTGTCACTCTATTTATCATCACTAATATTACTATTATTTGACACTAATTTTTCTTATCTAATTTATGTCTTCTAATTTCATCCTAAAATAACCCCTTCTACTCATTTATATAATATGACCTTTCATTATTCTTCATCTACTAACCTTAAATTATCCCCACCAATCTATTAATTCTTCTAAACATATCTTGACCTTATCCTGATCCCACTTGTCCATTATATTACAATTTTAAATTCCAATCCCACCTATCCTACCCTATCCCTAGGCTCTCCTACATCCCTATTACCTATTTAACTACTAATCTTGCTTATCCCCCCTAATGGATTATATATTTCTCAAATTATAGAATTATCTCTATCTTATCCACTTTCTATTTATAAGCCTTTATTTTAGAGGATTCCAATTCCTTGGATAATCCTTCACCATTGATTTTCTTCATCCCAACTTTTAATGTTGGCCATTCATCTTCCCTCCTCCCTTCTATTTAAACACCCACACTCATTGATGTTGGGGACAATGAGAAAATCAATCAAAAATACACGAATCCATGAATCCATGAAATCTATGTCTTTTGATCAAGCCAATGTCATGCTATAAATCTAAGTCTACTTGTGATAAATATTCATCCATTAATCTATAGTCTTATTTTTAGTTTAATTATTGATTGTGAATAGTTAGATTTAAATTATAATGTTGTTTTTATTTCATGTTATTGCATTTTAATCCAATGGTTCTAAATTTTAATAGTATATTGTAGATTTGGGCATTTTTTTAATCATTTACAAAATCAAATCCATTTTCTCAAATTTTTATCTTATGCTTAGTCTAATCCAAGTCCATACCTTATCCAAGTTCCTATCCTTAATATAAATTCACAACAACATCATCCTGAGTAACTTAGTCTAATTAATCACCTGATAAATCATATCACTGAATCACATTAGGACAATAGACAAGACACCATTCTCAATGCATCTCTATGTAGATACTTATGTGTGTTCCTTGTATTCTCTATGTTGCATGTCTTTTGTCATGTATGTATATGTATATCTATATATATATATATATATATATATATATATCTTATTTTTGTCTATCTATGTTCATTTTTAGTCTTGCATCATGTCACTTTTTATCTATTAGGAAATTAATGAGCATTCCATGATGACACCAAATGTTATAATGAGGCTTTTAGGTACCCTTTATGATGAAAAGTTTACTATTTATCCCTTTTATGCACAATAGTACAACATAATATTATTTATACTTATATCATGAGGCATACTTCCTAGTGCTCTATTTACAAAAAATTTCTTAGATTATGATGAGCCTGATTACAGCAATGATGGCTTGACAATAGAACACACTCATCATTTATCCCACCCTTTATAAAATGTCTAATCGTATAATAATATTTATCCCAAAATCAAATTCATCATCCCGGTACATTAATCTAATATCCAATCATTCCTTTGAGTCCTCTTATCATCATGTCTACATCCTCTAACCAATCATCTATCATCTCTCTAATCATTAAAATTTCAAATCAACTCTAAATCCAATCATCATCACACCTAAGATCTATCTAATAAATCACATGTATAATAGTCCTCGTCATCCTAATATTTTAATCCATCATGATCATTCCTTAATATCATCTAAACTAAATTAGCTTGAGATATTTTTAGACTATGTATGTAGTACTTAGTCACATGGTGTGCTTGAGGTCAACTCAACCACTCTCTCCTCTTCCCCCACTATTTTTAATCACATCTATATTATATTTCATCATCCTTACATCCTATAATAGTCAAATAATTGAGCTATAATACCAATCATTAATCTATTACTTTATTGATAAATCACCATCCCACCAATCATCTCCCTAATTATTTCATCAATTTCCTACACCTATGTTTTGGGCCCAATAAATCACAACATCCATATTTTATCCCATCAGTCATCCATTATCAATTTTTGGTGAAATAATCATTTAAAGTCTACAATTTCCTCCTTCAATTAGGGCATCACCAGTACAATACATTTATTACCTCTCCCTTACATGTGTCCTTTCTATAGGCATTATCACTACTAATCATATTTTTACTCATTGATTTGATGCATTGTAGTCTAATTATTACCCTACATATTTTGGTCACTCCATCATATCATTAATCCTTTATCATATCTCTTGACATCATTTTTGAGCTAAACTCATCCAATCATTGTCTTATTTTGGATTTATTTTCTCCCATGCATGCATCCTTGATAGGATATGTCAAAATCTTATGGTTTTTATCACATTAATCTATGACTCTCTTTGGTATTCATCCTTACCTATAATATGTCAAAATCTTGTGGAATTTTATCTTATCTTAAGAATCATACTTGGGATTTGGTCACTCTTCCTAATGGAAGAAAGTTGGTTAGGTGAAATGGATATACTGCACCAAGTATGTAGCTACTGGGTCCATTGACAAGTATAAATCACATATTATTGTAAATTTTTTATCATAAGTTGAAGGTATTGATTACTTAGAGACTTTTTCACCAATTGATAAGACGGATTCAGTGCACCTTTTACTTTCTCTTGTTGCATCATAGGTTTGGCTAGTATACCTATTTATACCTCCTCCCCCTCCCTACCCCCAATATGACCTAACCACATCTAAACCTAGATTTATTACTATTATATGTTTTTAATGTAAACATTTCCAAGAAGAATTCTACCCAGTGTCAAAATACAATATGTGTTTCTTATAACTAATTCCTAGTAACATAGAAGAAAATAGAATTAATGGTTTTGGGACCCATATCAAATCATCAAAATCATAGGTATTACACACCATAAAAAATTGTTTCCATGGTCTAAAATTTTAAAAATATAATATTTTCATGACAAAAATTATGCATTTATTATCTTTTATTTACAAAATTCACTATAGAATAATGGTTAAATAGATACCTTCAACATAGGTGTTGTCATTGGGTAGAAGGGAGTCAAGTATCTAATAATGCATATATAATGTATGTCTTACACCACACTCATATAATATATATGATATTTTGTATTTATATAGCACCTCAGTCTTGTACACTCAAAAAAATTATGACCCTATTTATTCATCTTAGTTCTAAACATGCCTTGCTTTTGTAAGCCTCACATCTACTCTATTTTGTGCCCTTGGCCTATCTCTTAGTCCAATCAACATTATATTGATGACAAAACATATTAAGAGTTCCTTTTTACATGCATATTTGTAGGCAAAAATCTACATAGAGCATCTTTATAGTTTTGTTCATGATTCTTTTCTTATTTGTCAACTTTAGAGGTCTCTCTATGGTCTCAAAAATGTCCCTGAAGCCTAGTATGAGAAGATGGATTATTTTCTCCTCTATAATATATTTTTTAATTTCCACTTAGATACCATATTATATATCCAACATGTTGGAAAAAATATTTTTATATTAGTCTTGTATGTTGATGATCTGATTCTTATAAGCAACTCTTCTTTGAAGATTCAGGCTATGCAACAAGCTCTTTTAGCATAGTTTGATATGAGAGTGTTGATGTGGTTTTTTTTCACACCAAATAAGGTTAAATGAGGTATCCTATAAAATTTTGGGATCTCTATGCAATGATTTTACACTCTAGGGCATGAGTTGTAGGTATATAATTAAAATAACCAGGCGATGGAATAGCAGGTTGAGAAAAAATGGTTGTTTAACTAGGTTTTATAGTTGGATATGTGAAATATAATAGAAATTAATCACTAAGTGAGTTTTATGGGTGGATAATTACTTTAATCTAGGAAGATATAAAAGAAGACTCAAAAAGGGGAAAGAAGGGTAAGGCATAAAATACGGATTTGTGTTCTTAAAAGGTCACTTTTAAGGCTATTTATTTGGTGGACAAGTATATCCAAGAATAGTGTTTTCCACTTAGATCTATTGCATATTCACAAACAAGCACCATTAATAATATAAAAAAACATGTATAGGGAAATTAATAATATCAATTGCAAGTAATTCTCCTTAGGGTTAATATTGCACACCCTTATCTAAGAGGTTATAGTTCAAACTATAAAGTTGTCTAGAGTAGTTATAGCTCATGCCTAGATGACTATACCAAAGGAAATACTTCTACACACCTTAGATTATCAACTCAATTTATACTAACTACTTAAACCAATGAAATTTACTAACCCTCAATTATTGTTCCACATCTCAGATCAATATTCATTAATTGAAAAAAATAGATTCATTTATAGCATTAGCACACTTTAGAATTATTGAATTAATTTAGACAAAAAAATTTAAATTTCATTAACATAGAAAGGGAAGAAGAAATAACAAACACGGTTGCATGAAAATCAATCTCTTTATTTCTTCTTGTATATTGATGAAAAAATTTGACCCTTTAAAAATAAGATTTTAAATGTATTTAAATGACCTAGAGAATGGGTCACCTCATCCTCGAATTATATAAAAAAATTTATTACATAAAAATAAATAGAACATAAGATCTAGTTTGATACAAAATTTCATGTTACAACTTATAGATTACCTCAGACATGCAACATGTGCATGTTGGTCAAAACAATTAATTTAATTAAAAAATGGATATAAAAAGACTTAACTATTTATTTGTGATCATTACATGAAAAATTATACCTAAATAGCCTTTGATTAAGGATAAATTAGCTCATCTTTGACACTTTTCATTGTTATTGTTGGAACTACAGTTGTAACTAGAGCTAGGTTAGTGATTGGAGTTAAATGTGTTAATGTAGAACAAGTGGTAACAGAAGTTATGGTCAGGGATAAATTATTATCTTGGACTGCATTTATATTTAGATCTAAGTTGAGAGGTATATTTTATGTACTTATTGAGCCAGGAGGGATTGAAGTTGGTAGTAGTGTTTTAATTGGAACATTAAGTGGATCCTAAGCTACAGAACTAGTAGGTGGTGTTAAAGATATTTTATTCTTCACATCCAACTCTTGATAATCTTTATATACTTTATCATGTTGTGCCTAAATTAATCTCATATCAAGAAGAGAATTTTTTGTTACCCTGCATGTTTGTTTTAATAGCCTCACATGCTCTGTCTCAGTAGCTCAAAAGCCTACCTTGAAATGCCTCCACTTTACTTGCCTTATTCCTTGTTATACTTAGATTTAATTCAATATCCTCTAGACTCAGTCCTTGTAAACTTTAATTGAAATTATCTAAATCTTATTGTATCATTTGATAAAAAATAGCCCAGGATACTAGCTTTCTAGTGTTATCTCATGCTCCTATCAATTCTAGCTCATCCAAAATTTATATTTCATGTTTTTCTTATCCTATGAGATTATTAACTAAAGCATTGGAATCACTTAATCCTAGGCCTCTTGAGTCCTTACGACTACTAGATTTAATGCATTGGCTTCCTCTAAAGGGGTCATTAAATTTAAATGCATGAATTCCTTATTAGGAATATACAACGCCAAGAGATTTAATTTTTTCTCATTTTATTTGAGGATTTTAAACAATTTTTTTACCTTAGTTACATGTGGAGCCAATTGAACTCTCAAATAATGAATAGTATCAAATTTTTTGTATAACCTTGATGCCTCACTCTATACATTTTGATCTATACTAGAGGGAACATGGATTACCTATTGAGTCTATCTAAGAGTCTTCAACTCTCATTATAGTTATTTTCTACCTTGTTATATTCCCTCATGGATGGCTAATACTACTTCAGTGTGGGTCTCCATGTAAGACTTGGGGTCCTAAATGTAGGGGGACTAACCATTCTTTATATCTTGACTTTATTTAAGAATTAGGCCTGTTCCAATGATATATTTTATCTTCCTCTTTTTAAACCTTAGAATTGAGGTTGTTGTTTTGTCAAAGAGAAAGTGCATAGTGGGCAACTCATTGATCTTCAAATTAGTCGTCTTAGAAGCTAATTATCCCAACTCCTTAACCCAATCTAGAATAATAATATTTGATGGATTTAATGGCTAAGATGTATTTATATATCCTTCTCAGGCTCAAGTTTAGGTTTAGTGGATGGCTTAGGCATTGAGAGCCAAATTATCTTGGACCAATCTATGCTCCATAAGTGTGACATAGGATGCACAACATAGATATGTTTTTTATTGGGTTATCTCTTTATTTACACCACCATTGTGGTTATTAATACTCATAATTAGGGCACTAGTGAACCTAGTTGAGTAGAGGAGGATACCACATAGGTGATGGGATGGTTAGTGCTTGTGAAACTAGAGGTGGAGATTAAAGGAAAATTGGAACTAGTAGTGGTTTCCAAAATGAAAATAAGCATTGTAGGTAATGTTGACAAAGGAATAAAGGTAGATAAAATTGTTAATGACATAGAATAAACAATTGATAATGACATAAGAGGAGATATGCCTAGGGGAGTAGTGAATAGAGTACCCTTACCAGATTGGTCACCACTAAGGGTACATTTGATTTCAATCCTTACAAGCTTATTAATTTATCTTGATGTAACTCTTCTTCATCCACTTCATGTCTTGACTCACATTTAATTAAAGGTTATTCCCCTTCATTGGTTACCTTTGTGGATGGATTCTATGGTCTCTCTACCATATATTTTCTTTGATAACCAAGTGTTTTCCTTTTGACCTAAGTAGTCACTTGTTGGGTAGGAGAGGGAGGAGTCATACTAGATGTTATAGGTACTAAAACCACCATCATAGGTGCCATATATTACTCATCAGAGGATTCTAGGCATATGATCTTCACTTCTTCCCTAATAGTGGTGTCTTTCTCATGCATTAACATTTCTTCTAATTCCTATTTGACCTTCCTCAATTCAATAATAGATGTTTTAAGTAGAGTAGTCTATCCTTATTCTTCTTGAGTAGTATCTTATGTATCTCCAAATAATTTATCTTCAGCATGCTCTCTAGTAGTGGATGTTTCCCATATCACTTACTCTTTCTCTTGTTTATCTATCATCATATTAGGTGTCTATTATGGGTCTTATCTTTGGTATAATGACTATTGGAAATTTATACCACTCCATAAGTTAGAATTTCTCCATCCCCCTGGTGGAGGGATCCTAAATTTGGCTTGATCAAGTGTAAGGGATGATCTATTTTTATTAGCCTTAATAAATATTCACTTAGGCCACAATTCTTATCCCTTTCCTTTACTTCATCATATTTTTCATTAAGGAACAAGAAGTCATGGTTGAAAGGTTCATGTTTGTATGGGATGCCAATATTATGAATATTTTGTTGTACCCTCCCATGGGGTTCATAATCCCTATGTGGAAGAATATCCAATGAATAATCCCTCCTTGCATTCCTAGCCTCTCTATTATGTATACTACATCCTACCAATACTAATATGGTATGCATGGAATGTGATTTTCTTGCTCTTTGTCAAGTCCTAATCTATACCATTCCATATTTGGAAAGTAATCTCTTGATCAAAAAAAAATTTTGGGATAAATTTAGGGAGCTCAAGATGGTATACCTTATGTACAGAAACAATGATAAACATAGAATCTAAGTACAACCAATAATCACCCAAATTCATGAGTGTTTTAGTGATACTTTTTAAAATCCTAGATAAAGGCTTGCCATGACATGCCATCCAAACTTGAGGATATAGGTATTTTGAAACTCTAGCAGTGTTCCTTACATATGCATAAATGTGGACAAAATAATAGAATTCATAGATTCTATTATTGATATAGTTAGGGTTTGAATTATAAAAAACTCCATTATGTCTATAAATAGTCCCCATGATTTCATCTAGTAGATATGACATCATATATAAATTTACACCTTGGGGCCTCTTATCCTTATACAATATTTGTTCATGTAGATAGGCATTGATAACCTCCCCTAATGCATAGGTACATTCTAAGTGATGAGTAGGTCTAGTAGGGGTACCCATTCTAGATGGAGGAAATGGATGTTTGGGTGTCCAAACAATCAATTTAATAACATATTTCCAATACAAATTTCCATTTGAAACTAGGTGATGGGGAAAAGGTTCTTGGTAGTTTCTTTAATAGTGAAAGTCTCACCTAGGTGAATCCATTTTCCTACTTCTTGTTCCACATTATTGTTTCTATTCCAAGTAACCACACTATGTAATTCAAATGTCATATAGAATGAGAAAACATAAATACCTCAAGAATGCATCACTTGAGATGTATGTAATGACTATGTTGTTAGTTACATAATGTAGATATCCACCATATATAATTATGCCTTCAAAGAATATGTCTCACAACAAGTCAATGCATGACATGACTTCTGGCTTGGTGGCTATGTAGTGGAGTGCCTAGAAATATAAATGGTAGTAAGTCAAATGCAACCTACTTCTATTTTACTAAGATATCCTCCTCAAATGAGAATAGATCAATGTTATCTATGACCTCCCATAGAGCTGAGTAATTTACATGGAAATCATCATACACTATTACATCAAAACTATGTCTAGGTATTTAGTCAAGTCCTTTATAGAGAATCTGGATAGTGGTAGATCTCCTTTGTATGCCTCAGATGATGATGTCATTATTATTGGTTGATGATGTTGTGATTCAAGATCTTTAAAATGGTGGTCTAAAACTATATTATATAAATTGTAAGATATTTTAGATGTATCTAGGGATTTTAAAATTTTAGAAGATTATTCACTCAAGCTCTTGAAAATAAAATGAGGTGAACTTGATTAGGGGATAAAAGTTATATATTTTTGCATTCATTCTAGTTCATAAACCATTAATCACCAATGTTTATGAGCTCATCACCTTCATTAAATTTAAACTTGACCACCTAGGCTTAGTGGGTATGCCATGCAAGATGCTTATTCATTCAAGGTACCATGGTGTTACTTTTTATTTTGACACTTGTCACTATATGGTTTAGTCAGGGGGTTAACATTTTCCATTGGGTTGAATGATATGATATGGTGAGCCCAAGATTTTGAAAGAAAGACCTAAAAGATAAAAATGTTCTTTAAATAAATTCATTCAAAAATATTTGTCCAAAATTCATACAAGGAAAAATTCTCAAATGAAAGTCTTTTAAATTTGTCAAAGGAAGAGTTCTCGATATCCAATTGTTCATCAAGGAGATTTTCATTTAGGAGGAAGTTACCATGGATTAATTTCTAAAATTAAACCTTTTAATTAAAAGATACCAAAGATAAATTTCGTAAAGACCAAAACCTTTTGAAGACTTAATTTTTTTAAAGTAAATATGCCACATAAGAAGTGCCAAACAAAATGGTCTAAATAAAAGTTATCGATCAAAAAGTTGTTGATCAGAAAAAAATTCAAAATAAAGTTCCCAACTGAATAGTTTTTTACTAAATTTTTTTTGAAGATGAAAATCCAAAGACCAAAAATATCCAAAATGTTAAATAAAATAATTTGAATAATTGACTCCAAATAAATTAACCTGAATAAAAAAATATGAATACTTATCATACATGGTAAGACTTCTAAAATTTCCATTAATAAACTAATTTCAAAAAGTCATTATAATGGAAAATAGGTGAACCCAAGAGTTATTAAATATCCAAAACATCAAGTTTCTATAGATCATAAAAACTAGCCAAAAAACACACAAATAACCCAAATAATGAGTAAGTCCTCTAAAAACAAAGGGGGTCCCCACTTTTCAAAGAAAATCCAAGGTAGGGTGTGTTGAATACAATAGATAGATCTTGGTCTTTTACATTTTTTTTCATATATCTCAATCAAATTTAAATAATCATTTGAGTTAACATAAGTACACCCATAATCTTCTTTACTATTTTGGCATAGCTGATTGCAAGCCAAATCCCTCTCCTTTCCAGTCTAGACTCATTATCACTTTTACCTATACTACTCATCTTTGTGATCCTACAATGTATAGGAATATGTTTGGGAGTATTATGTATTTGACCTATAATTTCCTTGATATTTTGTTTTTAGTTGAGCTTGTATCTTTATTTTCACATGCTCCTCATTCTAGTCATTGGTGGGATCACAAGAGGATTTTCAGATATCTACGGGGAACTTCCCACTTTAGATTACACCACATCAATGTTTTTGCTCATTTGGTTGGGTACATTGATTTATACTATGCAAGTTCTCTTGATGATAGGTGTTCCACTTCTTGATACATCTTTTGTCTTGGCTATTTTGTAGTTACTCAGGTGTGCAAGAAGAAATAGTCTATCTCACTTTCATCTATAGAAGTTGAGTATAGGGAAGAAGTTATAATGAGTTATTCGGATTCATCATTTATTAATAGATTTTGTATTCATATAGGTAACACCTATTGTACTTTAGTGTGATAAACAAAGTGAAATTCACATTTATTGTAACCCAATTGAGCACCAGTAGATTGAGCACACTGAGATACACATGTACTTAATTCATCAACACATTTAAGATGGATTTATTTTCTTTTATTTCATTATAACTTAGCAACAAGTTTTAAACATCTTTATTAATCATTTTACATCACCTTATTTTATTGATTTGCATGGCATGCTTGGGGTTTCAGAAGTTCTCCCTGGGGGAGTTCATGAGGACATCTTTAATATTAATTTCATGGATATATTGTACATGAGTAATTTATTAGGCCTTATTGATAAGAATCATACTATGGATATGTCACTTTTTTTTTGGACATTTTTATCCCCTACCTTCACTTGATGGGGGTGTTAGATTTGGTTCTCATGTTTGCTAGGCTTTATAGATAGTTTTATCCTTTTCCTAGTTTGTCCTTTTGTGGATTTATCCCACATTGGTTAGTTTGACTTGATTCTTGTTTTTCCTTTCCTATATATGCAAGTATTCTCATTTTTAACATATAGAAGTTATTTTTTGTATATTATATGATAGTTCCTTTATCTTTGCATATCATCTTTGTAGATCTTACAACTCTTATTCTAATGATTTTTTTGTGAATGCTTTAGATCTTAGGCTTGGAATGATCTTATTGGTGTTATTTTTAGTATCCAAATGGTAAATTAAGTAATATAAATTATATGCACCTAAATTTGCTTGCCCTAATAATCCCACTATTTATTCTAACTTAGCCATAATCACATTCCTAAGACAACTAACTAATATCATATTTCCCACATGAAATTTCATACATCCCATTGTCCTTATCCTACCCCAAAATCAATTAATCACCCTCATTTTCCCATTAACTAAGAATACTTACCTACTAACCATTCATTAAGTTGTTTATAAATTTAAACATACCTTTTCTTCACCTGCTCATCTACCACCCTACTAAACTATTTATTCCTACACCCTTACTTCCTAATGGAGATTCTAGAAATTGAGAATTCTATAATATCCTCTATTTAACCCTTTTATTCTAGAATCCTCTATTATATAGGTTTCCAAAGAATTAACAATTCCTTATAAATTCTTTAAACATTGATCTCAATGGCTCAAAAATAAATTTGAGCCATTGATCTTCCCTCCCAAGGCTTATATGAACAAGAAATGCCTCCATGAAAACTAAATTAGAGGACTTGCATCCATAAACATCCTTCATACTTGTATTATCCAAGCATGCTTATAGCCATATCAAAGCCATCATCAAACTAAAAATACATTGAAGCCATTATCAAGCATAATCAAGAAACCAATCATCCATTTATTTTACACTTAAATAAGTTTGGTAATCTTTGAGGGAAGCTATAAGAGGTAAAATGATTCCATTTTAAGTGTCTAATTGTCTTTTCATCCTCTCTATTTGATATTGTTTGCATTTTGGGTTTTAATTATAAAAACAATAATATATAAAGAATCCAAAATTATTACTACTTTTGGCAGCCATAGTGGGACCATAATCCCTAAATATAACCTCTTGAGATTGTTGGAAGTGATTTAGTAGCTTGCAAGTATAACTAGATGGAAATCAAAGGTCAGATTAGACAAAAGAATCATCCATAGGAGAATCATGGTATTACACTGGTATTAATGATATTGCATTCATATTATTGCAATAATTTATGTGGTATTTCATTAAACCTATGTTTTAACCATTTATGGTCTTGGTTTTTAAGAAATTATTACCTTTGTCTAATATCATTACTTTGTAAATAGTGATATTGCTTTGGTAATCTCGATATTGTATCTATAGTTTTAGTTTTGAAATACTTCTAGGTTGGATTATCATAATTGATTTTATGATATTTGAAACCTTTATGAAGATTATTTTATCTATTTTGTGTTACCAAGAAGAGGTTGTTGTGCCTTTTATGTGCAGGAAATAGGCCTAGTTAAGAATCTAATTATTGATTACTCACCTATGATATAGATACTTTGGTACTTGTTGCATCGACCTATGAATCATTTAATTATAATCATAACTCATGATATTATCATCTTCGGTAGATTAGATAAATTTTAGTTAATTTTCTTATGTAGTTTTAATCTGATTTAATCCTCTGTTCAGTTTCTTTATTTGCAAGAAAGATTAGTAATACAATCCTTTTTGAAAACCTATTAACTATTAATAATATTTTGAGATAACCCCATATTATCAAGGGGTTTTCTATGCAAGGAGTCATTTATAGATAAAATATCTCATCTTGAGGCTTTTTAGATATCTACTACAAAATTGATAATTATGTATTAGCAATTTTGTCTATCAATCTGCAATCTTACTTTATTAATAGTGATATTATAATTTAATAATTTTAAGAATAGTTTGTTTTACAATTTAAAATTTAATCTAGTCACATAGATCCTTAGGAAAAATGATAATAATTCTTTGTTGTTTTGTGATTTGTGTATCTATTCATTGCTAAACAATATCATTTAAGGTCCCTTTTTGTTGGAATATTTTTATATATAATCAAAACTTTTAATCTACTCAATTTTTCTAAAATAATTTTAAATATTTTTAAACATTTTAGATAGATATCTCTCTATTTGAATTAATTTAAAAAAAACTAAAGATTTTATAAATTTTTACTTCATTGCAATACCAGTAATCTCAAAGTTACAACATCGCCTTGATAGTCACAATTTTACACTAACAATTGTAGTTTTGAAGGAGCCTATTTGTTGACTATTATGGATATATATCTTTTCCAAAATTGTAACTCATGATCTACATTTTTTCTTGATATTTATTATATCATAGTCTCTAGTTATTTTTTTGCTTTCAACTAATAGTGTAATAGTATTTTTGTAGGGAAGTAGTGTTTCTATCTTGAATTAGACTACTAACCCTTTTTGTGTAGGACCTCTCAAGACAAAGTCACCGCACTTGTTTTAATAACCTTTAAATTTATAGGAGGGGTGCCAAAAATCTATATTTTACTCTATTTACTTGTGTGACCTGATTTTCTATTTTTCTGTTTCCTCACATAGGTAATTAATCAAGAAAATTAATTGTGTTGTTGCTTATTTATTAACCCATTGAGTCTAGGATAACACGTGATGATAAATTCATCCCCACACATGGGATTAGTAACTAGGGGTTGGTGTCATGGATTTCATCACCATGTATTCACCAAACTCTATGTTTGAGGAGAGTATAAATATCAAGGATAGTTATTTCTAGGACAAGTGATTGACCCCATACAAGTCATCCATGAAGGGGAAGAGTTAATTATCTAAACCAAGAATCAGAAAACACCCTATACATAATTGGAACCCATTATACCTAGAATATATTAGGGAGTCCCATATAAACATTTCTATAAACCAATCTTAGGACCTATTAGCCATAACAGGAATTTCACTGTCAAAGTCAAGATTAGCTCTTAAAAATCTATTAAGTGAATATAGGGTGAAGAGGGTTTGGTTGATTACATAAGGGTTCATAAACCTACATCCTCACCAATGACTCCATTATATGGTATGAACATTGGGTTACACACCCTCTTCATTTTACTAAATTAGGACCTGTGGATGAGTGTGTTATTTGTATGTTGTGCCTAAACCCATGTTGTTTATGAACTAAGTTTGCCACTCCCATTTTTTGTTTTAAAAAACCTAGACACCCATAAGATCAAAAACCATTCTCAAAAAACATCAAACAATCATATCATATCATCCATTCACACCTTTAGATATAAAACTAGTCCTAAAACCAAATCTTAATGGTCACCCATCTCTCCCCTTTTCATTACTAATTATTATCAACATACATAACCTTGACAAGTATTTAATTTATCACCCATCACCTCCTTATCATTTTACTCATCATTCTCATCACTCATCCAACCATCCCTTTGTTAGTGTGAAAGGTAATTGACCATGTCATCTCCTTAGTCTCCTAGCTAGATTGGACTCTTATATGGTTTTGGTTTTTATTAATCCTTGGTCACTCTAATCTTCACATCTCTCTAAATATAAATAACTTCATATTTTTTTACTAACCTAAGATTTAATTTCTAGACCAAATTAGTATTCAAAATCACATAATCTCCCATCACACCTACTCAATTTGAACATCCAATATGCCAATCCAAACCCATGACCAACTTATTAGAATGGGACAAGGATATAACCAAGAGAATGACTTATTGAGGAAATTAGGCGACTAGAATCAAAATCATGATGATACACATAGTGATATGCACACTCCAAGAGGATAAAATGACTGATTCGCAAATGAATTATTCCATAGTGATGAATTTAGAGCATAATTTGACTAGTATATATATGAAAACCTTGATCAATTTAAAGATTGAGTGATTGAAATGGAGGGAACACCACCCCCAAGCTATGATTATGAATTTTTGTAAAATTTAGTTTTCCCATCCACTCAACCTAACACTCCCCATCAACATGTCCATACCAATCAATCACCTAAAGAAAAGGAATTTGTGGACCATGAATAAGAAATTAAAAATCAAGAAAAACTCCCTCTCTAAAATAACCATATCAAGGATAATAAGAGGTAAAATGCCCTATAGGATTGATTGGATAAACTCATATAATAAATTAATTCTTTAGCCTCCCAATGCCATACATAAAATCAATGACCATCCTCCATAAGATAAAATATCTATAACTCTAATAGACCACATAAAAGTCATTCCCAACTCTATAATCCTCTTTGGGATCCATCATTTTCACAAGAATGAAAACTGATGAAAGAAACTCTTGAACAAATTGACCCTTGTATAGAAGTGATGAAATATAAATATGAATATTTTTTCTCTTCTCCCTTAGATATGATAATTATATAAATTCCTTTCTCACCTCACTTTGATGTCTTGAAATTTGAAAAATTTAGAGGGAAATGTGATACTCATGATCATGTTTAGGATTTTTATGTGGCTTGCCAGAGGTTGTGTATGATGATGCCTACTTACTAAGACTTTTCCAAAACAATATTACAATACCAACACTCAAATGGCTCATTCATTTACCAAAGGGGTCTATATCTAATTTTGGAGAATTAACTAAACAATTTGTGAGACATTTTTATTTTAACATAGAACATGATATCTTCATTATAAACCTCTAAAACACTAATCAAAGGAATGGGTAAAGTTTATCCTCTTTCTTACATTGTTGTAGAATCTTAGAAAGACAATTCATATGTATAATACCTAAAAAAGAGTTGGCCAAAATACTTGTTGACAACTTCAATGTAGAGCTAAAATATTAGTTAAAACTCCAATGTGCTAAAACATTTGATGAAATTATTAAATGGGATACAAATTGAAAAAATCACTTATTGAAAATGGAAAAATAAAATTATACATATGAAATGAGCATAATAAACATCAAGATAATTTATTTTTGGGAAAATAAAAAATCTTCAATAAGAATGTTGTGCGTGATGGAGTTATAGATTCCAAACAACATGTTCAAAATATGCAAAAGAGGACTCCTAAAGATCAGAAAAATGTCTCCTCTATATAAGTAACATGAGGTAAACCAAGGACTCAAATATGAAAAATACCTCTTACCAGTCTTGAAGTGCCTATTGAAGTGGTCCTTCAACAATTGATCACTGTTAACATGATTAGTCTTCCGACAATTTGACCTTTGGAAGATAGTAAACCTCAACCCAAATGGTGTCATGAAGATGAATTCTATTGATATCATAGATTCAAAGGTCATGACATAGATAAATTCATGTAATTAAAGAATTATATTCAAGATATCATTGAAAAAGGTGTTATTGAAGTAGAAGGGGATAGCACTCCTAACCAATCAAAAAATTAGTAGCTTAATATTTATCATCACCCTTTGCCCAAGGATGGTCAAAGATAAGGGAAGCCACCTAGAGACTATGGTAAATCATCCACTTCTAATTGTATAGACTATCATGCCATCCCATACCATTATGTCAATGTCATTAAAATTTTTAGCCCTGAGGAGCCCACTTCACCATCATCTGCCATATTAAAAATCAACTAGGACATATATGACTGCTTGGTTACTACTTGACATAATAAAATCATAGTTCTTGGGACACCACCAAAGGACCCATCTACATATACATATCAAAAGGTAAATATCTCCAATAAAGGCTTAATATCTTTTAACAATACTTATGATATCATCAAGCAACTTGATAAGACCCCTACCCAAATCTCACTCATGGATATTCTTAAAACATCATCTAAACATCAAGAGATCTTTAATCAAATCTTGAATGATCTAAAATTACCCTAAGATATTGACACTAGTCAGTTTTAAGCATTAGTGGGTTATTTATCTCCTTCATAAAAAATCACATTTAATTCTTAGGACATGAATCCCATTGGCCCATACCATAATTACCCATTATTCATAGAAATCTCCATCTCTAGCCATCATATCCCTTAGGTACTCATAAACGGAGGGTCTGCATTGAAATTTTATAATTTGGATTTCTTAAAGAAATTGGGGTATTCTAAAGATTCTTCAAGGCTTAATCTGATCATGATTAAAGCATATGATGATATTGAATGGCCATTTTTAGGCACCATTTATCTTCCATTATTGTCGGACCCATGGTACATCAAATATTGATTCATATTGTGGTTGTTGATTTTCCATATAGTCTAATGTTGGGTCACCCATGGATACATGAGATATAAGTAATCCTATCCAACCTTCATGAATGTTTTAAATTATTTCACTCTAGTATGGAAGTCACCATTCTTGGATAAATTGATCATTTCCATAGCTTCCAAATAAGCCAATCCCAATCCTCATGTTATTGTCCTAACATGGATAATTCCACTCTAAACCCAATAGATTTCAAATATGTATGCCTTGATGATCTAGTGCTTACTTCTGATCCAATACCTAATGTTACCTACCTTAAAATAACATCCATAACATGTGGTAATATGAATATAAAACCTTTTGTGTGGGTGACCTACCTCTTTGCCCATGAAGTTATGGGTCCCTAGATATGAGGAAGAACAATCATATCAGCTATTACTTTGGACCAACAAACTTTTTTAGTGTGGAACTATTATTTTAAGAATATATCAATGAATCTAATGAATCATGGCTTATTAGAAAAATGAGGCCCTTACATATCATACATATAAATACCCCCAAATTTAGAAAATGCTACAAAATATGCATTATCAAGGAAAAGGACTAGGGAGACACAATCAAGGCAAGCTTGAGCCCAGAATAGTTCAAAAACATCCAAAATATATTTCTTAGGGTAAAAACTTCTTGACAATGACTTAAACAATATCATTTTGGATACTAGTTCAATCCCTGAGGAGTCTTTTCTTGATGAAGTCAAAATGAGATTTATTTATAGTCTTTATGAAGATCTTGTTACGACAAACTTTTTTTATGATACTACTATCTCCACCATCGACATATCTCTTTGATACCCCTAATTATTCAACTAGGATCAATTTCAGGAGCCATCCTTTGACATGTTTCAAAATGATGAGGCCAACTTAGAATTTTTTGGAGCATGAGATTTCATGCCTTCTGATGATCATAAGAAAGGGTTTTTATTAATATTTTCTAGTTATTTTATTTTAGGGAACAACAAACACCCCTTATCCAAATTGAAGAAGAACCACATCAAATTTTGGAAGAGTTTCCATAATCTTTAGATGAATCATAAATTTATACTAAAATCAACATAGAGCTCCCTGATGGTTTTACTTTAGAAACTTTGAATCAGTCTTTGCTTCCTTACCTCTAGAATCAATCACCCCCTCTTATTGAAGACATGACTAAAGTTAATATTGGGATAAAATATAACCCAAAAATTGTCAAACTAGGGGCAACTCTTATACCTTAGGAACATCAAATTATTATTGAGATACTCAAATAATTTATAGATAGCTTTACATGGTGTTATTCAAATATGTTGAGACTTGATCCATCTTTGGTTGTGCATCATCTTGTTATTTATCCTAACTCCAAACCAATCAAGCATAATTATGTAAGATGTACCCTAAATAAGACCTAATAGTTAAGTAGGAATTAAACAAATTCTTGGAAGCAAGATTTATTCGACCCAATGATTACTCCAATTAGATATCCAACATTGTTCTTATGGTCAATCTATAAGGGGGATTTGGATTTGTACTAACTTTTGGGACATCAACAAGCCATAACCTAAAGATTACTTCCCTCTCACAAACATAAATACGATTATGGATTTAATAGAATGGTGTGAAATGTTATCCCTCATGGATGGATTTTTAGGCTATAACCAAATCAAAATTGTGCTTAAGGATCAACATAAAATAGCCTTCATTACTCCATGGGGGACCTTATATTATCAAGCCATGCCCTTTGGTCTCAAAAATATAGGTGCTACCTATCATCAATCCATGATTATTATATTCCACAATATGAAGCATGCCATTATGGAAGATTATGTTGATGATATTTTAAGGAAGCCAAATCTAAGATCTGAGAATCATATGGTCCTACACATAATCTTTGAGCATCTACGCAAATATAACATCAAATTGAATTCAAAGAAATGTGTATTTAGAAATACCTTAGGCAAGTTATTAAGGTTTATTTTACTAGAAAAGGCATATAAGTGGACCCAACTAAAGTCAAATCCATTATGAAAATGCCTCCTCCTCATAATCTAAAGAAGCTCAGGAGTCTTTAGGGAAGCTACAATCTAGTTGGTGGTTCATCTCCCATCTAAAAAATAAATTCCACCCCTTCACCAATATTTTAAATAATGGGACCCCTTTTAATTATAACTCTAAATGTTTGTAGGCTTTTATAATCTTAAGCAATACCTTGACAATCCTCCTATGTTATCACCAATATTCATGGGAAGACCTTTGCTCCTATATGTACCGATGATGCCTTGTGTAATAGGTGCCCTTTTATCACAACACATTGATTAAGTAAATGAGTAAGAAATTTATTATCTTAGTTACACCTTGATTTCACACAAGCTGAACTATACTCCCATTGAAAAATCTTACACAATTTTTGTCTTCACTAAACAAAATATTAGCATTACATGTTAAATACTCAAGTTTAGTTCATCATTAAAGCTAATCCCCTCAAATATATACTATCAAAATCAGCTCTCACATAATTAATAGACAAATGGATAATGTTTCTTAGTGAATATGATATATAATATGTTCATCAAAAGTCTATTAAAGGATAGGTAATTGTGGATCAACTCGTAAAGTCACCATTTGTAGTGACTAAACCTCTTATCATAGCCATCCAAGATGAATCCATAAAAATACCATAGAATATAATGGTTGGAATCTATATTTTGATGGATATTTTAACATGCGTGGATCAAGAGATGGTATTAATTTAATAACCCCATAAGGGGACATTATTCCTAAGGATTTTTTTTTGCTTTTCCATGTACCAATAACATCTTTGAGTATGAGGATTTAATTTATATCCTCTAATTAGCCATCCAATGGAACATCTAACACCTTCAAGTATTCAGTGATTCATAGCTAATAATCAATCAAGTTAATGTAGAGTTCTAGAACATAGAAAAGATATTATACCCTTATAAAGAATTGGTAGATCATTTATATAAGAGTTTTGAGTCTATTACATTTGAATAAGTGCCAAGGGTGAGTGATAAGGTAGTTAATTCCATGGACGCTATTGGGTCTCTAATTAACCTTCCTAAAGATGTCCTTGAAGTAAATTTCTTGATTCATCATTTGATCTTACTAGCCCATCAATCCATGGCTCCTTACAAATTTATATTATCATGATCCTATTTTCCCTTGGTATCATGATATCTATAATTATATCCATGATAAGATCCTTCCACTGAACCTCAATCTCTATTGATGTAAGGCCTTCATCCACCATACATGTTATATTATCATTGGTAACATTCTTTATAAAAGAGGCTAAAATGGGACCTTGTTGAGATGTTTGACCTTAGAAGATGACTCACTTGCAATAAAGGAGGTCAATGATGGTATCTATGGTGGCCATATTAGTGGAATGAATCTAACTAGGAAATTACTTTGAACTGGATATTGTTGGCCTACCATGGAATAGGGTGCCTACCAATATGTATGAAAGTGTGTAGCTTTCCAAAATTAGTGTAATATTATCCATGCATCTACACAAGATTTAAAACCTATTGTGAGTCCATGGCCAATTTTTATGTGGGGATTAGATTTGATTGGCAAGATAAATCCCATGTCATTTGATGGCCATAAGTTTATCATCATAATTATAGAGTATTTTACTAAATGGGTCAAAGTTATGTTGTTTACATCATAGGTCTCCAGATTTATAAATTCATCTTAAATCAAATCATTTGTTGTTTTGTCATTCTAGCTAACATCCTATCAGATAACATTAAGTCCTTCAAAAACCAATAAGTCAAGGCCCTGTGTAAGTTTTATCATATCAAGAAGCACTTTTATACACATTATTACCCCCATAGGAATAAATCAACTAAAGTAATTAACAATACTCTTATCAATATTCTTAATAAAATAGTCAATGATGTAGGAAGGAACTAACATTTGAAATTATATCATAAACTCTGGTCCTATCAAATGAGTGTCCAAATACCCACTAGGTTAAATTTTTACTCTATGGTTTACGTAATATAATCCATATTTTCTATATAATTAGAGCTCTCCTCTTTACAAATGTCATTACGAGGCATCATCACTGATCATAATTTTAGACAAGAAAGGATACAAGATCTAGAACTTCTATATGAAAAATCATAAAAGGGCCCTAAATCACCTACAAGCATATCAAAATAAATTAAAAGGCTAATATCATAAGAAGATCTAGTCTTAAGAGTTTGAGGTTCGTGATCTAGTCTTAAAGGAAAATTAAAAAGATACCAATGTAGATAGGGATAAAAGGGGAAAATTTAAATCCAATTACTTCAGGACCTACATAATAGTTTCTTAGTTTGGATCAGGAGCCTACTGATTAACTACATTATATGGTAAAGATCTCAAGGAGCCAATGAATATTATGCATTTAAAATTATTCTATACTTGACAGGCTCTAATTTACCTATGTCTATGGGTCCCCACTCTTGGGGGCATATCCATTTCCATTCAACACTTCTCTTCTCATTTCACTCCTCTTTCCCATCCCTGAGCTTGGTCTCAAAAGTGGGAATCTATTATAGTTTTACATAGTAATAGGAGATAAACATTTAAAAATAAGGACACGTCATTAGTTTTCATATGAGGGGAATGTTTAATGAGGAGTATTTTGAAGATGATACATTTTTATATATCTTCCATCCTATCACACCCTCATATCTATCCCCAATTGCATATTATTTGATGAGTGTGTCTCCTCTTGGCCTCCACCTGATGCTATTATTTTTTTATTTTTATTTCTAAGCTAAAGTCCACAAGTTCTAACTAACTTTATCATTATGGAAGGGTCAATACTAAGTCTTAATTTGGGGTCTACAATGCACTATGATATTGAATCTTGATCAATTATCCTAAGACCCCTATACAATCACTTCTAATTTGATTGGATCCTAGATTCCATTGAATAATTTTTGGCACAATATACCTTTGGTACATATCTCCTATCATCATTCCAACCATTTAACATAATCATCTCATTGCCATTATGTATCCCTATCTTTAGTCTATTATATCTTATTTTTGTCTTGTATGAATGTATGAGTGTTTTGTATGTGTGATTGTTATTACTGGACACATTATCAATTCTTTTATATATATGTTGTCATTAGATTGAGTTGTCTTTTTAAGTTTTCCTTGTTATCTTTTTGTTGTAATTTTAATGGTAAAAAGGATGGTTTAAGTGACTACCCAAGTTCATCTTGGGACAAGCCACTTCAAAAATAGAGTTCCCTCATGCACCATGTTATTAATGTGCCTCAAAATTTTATCATGTCATTGACACACATTTATTCACTATTGTCATATTAAAATGGATTCAATACATTATTAATGGCTTTAAATATTTCAACCCATCCCATTCCCTCTATTCCTATCACCATATAGCCCTCACTATCTAATCTAATCATCCTACCATCTGATCACTATCCCACCTCCTTGGTGCAGGAGGATTGTTACCTAAAACTATAATTAATAATAATTTAATGTTTATTTATTACACTAATTAACATTTTATTCAATTTTACCATTTTCAATCAAACACATCCCATTCTCATTGCATAATCATCACACCTATATAAATCCATATCTAACATCCACCTAAACATATTCATCTACACATGAATAATCATCTATTTACCATATCATATATATCATATCATTTTAATCAAATTCATACATCAATATCTAACTAGGTACCCACATCACATCATAACCATGTTATCCAATCATATAACACAACTATAATTATCTACAAATATCACATAATATAGTATCACATAAGTAATCTAATACATCTACATACTCCATGTAAGCCATAAAAAACTCCATATCATGACATCCTATAACATATAAATATCCATAATCAACTCCTATCATGTAAACATAATCATGCATAATCATAACATCATAAAACATAAAACATCACATCACATCAAAAATCTCATCATATATTCCCAAATGACCACATAGAGTCCATGTCAAAAAATATATAACATATAAGGACCTCATGGGCATAAATGTGCTACAATAAACAACAATCCAGATATATTGCCTCACATAGTCTTGACTAGGCTCTTGGTGGTCCTCTGGGTCATTGATGTACTAACTACAATGAGCTAGCTTTGAATGTCAGCACACATTACTCAGCTATCACTACTACCTCACACAAGTCTCTATAATATTGTGCCTCCTACATGAGCCCCATGATGTTTCACATAACATCACCCATCCCACCTACTAATATATCTATGTCTACTTCCACTTTGGCCCTCTCAACCACATGAACCTCACCTATCAATCTTTAACCTAAGTCTAGATTTGTCCAATCTATGTTTGAATCCCAACAATATGTGATTATTGATAATAGATATAGATCTAGAGCATAACTATCTGAGCCTATAAATAGGTGACCTATCCCTATAAACCAATAACCTATCCCTGTGCCTAGGCTAACTATGCATTTTATCCCTATAACAAGGTATGGAGCTAGTCTCTCTCCATGGTAATCACCATAATCTCAAAGAGATATGCCTTAACTTCTATCCTAAGGCATGATAATAATGATCTCTCATCCTCTATCAATGGTGATCAAGATAGTCTTACCCCATCACCACTCCTAATGGCTTTAGCCTGTGTCCTAGTCAATTTAACCTATGTACTACTCCCCCTAGCCTAGGTCCCACTCCCTCCAACATGAACCATAATAACTTCCTAATCACCATCAACCCCATCTAGCTCCATATCATATGTCCCTCTCTATCCATCTTAGGGATCTTGTATTAGGACTTATCCCCTCCTCCATCTCTATATCCTCTCTTTAGCTTGAAAAAATTTCGTAGCCACTCCCCTTCATACCATAGGCCTATATCTAAGCAACCTCATTAATATCCTTTAATCCCATCATGCGATATAAGTTATTGTCATACCTAGATCTAGTATAGATGTCTATAAATATTATAGGATTAGGGCAAGACTACCATAATCTATAAACATTATAGCTCTATCCATTACCTTACCCCACTATGGCCTTTATAGGTCACTACATGCAAATATATGCTCCTTGCCTAGAATATCTTATGGGAGATTGAACTATCTCTCAACATGGTGAGATCTATATCACTTTATGATAAACTCCCTCTGCCTTGTTAGGTGACACTCTATCAACATATATTGTGTCACCTTAGCTTCATACTCCCACCTAAACTAGAGTCCCCTATATGGCATCCAAGTGATATGCTCAACCCATAAACCATCAAAATCGTATCTATATAACCTCATCTCACCAACATGGCCTCTCTACACACCCAATAAAATATACCATCCAAACATAATCAGCCCATGTAACTCTCTATGTACTCGAGTCCCTAGTGGCTAATATATAGATATGTTCTCCCAAATCCAAATATGTAGCAAAAATGATGGACCCAAGTTCATAGCTCCCTTTTAGGCCCCCAAGTAAAAATCCTAATATAGATGATCTAATACCACTAGCCCCCATGTAAACACCCAAAAATCCTATACCATATTAGAAACCACATCTTCATGTCCTAGGTGAAACCATAGTTTGCTCTTATCCTATAGGATTATAGTAATAATAATAGAAATCAAAACCAACATCAACCTATCAATAATCCCCTCTCATAGGCATCTATTAATATCAACCCATCGATCTCACACACCAATTTTAAATCCTCTTGACAATCTCTAAACCATCACATACTTACCATTAAATCTTATCCCCTATCATCACTAATCATAAAATATGATATACATCCTCTAATGTGACTAACATCTCTCTAGTCACAAAGTGTAAGGTACTCATCTTTAAGTGTCATCACTCCACCAATGTAGTAATCAAAGTATGATCAATCCACACCATTAGCATTGTATCTACATAATATAACCCCACTAGCTTTATCACACCATAATCCATAGGGGTTCATTGGTACATCTCATGAAGTACCTCAGGATGCTATAGTCAAGATGCCATCATGCCAAATTCCTCTTGCATCAATCAAATAGCCTATCACTAAGTCTATCAAATAACACATTCTTTTTTCCCTTTTTTCACTCACTTAACCACTTTTTCGCTCAATCAACAATCTTATTTTGCCTCACCCTCAACATTAAAACCCATAGTCCTAATTATTCCCCTTTCCATAGCTAACATAACTGACACCACCTCATATCCAATCATCTAACCTAATCTACTAGCTTCATACCTATCCTAAGACTCTTCCCTAACTCATTTTCACCCCCAATCCACTAACTACCCATCCTAATTAACCTAGCAAAACACTCCCAAATCCCTATCTCCTAATCCTTACTTACCAATTCCATTTATCTACAATCCTAAGTCTGCTCACCCTTAATCACCTAATTTAAACCTAATTAACTCTAATTTTAACTAACCTAAACTTTTCCTCCTAAACCTAACTAACTCATTATTCCTTTCATCTAACTCCTTAAGCCTTTAACCTAACCTTATATCCCTATATCCCTTAACCATCTTCTCCACCCTTGACAATATAACTATTTGTGATTTTGCCCTACTAGGTGACATTATCTACATTATTGTTCATTACTTATATTTTTGCTAACCTCACAATTATATAGAACCATAGATCTTAATCCATGATATCATGATGTAGTGAATCATCACTTGTGGTATTGTAATACCATAATTCCTCAATTGTGGTATTGTAATTCCACAACTCATAAGGCATTATCATGAGTGTAATAACAAAATTGAGGGAATTAACCTCAATCATAATATTTCACCCGTGATGCCTCCTATCTCATTATCATGAAATAAATGTAAAAATACAAAAAATGACTAGATTAGGGGCTAGTAATATATTGGTGGTCTATCATCCTTGAGACTAGATAAATCCTAGACTCTCTTTCCATGATGTGAATATCATGGGATGTAATCCATGATTTTAGCTTAGATTACTATTTCACCTTGATAAGAAGTCAAAATGAACCCATTTCACCACTTTATCTTATTTGACCCCCATTTTTAACCCCCCATCCCCTATTTAAATCTTAACACCCCTCTTCTCTTATCTTGTCACACCCAAATTCTATCAACTTAATCAATTACCCAAATTAATCATTGTTTATCATCCCTCAGTCTTCTAGGGAATATATTTTCCATCTCCTTATCATCCAACCTAATCCTAAGTTATAACTACATAATCTTGAGGTCTCCTAAGACTATGTAGGTAGTACCTAATCATGATCTTGTGCCTAGGGATAGCTTGACCACTGTAAATCCCCAACCGCTATCCTATCTAATATTAATCACTTGATAATAATACATCACTTTAAGCTATGTATCTCAAGTCAAGTGGCTTCTTATCATTAATCAACTCATCTAATTCCCATTATAGGATTTCAAGCCCTTAATGACATGTGTCCTTACTATTGGAATTATCACTAACTTGTATCCCATCTCATCTTTTTAGTTCCTAGATAATATATACATCTTGGGAATGTCATCTTATCCATCACCTTTTTTAGACTTTGATCATTGGTCTCAAACCCATATCTCAAGAATAAGCCACTTTTTCCTTATCATCTATGATTGGGACATCTCAATCATAGATATATCATTACTTAGGGCATCCCAACCCTGTATCATCATCTTAGTCTTATCCCACCCTTAGGATTTCTATTTGAGTGACCATCTATGTCAATTCTCCCTCCATGCTCCCTTGAGGGGGAATCATACCTACTAATATCATTTCCATTCATGGACATGGTTTTTATTTAAAATAACATTACTCATTCCATCTTTTCCACTCATAATTCCATTTAAATTAGGATAAAAATGTATGAACCTAAATATGCTCACCCTAATAATCCCACTAATTCTGCTAACTTAACTATAATCACATTCCTTAGCTAATTAACTAATATCCTATTTTCCACGTCAAATTCACTACATCCCATAAACCTTATCCTACCCTCATAATAAATTAATCACCCTCACTAGCCCATTAACTAATCCTACTTACCTAGTAACCTAATCATTAATCTACTATCTCATTTAAAAATATCTTTTATTCACCTATTCATCTACCGCCCTAATAATCTAGCTATTCCTAACTCCCTAATGGAGATTCTAGAATTGGAGAACTCTATAATCTCCTCTAATTTAACCCTTTTCCTCTAGAATCCTCTATTTTATAGGTTTATAAGGAATTAAAAATTCCTTGTAAATTCAATATCCATTGATCTCAATGGCTCAAAATTAAATTTGATCCATTGATTTTCCCTCTCATGGATTATATAAATAGCACATGCCTCTATGAAAAATAACTTAGAGGACTTAAAAATTGTAACCATAATCATCCTTCATACTTTCATTATCCAAGAACTCATATATCATTAACAAATCCATCATCAATCCAAGAATCTATTGAACCCATTGTTGAGTATAATCAAGCAATCCAACAAACCACTTAATTTTTACTCAAATTAGTTTGGTAATCTTGGAGGGTAGTTATAAGAAGTAAACTGATGGTAAGTGATTCCATTGTAAGTGTCTCATTATCTATTTATCCTCTCTATTTTATGTTTTTTTCATTTTGGGTTTTATTTCTAAAAATAGTAATATATAAAGAATCCAAAATTCCTACTACATAAATGAAATGAGACAAGCAAAGAAATTAAACCTCAATTTTTGAACCTCGAGCTTAAAGGAAAACATTGAAATTAGAAGTGAATTTTTTGACATTGTATTCTTATAAATATCACTTTTATTATTGTTTTAGTTAGGTTCCATGGTAGAAAAAATTATTAAATGGAATAAAATGGAGAAGTAGAATTGGGTGTCCTGCTAGGTTGTATATGCATTGTATGACTCCATATTTCACTATTTTTATTATTCAAATGATCCCCTATATCAAAACCATGAAACCCTAACTCTCCATCTCTTCTTATGCTCTAATAGTTATCTTATATTGATGTTTTACTATGTTTATTTAATATTTTATTATTGGTATCAAACCTAATGGCTTATTCATTTTACATTTAATGTGGTTGTAAATCCCACTTAGTCTCTACTCGCATAAAGATGTAGGTTGAGGAGTATGGCTATAAGCCTAGATGGGTTCCTTTTATAATAATATGTATTATTGAAATATATAACCTAATTTTTTTGTGTGTTGTGATTATTTTATTTTTTACCTATGTGGAAAACCATTTTTTTCATTATGGAATAATAAAAAACATGCATCTCTCTCTATCCCATCCAATTACCTATGTATTATTATTATTATTATTATTATTATTATTATTATTATTATTATTATTATTATTATTATTATTATTATTATTATGGATGGCACATTTGTATAATCAGGTTAATAGTTGGGATGGTAAGGACCACCAATGTTTGGGCTCATATTATTGAAATTTGTTTACCTATGTAAAACCATTTTTCACATTATGGAATAATAAAAAACATGCATATCTCTCTCCCATCCAATTACCTATGTAAAATTATATTGCACTATCATCATCATCATCATCATCATCATCATCATCATCATTATGGGGGACACATTTGTATGATTGGGATAATGGTTGGTATGGTAAAGACCACCAATGTTTGGGCTCATATTACTCATTTACGTTATCATTGTCGGTGGTATATTGATTTTTTTGGGTGGATATAATTGATGTAGATTCCTTGTTGTATTAGTATACTCATATTTTATTTCATTTTGACTACTAAGGGAAATGATTGTTTTGTTTCTCAGTATCATATAAATTGGTATACATGGATATTATTATATATTTTATTGATGAAAACCATACTAATATTAATGATATATATATATATATATATATATATATATATATAGTATTGTACCTTTTTTTAATGTATTTTTGTTATTTTCTTACATTAAGATTGAATTTTGTTCTTACTCTAGTTAATATTTAGTGTAATACTATTAAAGGCAAAATTGTCACCAATATTTTGAATAAATTTAAATGGAGCAACCTGATAAGGTCAAGCTATCATTATTTATCTATTGGGATAATATCATTTAACTTCTTATTATAATATACACATTTAAGTTTTATTTATGGATAAAATCTTATAATGCTTTAACTATACCTAATTTAGATGAAAGAATGTTCATGATCACTTGTCATATCAATACATCATGGAAATAATATCAAGAGTGATCTTACTTTACTATAAGATGATTTTTATTCTATTTTTTGCATTATGAAAGTATTTATGATCCTTAATTGATCTTATTTTACTTGGGTTAACTAAGTCTTTGAATTTGGATATGTTCTTAAAACTAAAGTACACTATACATTCCTTTTTTCTTAGTTGTAATGCTTTATGGCAGCCTTAAACAATATGCTTGTACCTACCCTATATAAACATATTTGGAAAGCTCAAATACAATGAAATTAATCAATACAGTTCCATTTTTATAATTATTATTTCCTTTTATAGCATTTAACATTCATTTTTTAGTATTATTTATTTTTATATCTTGATATAGATATATGCTTAAATTATATATTATGTAGACACATTAATTAACATTTAAGCTGAAATTGTGACCACCTCTTTCATTCTTTTAGCTCATGACTCTTTCCATGGTCCTTTTACCACCTTCCTTCATTGTCCATGTAGATGTTTCATTCCATCAAGTAACTAGTGATCTTAAAATATCTCTATTCATCAATCCAAGAAACCTAAACTCACTTTGTAACTAATCCATAATTTCAATTTTGTTGTTTTTTACCCATAGATAAGACCACCCTATTTTGACAACCCCACTCCTTATTATTTTCCAATTCCTCAAGAATCTTCCTCCCGCCAAATATAGATAAGTTTCTCAAATTTAAATTCATGAAATGAGTTGTCCTGAAAGTTTAGTAAGCCCCACCTGAAGGAATTCCTAAAAGGTCACTATAAAGTCATATTTCAAACCATTTTTCACATAATAAGCTTCCATATTGAAAATATCTAGGATTCTAATTTCACATTAAGAATAAATTACCTATTTTCCTAATTTTAAATACATACATCCCAAGTAACCTTGAGCTAAATTCTGAGTATATTTATAAGATAAAAAGTCATGGTTTAAGCACTTAATCACACCATAATTGTATAAGCATCTAACATAACACTAGTATTTTAAACACACCACCATAGCATGGGAGAAATTCATAGAGTTTAATCCATATTTGGAGTATAAGTATGTAGGTAACACTCAACACAAGGGGTGCTGACCTCAAGCATAACTTCAACCACTAATAATTTTTTCTAATTTTTTCTATTCATTCATATTAGTATATTAATCTAAGGTTACAAGTGAAGGACAAGTTATACATTGGTTTTAGTAATAGATCTAAGTCTCCCACACATGCAAATAAAACACATAGGTAAAGGTGAAACTATTGTATCAGTTTCATATACATGTCACCAATAGGATATTGGCACTCCTTAAGGACATGAATGTAATTCACCCTTATCTAGATCTAATGGACTTATATAGAGATATAAAATAAGGTAAGTTGTATTTCTTTGGTATTTTACCCTTTTAGCATCTTTTCAAATTTATCAACTTCCAAATCAATTTATGTCATTTATTGAATATTAATAGCATTTTTATTATACATAATAGTATATCTCATTTAGGTTTGTTTTCTGATTTTGATAAAAACATATTGGTGAACTCAGTAATTTTTGAACATTACCAAAAAACCTATATTTCCATCAAGGTTTCTTTCTATTTCATACTTTCATTAGGGTTTCAAATTCTTATTTTTATAATTTCCATATTTATCATGATAATAATGAATAAATATATCTACTATGTCTTAAATCAAAGTGTTTTGGTGTTATTTTCATGTTCCTTACATGTAACTTGTCAAATATTCCACATGTATGTAATCCAATAGATAAGTAATGTAAAGGAAAACATCACATCATATATTAGTCTAACAGGAAACACCCACGATGTTAACATAATTTCACAACAACCTAATTGACTTATCCAATGCATCAAGGAGACAACTCTCCCATTTACCTTAGTCCCCAGCTTCACTAATCTCATGGTTACTAGAGTGTCAATTTATATCTATCCATAATTTTATTGATGTTGATAAGATTCAACCTCTACCTAAAGGATATGATGTGAATGCTTATTTTGATTATCATCAGGGACTATGACATTCTACAAACATATGTTTTAACTTGAAACACAAGATCCAAGATTTTATTGATGACCAAAAACTTATATTTAAGGATCCTCTAAAGGTATTAGGTTCACATCCTTGTGATCACCATAAATAAAAAATATTTAACAATATTTTGCAAGAATGTTTTATTAAGGAACTAGAAGTACAAATGACATATATTACACATCCTCCTCCCTCACATTATGAGAATCTATTAGATGGGATTAATAGTACTTACACATGACATATACCTCCTATGGTTTACAAATAATCTATTACTTTTGATGATAGTGAGATTAAGCATGGATTTGTATCATCTTCACTAACAAGGAACTAGTCAACATTGGTGTACTCTTTAGAATATTAAGATACATAATGGCACACCCAAAGAGACCACGCATCTTATATGGCCAAGAAGAATGATGTGGAACATTTATATTTATTACAAAAAGCATTTAATTCTTAAAGTTTAGAGTCTTGTCATTAAAAATCTCATCGTTATGTTTTGTTTATAATCGCCAACTTTGCCATGTGTAATGGAGAATTTACCATTTTTGTCCCATATTTGAAATATTTTATTGTGAATAATTGATGACTTAAAATAAAAACATCAACATGTGTAACAATGACATCTCCAAGTATAAATGATGACATCAACCCTACCATTCAATGACTTAGATAGGTATATTTGTAAATCATTTCAATGACTTCACCTATTTTTGAGTTATGTTTGATAACTTCATCAGGCCTAATTGGTGAATTATCCACATTTAAATGGATATATCACTAAAATCCTATTTATACCTATGTGTTCTATATATAAAATAATAGTGTCACTAGAATTAGAAAATTTTCTCTATTGTATAAATGGTGAATTCACTCTATGTTTTTTAGAAACCCGAGAGCTGAAAACGGAATGTTGTTTGTTGATTTGATTTTTGGCCTAAAGATAAGATAACACCCTAACATTTTTTAGGAACCAAGGTGGAGAAAAAGAGGCTGAAATTTTATCAAGTCTCCAATACACTTTATTTTTAATGTTTTAAATTAACTTAACTAAACTTAACTTATCATTTCACATTTCAATTTTACAAGAGCAAACAAGGCCAAGGGGTAAAAACTTCATTCGTATTTGAGTTGGTGATTTTAAAATGAACATCCACTTTAGTTTAGATCTATTAATATATTCTCTTTTTTTGTTTGTTATTTGTTTATTATCTAGTTTCAAAGTTCCTAGATTAAATTCTATTTGTGGAAAACCAAAAACTTTGTGTATGCTCTCCCCCTTCCCCTATAGGTAACTCATAACAAAAAGAATTTTTTTTATTATCTTATCTATTTAGTCTAGAATGGAAATAAAATCATGTATGCTCGAGTGAATTGGGAAACCCATAAATGACCTCTAAATTCTTTCCAATTTTCATTTTTTTATATTCTTATATTTGGCTTGTGGGTGAGAGTTCATCACCTTCTCACAAGTTCTTTAAGGATGTGTTAACTTGGGGTTTCATATCTCATCATCATACCAACCCCACTCCATAATTGAGTATATAAATTGGGTACATGATACTAATATTTCTTGGTGATAAATAGTTAGCCTTCCAATCCTAACAAAAACTTGAGTCAATTCATGTTAAACATCAGACTTCACTAAGTAGTACACAACTGAAGTCATTATGTAAAGGACTAGACCTTTACATAGTAAGTTAGTGAGTTTAAACCCAATTGGTTTGATTCACCCTTGTGTTAGCCACACTTTGTACCATTTAATGTGTTTTAGAACTTATAGATTTTAGCCAATGCCATTTTTTGAAACATATCTTGCCAAATGCCGATTGCTCCTTACTCTAAGTTCATGCCATATACCAATGCTTGAGAGATAGAGGGAGGATTAAAAACTCTACCTAAACTTATTCTTTAATTTTTGTATTATCACATAATTCCTTTATAACATTGATATAATGGCAAAAACTTTGGTAGAATCTATGCACACCTTGTCAGTTTTAGGGATACGATGAGCCATTAATGTTGTTTTTTATTTATTTTATTTACATATATGTTTGAAGAATAAAATTATTTGTTTGTTTATCAAATCAAAATGAGTCATAACCTTCAGATGTTTTCACACCTATTCAACCTAAGAGCTGTTACTCTACACCCATTTCATTTCACATGTTTGCCTTAGAGTTTTAACCAAAAACTATTTGTGTGTCACTTATTTAATGGAACACTGTTACATTTCTCACTTTTTTTTCAAACATTTACCTTATATTTTTAGTCCAAAACCATTATCATACAATTTGTTTTAAATATCATTGTTAAGCTACCTAAATTATTCAAAAGCACTTTTCATATTTGAAACCAAGTTCCAAAGCCATTGTTATACCTTTTATTTCAGAACATATGGTTACACTACCTATTTTAGTCTAGCCTATTTGCCTTAGAAAATCCAAGCCTTTTGGCATTAAATATGAAACTCAATATTTTGAAGTATAAATCCTAAACTAGTCAAGTTTATGCCAAATCCTCATCTAATTTGGGCTTAGGTAGTTTACCTCTTATGTTTGGATTGTAACACTTGGATTGATTTCTTATTTGATCTAAAGATCCCTTGGCTAGACTTAGTGGTTATTTATTACCAGTGTGCCTTGTTTAATTATACTTTATGCCAAGTTTCATTATCATGTGCCTTATTTTGAGTTTTCTATGATAATTTATAATGTCATAGTTCCATTTATCCAAGAGTCTTTTGTGGGCTAAATACCAAGTCCTTATGAGCCAATTACTGAGTCTTTGTGATCTAATTACTAAGTGTATTCCAAGCCAACTACCTTAGCATTAGATTATTTTTGAGTCATTTACTAAGTTTATCCAAGCCAATTACCTTAGATTTAGATTTTTTTTTAGTTTTTGTTTAAGATTGACCCTTTTTTTTAATTCTAGTAGTGTATTCCATGATAATGATTATAACCACCTTTGGGAAAATAATTAATATCCTATCAACATAGTTCATGTTTATTCTATCTTGTATAAATACCTTTGATACTAACTGTAACTAACTTTAGGTAAATCAGTACCTTAGCCATAAATTGGTTTTGATTTTGTTTTCCCTTTACCACTGATTATAATTGCCACTAGGAAAATTAGTACCTTTGTTAGACTAGTTTCATTTTTTTATTTTACCTTTTACTTTGGACCTAGTTTACTTGTTTTTCCATTTGGACCTCTTTTATAGAGATAAAGGTTGTTTGTTTTATGCCTTAGTTTTTTTCCACCTTTTTGACCTTTATTTTTTATAGACCTAATCATATATCTGAACATGCCTCATTATATACATAGCAAGATTATGTATAATCTATATTATGAGAACTTTATGACTAGTGACCCTTTTGTTCAAGATATTCATGGTGATGATATATCATATAAGATAGATCTATATCCATATTATAATATTACATATGAAGAAAAAAGGAATAAATCATTAACATAGAAATTAGTGAGTGCACCATCTTATTCAGACCAAGAACAAAATAAAATGGCTTAGTACCTTACTATCTATTATTAAACATAGCCAATAATATGAACCCTACTATGTAAAAATACCCATGTATACAAGTTATGATCCATACTTGTTTGATCACCTTTAGAGAATAAAGACATAATTATTTGTATGGAAGTATAAGTACAAGCCAAATTCCTAAAAAAATTCCCACATGAAAGTTTAACTAGTTTAATTATAACCCCTACTAATGTGCCCCAAAACAAATAGTTTGAATAGGAATCAACTAGTTACAATCAAGCTTAGTGAAAAAACCCCAAAAAATCTAAAGTCAACTTGAAAAAGGGAAAGGTAATAAAGATGACAAATTAGAATAGGTATATCAATTATACCAAAATTACCTAAACCTAGCTTGCAATTTCAATGCAAAATGGTTATTTTAAACATGCCACTTATAGTTCTAACTCCATCAACAGGGCCTTAAATAGATTCTTTGGGATATAAAAATCAAATCATAGACCCCTTTATCTAAATAATAATATTATATGACATGTATAATATCTGAATAATGGTAGAAGAAATTGATGCTCAAATGGAAGACCTCACTCAAAATGTAGTGGATAAAATGTTGCATTCTAATTTGAATCAAAATGGGTCTAATATACCAATGATAAACACAATATATTCCTCCAAATAATTCCATGAGTGGATTATAAAAATAATGGATAGGTATGCCTATTACTAAAAAATAACAAGCAACCTCAACTCCTCAAATAGCTACTTCTTCAAGCATAGAATAGGGGGCAATAAGTCATTAACAACAAACTAACATACTGCCTCAACAAGTGCAGAATAATACACCACCTTAATTGGTTATAGTTAGTGTTCCACCATAAGAAACACAAATAATATACCTCAATAATAATAAACTTTTCTTAATCCATAACATGTTTTTATTCATCAAGAATTAATAGTTGGTCAACAACAACAAATTTGAAACCCTCAAAAAATACCAAACCAACAATAGGTGTTTAATCAATAATAAGGTCCTTATGTATAAAATTTATTAGGTGTTATGTAAAAATTACCTTTAAAACAATGGGTATAATACATAAAATAAGGATCCAACTTTCAACACATCTAACACGGATATTTAGTCAGCAATATGTTCTCTTTATATAATAGGTTTTGATGAGTAGACATCAATTTCCCATGTAAAACTAATAATACCGGCATATCCCACCTAACCAAATGTTATTACCAAAACCATAATTTTCCAACCAAGGATATGTATCCAAACCTAACTAGAATCTTTACCAATAGTAGCGTATTTCATATCAATAGTATAATCTTAATGCATAGATATGCATACTTGTTCATTTAACCAATTATATAAACATTTTATAGTATACCATTCCTTAATACCCCAATCAAAATAATCCACCTTTAACCATGTAATCAAAATAACAACAAGCCATGCCACAATACTTCCTTGACCAAGAGTTAAAACAAATTAAGGATGCAATTCAAGCCATTTAGACTACAAAGTAAACAAAGCAGTTCAAACTAGATGAAATATGCTCGTATCCATTCAACATGGATTATATTCAAATACCATTTTATATAGGTTATGAGACACCCAAATTTGATAAATAAAAGTGTAAAGGTGAACCTAAATATCATCTTAAATATTTTTTTTTCTTTCCAACTAGTGGCATATAATGACATATTTATTTCTCCTCTTTATAAGAAGTCTAATCATACAAGCCTTGGAATGGATTTTGAAATTGTCAAATAATGTTTTACTAGAATTAAATAAATTTTTTCAGAAGTTTGTATAGAATTTTTCATATAATATTGATCATGATATTATGTTTGTGGATTTATGCCAATCAAAATATAAAAATGGTGAAAGATTCACTACTTACCTGGTATGGTGGAGAATACTTACAATCCAATTCACTCATAACTTTCCAAACAAGTAGATGGTTATGATATTTGTTAGGATCTTACATAACAAGATATATTACAATATTGAGCTCCAATTTGGCCATAATCTTGAAGAGTTTATTGAGAAAGGGATACAAATTGAGAAGGACCTTGCCAACAAAGGGATCATCAAGCTATCTTTTCCAACTAGATCCAAAACTAGCATCAAGGTCATCAAAACCAAAAATAAATACTCAACCAAAATTATAATCCTATCTAAATACCAGATTCAAATCCACCTCAAAATAAAAATAAAAAAAACCGAAGGAATGTAACTACAACAAGAATGTTGTTGGAAATGGGGTCCCTGAATTATGCCTTGTACAAATGATGTAAATATTGAATATCCATTTACCTCCTCTTATGAATCAACCACCACTTTTATTCATTAAACTAAGGCCTCCACAAAACCAATAGATAAGAAAACAAACCCAATTGTAATAACATCCTCAAAGAATAAGACCACCCATTTTCTAGACATCTGAGTGACCTTGAGGAGCCTACTGAGTTTGTATTCTATAAATTAGTTAAAGTAAATATGATTAGTTGGTCAGTGCCAAAGTCATTCCCGGAAGGAATTATTTTTCCTAATTGTTAAAAATAACACTAATTTTATGAGTATCATTAAGTCAAGGGAAATTTCATACACCACTATATTTAGTTAAGGTATATGATCAAGCATATGCTTGAGAACAAAGAGATATAATGATATATCCATGCTCATATGATTAATCATAACTTAGGAATACATAAAAATCTATTTCCTCAAAATAAAAATAAAAATAAAAATAACTAGAAATAGTACCAATAACAACAATAGTGGTAGAGAACTCTATAAAATTAGCAACAAAAATTCTAACCACACCAATTCTAGTAATAGTAACAGAATCATTAGAATTGAAGGTAAACTAACCAAAACAACTAAAGAGGCAATCATATCATCATATATGCATATAAAAATATTTTAGGGCATGTATTAGGTAATCACATTACCATTATTACCATAACCCCAATCCAAATACCAACAAACCAAGGCCTTTACCCAATAATACCTATCAGCTAAGTAATGCCTATTAAACTCTTTATGATAGTAATTATCCTCTAGACCATGTTAGCATCCAAGATAAAACCACCCTATAATTAACATTCTATGACCTATTACCTTCCAACCAATTACCAAATCCTTATTCTAGATAAATATTTTTAAATCATAACTCGATGAGCCAAGATTAGTATCAAGGGACCATAGTTAAATACCATGAATAAGCCCAATCAGACCTCTACTCCTATAAAACAAACCAACTACCAAAACTAAAAGGAATACCTATGATATTATGGAGTAAATAAAGAAGAAACCCATGTAAATATCCATCATGGATTTTTTTCATACATCTAGTATCAACAAAGATATATTACATGAGTACCTGAGCCAATTGCTCATATCTGATGAAATCACACTAGATAAATTACAAACCATGGTAGGACATTTGGCCCTCCTCAATGCCTTACCTTTAACCAAAACAACATTTCATACTTGGGCCCATTACATACTAACCTATTGTACATCAAGGTTAGTATAAAAACTATAAATTTAAATGTGTCCTTATTGTAGATATCCAATTCTTAACATGATTGTGTTGAGATTGTCAATCTTACTTGAAATTCTATGATAACACACAATTTGAGCCGAAATCACTTAAATGCACTAAATGGTTTGAGCTTGTCGTATACAAGTACTAATTTAGGCTAATGTCTCCCTAAAAGGGGTAATGTATTTTATGTGATTATTATCTTTTCTCAAATCATTTTGAGTTAAAATGATGAAAATGTAATTTGACACTTTGAACCACTGAATTCTGATAACTCAAAAACACATGACACGTGCATGTGTTATTTTGTGTTATAAATGTCCTAAATAGACTATCAATCCATATGCAACTAATTCCTTCTTCTAATTATACTCCATTCAAATTTTGACCCAATAACTTGACATTTAGACCAGTTTGATTAAGTAGGCAATGAATTTCCAAGGAATTTCATAAAATTTAATTAACCTCAATTAAATTAGTAAAAATCAAGGGCTTAAGTGGAAAATATGTGGAATTTATTGAAGATATATTAGTTATAAATTCATTTCTAATATCTACATCATCAAGTGATTTCATCTATGGGGTGGTATTTATAAGCCATGAATGGAACAAATATCTGATTTAAGCCCTCTCATGCCTCTTTAATGCCCATTTCTCCCAAATATTAATGGTTATATCTATGGATTTAGCCTCCAAAATTGAATCAATCCATGGCCACACATCTTGATCTCAAGATGGATGGTCGTGGTTGATTCTGATCATTTCCAAAAATCTATAAATACAAGGGTACTCACTCATTTTTTTAAGCTTCTTTAGTGTGAACTTATTATGCAAAATTATCTTCATAAGATATTTTTGTGTAGTATTATTATTCTTAATTAATAATAAGATAGATTCACTATTTTTATAAGATCTATCAATTTCATGAGCCTAGTTCATTGGTGTATTAAGATATGATGGAGGTGCAAGCACTCATCATTTCTAAAGACTTAGAGCACCAAATCAAGGGGAAATCATGTTTTGAGACAAATTTGGAGGTAAGATGCTCTTGGGAAGGTTTTATGTTCTATTATTTTTTTTAATAGCTCTTAATTTTCATTTTCAAAACCCTAATGAGGGATTTGGATTTATGAATAAAGTTATTTACATTTATTTGATTTTTCTTCACTAATACATGATCTAACTCACTTTGGATTCCATCTCTAAATATTGGCACACTCGGTGGGACCACACATCTCATATAATCAAGGAGACTAATTTGTCACTTTTAGATCTTCTAAAAAATGCTTAAAATCTCTAAAAATCAAGTTTTATTTCATTGTTTCACATGTTTTTGTGCTTTCTAATGAAACATAGTTTACATAGTGATCAACATCTGTTTACCTTAACCAACATTGGTCCTATATTATTCGAAATTAGTCCTTTTGTGAAGGGAATAACATGATGGAAAGTAGATTTTTTTTATTTTTATTGAATTTTTTAACTTTTATTTTGGGTTTTACAAATTTTCAAACTCTTTATCTAGTTATTTTTATGCATAATTCAGAGAGTTATTTTATTTTTGTGTTTATTTGGCTAACAATTTTTTTTTGTCAAATCATTGTGTTTTTCTTGAATTTTTATAGGTAAATAGCATCGGTTCCAATTGATTGAAATCAATTTTGTTGTAATCAACATCATTTTTCTTTTAACTAGCATCGATCCCTATGGATCGATGTTAATCTTTAAGTCAAGAAAATAGAGAAACCCAACAACAAGTTTTCAAATATTATTTTCTCATTGATATTTGTGATTCAGGATAAACATAAACCATCTAAAAATTATATGACATAATTTAGAAAAAATTCCAAATTTGAACATGGTTAATTCTTGAATAATTTCATTTAGTGCTTAAAAAGAATTTAGAGGTTTTATGCTTAATTATTTTTTGAAAGTTTTTTTTAAAGTTTTCAACTAAGGCCAAGGAGCCAAATTTTAAAAATATTTCAATTTAGTGCATTAAATTAGACATTCACAATTATTTTTTTTAGGCTAGATCTTTTATACTTGTTTATTTTTCACTAAATGATTAAGGCATGTATGTTCTCCCCTATCCCTTTCAGGAAACTTAGGTGACCAAAATTCCCTTTATTTGTATTTTTACCTTGTCCAAAGGTGTGACAAGAAATTTTTTAAGTATTTCCTCAAATTCATATGGTTTGGGTGATCTAGACACAACCTTAAAGTCTTTTCAATTTGTTTTTCATTTTTATGTAACTTGGCTTATGAGCGGGAGTTCATATCCTCCTAACAGGTTCTCTAGGAAAGTGTTGACCTAGGAATTTATCTCTCAAAATAATTTCATCCTCACTCCATGGTGGGGTATAAAAAATGAGTTTGACCCACTAGGACTTCATTAGTGGTACTCAAGCTCGGACCATAGGGGCAATTGAACATCATAATACATTGAGAAAATGACTAATGTAGTGGTTGTGAAAATGAAAAGACCTTTTCATGACAAGCAAATTTATGTAGATCCAATTTATGTGAGGATTATATATTTTTATCCACACTTGGGACCATATAGATATACACAAAAATTTAATATTAAAAAAACCCCACTTATCACGAACATATTGTTGATGTAAGACGAGTAGCATAAAGTTCCATATCACTATAAAATATCTTAGGATAAGGGAGTGTAAAACCCCTAATTATTCATGCTCTTTTATTTTTGTATTAACACTTAAAATCCTCCTAAGATAATTTATATATATGAAATTCAATAGTATGATGTAACCTTATCATTTTTAGGACTTTGGATGTTATACTTAGTTGTATTTTTTATTTTTATCTTTCATTTGATTGGTCTTATTGAGTCTAAAACTTATTTTAAAACCAAAATACATCATGAAACACCTTTTTTTATCCACCATTAAATTTAAATAAGGACATGTTATGCTAATAAAAACCTATTTTTGCCTTGTTCAAATCCTCATTTGAAATATTGTGTTTATCTTTTCTAAAAAAAACTTGTTATGTTATCTATAGTATAGACTATTTTTCAAAAATATCCAAGCCCTTCATTTTTAATTCAAATTCAAAATCTCACCTTTCTAAGTTTTATGCCAAGGGGTTAATTGGTTTTCCATTTTCACTTGGTTTGAGTTAACTTAGGTATGATTTCCTAGTTTAGTTCAAGGCCATAATGTAGACTCATCATCATTTTTATCATTGTGGACTTAGGTTATCTTGTGTTTGTTCATGATCTAAGTTTTAGAACCATTCTACTTATTACCATGTGGTGGCATTGTGATGATATTTTGGTTTTAGTTTTATAGTTAGTAGTTCCTATGTGTTTTCATGTCTTGATCTTCTTAGTTCACATTGTTACCTTCCTCATCAAAAATACCCTCTTCTAATTCTATACTATCAACTCATTAAAGTTGTACCTAGCTTTTATGGTAATGAATTATCTTTAATCCTAAGTTTTTTATGTTATATTTTACTTTAGGTTTTTAATTTATCATACCCTCTTCTAATTTGATGATTTCAACACACCAAAGTTGAGTAAATTCATAACCATTTCTTCTAATTGTGTGGTACTACACCACTTCTCTTTTATTATATTTTCTTTTTACCTTGTCATTTAAAGAAAATTCAAAACACACATTTTAAATGTTTTCAAAACATTTTTCAAATCTTAGTGAACATAGAGAAAAATATTATAGACATGACACAAAGGTATACTCGTAGTGGGGTTTATTATAGCCCTAGTTATGAAGAAGATAATATTTATGATGGACAAGACAATCCCATAGTGTTTCAAGCCATTCTCATGACTATAGGCTCTGAGTAAGAGTATTTCAAACATCAACCCATAGAGGATAAAGATTAATCACTCTTAAGGTTGATTGAATTAGGTGATATATTTCCATCAAAAAAATTTATGAAATAATTGCATACCATGGTCAAGGTAGAAGAACAATAGAGAGAACAATCCCTTTCTTATATTTCAAAATAAAACATTGATTATTATATCAAAGGAAGTGATAATAGAGTCAACACACAATTATCAATATCTTGCCACCAAGATCAAGAAAATAAGTCAATGATATGCAAACCAACTTATCATGGACTTAACTGACTCTTTAGCCACCACTTCAATGCATAATGATGCTTCCAAGGAACAAGGGAATGTGTTAGAACCAATGCAACATACTTTAGTTAAAAATACATATATGATGGATTAGGGTATCTAAATTAAACAAAACAAGCCTCAAGAGGTTCTGTAACATGTTTTACCAAACACAAAGCATATATTTTTCAATCATCAAGAGCCTCTTATTATTTCATAGAACTAATGAATGAAACACATAGTACGTATTGAGAAAATTATTCAAAATAATTTGGAAAGTTATTCTCAACCAATGTGTACTTTGGTGAATCAACCATAGACTCCCCAAAATCAATAAAACACTTATAATTCAGGGTGGCTAATTTCAAGGAATGTTTATCAACCCAAGAATCAGTGACACACTTACTCAACTCAAGGAGTAAATCAAAATAAAGTTGCATATCATAGGGTTTATATCACTAATAAATACACATAACAGGGGCATATACCACCCCAAAAAAATTATATTCCACCTAATAATGAACCAAACATGCAAGAATGGAATTCAATCAAAGAAATTGTGTCATGATTGGAAATGGGAAACTGAGTCAAGAAGTAAAAATTTGATGAGATATGTCCATATCCATTAAATTTAAGTATTCTCCAAGTCCCCTTTTTACCTCATTTTAAGGTTCTCAAATTTCAAAAATACAAATGGAAGGGTGACCCTCATGAACATATTCAGGTATTCTTTATATTATGCCAAGAGGTAGCTTAAAATAATGTTTATTTATTTCTATTATTTTCATGAAGTTTAGTAGGACAATATCTAGATTAGATTCTTAAGTTACTTAAAGTATCTATGGTAGATTATAATGATCTATCTAATTTTTTTTTAATAATTTCTCTTATAATATTGAGCATGAGTTAACTATGGTTAACTTGTGCAAATATAAAGAATGAGATGGAGAAAGCTTCATAGCATATATATATAATGGTGGAGATCATTAGCTATATGATTTCAAAATAATTTTATAAACAAAAATTTGGTTGATATCTTTTCAAGAACCTACACCCTAAGGTCATGCATAATCTACAACTTGCTTTTATAAACATATTTGAGTAAATTATAGATAAAGGTGTGTAGATTGAGAAGGTGCTTATCACTAAAGGCCTTGTCAAGATTTATTCAAAGGTTCAAATGTCAAATCAAACCAAATCACATATTCAAACTATTACAATAGAGAAACCTAAGGGATTTAATAAGAACAAGGACATGGTAGGGAATGGAGTTATTAAATCAAGACATGCATAAATGGTATAATCTTTGCCAGCTCTAAATGTGAAATTAGCTCCATCTAATCCACAAACCACTTTACAAATATTTCATCCTTGAAGGGTATTCAATAAAAAATATAGATTCTTTATCAAACTAGGGGAGCCTATTTATGCCATGTTCTAAAATATCATAGTATCTAATCTGATTGTGTGGCCTTCTTGAAGATTAACCCAAACCTGATTGGTATCGAGTAGATGAATTTTTTAACTTCCACTATGTTATTAGCTATGGTGCTTATATATGTTTTTAATGCTGACATCTCATTAAATATTTGATTGAAGTGGTAGAGTTGAAATCAAACATGCCTCATAAAACACTAATCAGGATATATGCATCTACAAAGATCCATTTCCTAAACATAATCAACAACTAATAAGAAATAATCAAAACCAAGGATAAAATTAGTGACAAAATCAAAATTGAGGCCAAAATCATTATTATCATGATCATAATCAGGATCATAATACCCATGTTAATAACCTAGGTTATAACAACATGCCTTATGATTATAATAATACCATGAGGAATATTTATGCAAACCACATTACCAACATCATTATCAAAGATCATGAGCCATCTCATACTTATCAAAGTATTAGACCCATTATTATAGGGTCAACACACTCTCCTTCAAATAATTCCACATTGAGCACAAACAATTCCATCATGCCTTAGTTTCCATGGCTTACTATTTATAGACACCCTTCTTCTAATTATAATAGCTCCTTATCGACTTGAAATTGCACAAATTCAATTAGACACCCATGAGTGACCCTTTAATTCCCTTTTGCTCCATATCATTATTATAAAGGATCCTTAAAACCTCTATATTGTTCAATTGTAACTATATGCTCATGAGTTACTCTTTAGGACCCCTCATCCTCTTCTGCCATTAGACCCAACATGAATATTATGCCTTCAGATCCAAATTTGAACACTAAGCTAGCCAAGGCTAAACCTTCTCATGCTACTATTGGGAAGCCTTATAGTATCTTAGACCAATTGATTACAACCCCTACACAATTTTTTATTTTATATCTTTTATTTATATCTGAAGTCCATAAAAATATTTAGAATGACCTACTTAAATAATCTACTATTCCCTAAGACATTAACCCTGAATAATTAAAAAAATTATAGGGCATTTGTATTCATTTTTATAGGTTAAATTTGATCAAAAATACATGTCCACTCTTTTTATTATCCATAATAACCCCTTTTATATTGAGGACATCATTTAAAACCATAAAATCAAGTGGGTTCTTATAGATAATGGTTTAGGGCTGAACATAGTGTCCCTCAAAATGGTATAATAATTAGGTTATATGGAAAAGGACATTCAACCAGAGGTAATTACCATCAAGTTATATGATAATGATGAAAGGGAATCTTCTGGTACTATTTATTTTCCAATCATTCTTGGGTTTGTGTCCCATCATACCTTGTTAGATATTATGGATATTGAGTTTCCTTATAACATACTTCTTGGTCATCCTTACATCCATGAAGTATAGGCTATCCCATCTACTTTATATTAGTGCCTCAAGTTCTACAATCGATGAGATTGAAGTCACTATTCCTATCAATTTACAACCTTATTATTATTGTAAACACTTAGAGGCTGAGTTTCATAATTATAACTATTATACTAGTTTTCAATTTGTTGAAAATAAGAACAACAAAATAGTTTTACGTCCACCCAAATGCAATTATATCAACCCAAGTGATCTAGCTTCCAATTTTATTGATTTATTTCCTGTAACCCTTGTAAAATAGGTTATTATGGAAGATGTAGGAATTTCTAAATACTATCTTATAGATGCTTTCCATATTGCTAAGTTTCCCAAATCTCCCAAATATTTTTTCAAACCCAAACCCTCTAAAAGACATTGTAAACCCAAAATGATTTGGAAAAAGAAGAAAGATACATAGAAACCACCAATTGTATTTGTACCTACTACTTCACCAAATTAGGATCGAGAGGATTTCATTAAAGGAGACTAGTTATACTCTAATGGCATTACAGATTATTCTTAGAATCCAAAATATCTTATCCCTAATTAGATTGTGGATAGTTTTTATTATACAAGAAAGGGCCTCAAGCCATAAGAGTATGGAATCTTAGAACCTTTTTCAACTACTAAACCTAACACAAATCAAGGTCTTAGATTTATACCACTTGGGGGTGACCTCATGACTTTCGATAGTGATTCTTCTAAATCGACTAGTAATGAGAATCTTGGAAACAACATAGCATCCCATTATAGTATTTAAGATGATCTTGATGACATGGACTTATTTGATTCAAACTCCATTACGAACATAATATCCCATTATTTCCTTTGCCTTTGCCATCCCAAATTCATCGATTAGGACTAGCTAAATTTGTTCATACACCTTGATGAATTCTAGAATTAAGAATCTATTATAAATTATATGGGCCTTAGAGATGGATTACTAATTGGTAATCATAATAAAGGCTTAGATTTTTATTTGGATCCTTCTTCCTCATTTGGAGAGTAGGCCAACTTTCTTAGTCATGAAAAATATAAAACATTGAGATCCTTAAGTGAAAACCTATTTGAAGTGTTTATGGGTCAGGTAAATAGTAAAAAAAAGATAAGTAATTAAGTGAAAATCTATTTTAGAAACTCATAGATGGGGAAGTTTGCTTATCCCCAAAGGATGCACAAGGTCCATCATGTCTTAGCTCCATAGCTAGTACCATCATCATATCAAAATTAAAAGTCTTTAAGTACCTTTATTTGAAATTTCTTGAGATATTTTCTAGTTAGACATTACCTAAACTAGTGGATTTAGAATCATCACATTATCCAGAGCTTTGGGAAGAACAACCATAAAATATAGAAGAAGAAGATCATGATCACACATTGCCTACTATTATAGAACATGGTTTTACACACCTTGTATAAAACACTAGTGAAGTGAACTTGGGAACATATGATGATCCAAAAATTATTTATCTTAGATACTCCATCACTGATCAGGAGTGATATCACATTATCTCCAATTTTAAGGATTTTATTTATGTTTTTGCATCAACTTACTCTGACATGCAAGCTTAGAACCTAGCTTGGTTTTACACTAACTTATTAGCCATCTAGATTCCAAGCTAATCAAATGGAAATTGATAAATATGTATCCATGTATCACTCTTTTGGTAGAATCAAAACTAGAGAAATTATTTGGAGTAAGCTTCATCCAACCACTAGACTATTTCAAATGGATATCAAACATAGTTTTAATCATCAAAAAGACATAGGGTATATGCCTTTGTACTAATTTTATAGATATCAATAAAATGTGATGAAAAGTTGATTTTCCTCTACCCAATATTGACATGATTGTCATTTATATTTATGGGTACAAGATGATATCCCTTATGGATGTATTTTTTTGATACAATAAGATCAAGATAACTCAAGAAGACCAACATAAAACTACATTAACCACACCATGGGGAATATTATGTTATCAAATCACACCATTTGGATTTAATAATGTTAGATACACTTATCAGCATTCCATGATATTCATCTTCCATGACATGATTCATGATATTATTGAAGACTATGTTGATGGTATCCTAGTTAAATCAAGAACACGTTCTAGACATCATAACATTCTTTAGAGGATATTTGAGAGACTTTATAAGTAGAAGGTCCATCTAAAACCAAAGAAGTGCATCTTTGGCATCACTTTAGGAAAATTTATAAGATTTATTATATCATAAAGAGGGGTCGATGTAGACCCTGCTAAGGTCAAGTCCATTGTTGAAATGCCTCCACCATTCAATCTCAAACAACTTCATAGCCTATAAGGAAAGATTTAGTCTATTCATAGGTTCATTTCATAATTAGAAGATAGGTGCCACCCATTTACAAATATATTGAAGAAAGGGGTCATGTTTCAATGGTATCATGAGTGTCAATTAGCATTTGTGAAGCTCATAACATACTTGGCCAACAGACCAACTTTAATACTGCCAACATCTGGACAACCATTACTTATTTATATTTTAGTGACCAGTCATGCATCAAGGGCACTATTCCTCCATCATGAGTAAAGGAACATGTATTTTATTATTTAAGCCACACATTAGCATCTTATGAGAATAATTATATGCATATTGAGAAGGCATGTTTAGCTATGGTGTTTGCCTCCCAAAATTTGTGACACTATATGTTGAATAACAAAACCATTGTTATTACTAAAGTGTATCCCCTAATTTTTTTATTATATGAAGAAAATATCATAGGCTACATGGCCAAAAGGGTCATGCACAAAAACTGAATTTGATGTTGAGTATTAGAATAAGAAAGCTATTAAGGGGCAGGTTCTTGCTAATTAACTTGTAGAGGCCCCTATTATAGACACTCAATCACTCAAATTTGACTTTACAGATGATTCTATTATGATAATACAAGAAGTTTAGCATGAGCCTAAATAATGGAAATTATAATTTTATGGTTCTTTCACTTCACATGGATTTGGATCTAGCATTTTACTGATTACATCATAATGGTATTTTATTCCCAAGGCATTTCATATCAATTTTCATTATACCAAAAATATGGTCACGTATGAGCTACTTATTATAGGACTTTGTCATTTAGTATAGTGGGATATCTACCAATTATTATTCTATGGGGACTCCTAATTGATAATCAATAAAACCATAGTTTAGTATGAGACTAAAGATGATAAGCTTGTACCCTATGATCATATTGTGGATAATCTTAAGAATCATTTCAAATCTATTTATTTTGAACAAGTACCATAGGCTAATAATAGATCTATCAATACAATGGAAAAAATTGGGTTCATGATAATATTTATAGTAGGGCTAGAGAGTATTGATTTATCATTGAAAATATTATACAACCTACTCATTTCTTGCCAAATTTATAAAGGGTATGTATCATTCATGGTCCCAATCCCCCACCTAAACTGCCTTGGTTTCAAGACTTTTATTATTATTTTCATGGCCATGTTTTTCAACTTGACATTTCAAATAATAATTTGAAACTTTTACTTCATCACATATCCCATTATATCCTCTTTAGAAACATGATTTATCATAAAGATATGATATAATGCTACTTCACTATTTATCTTTTGGAGAATCTAAGCTAGTGCTTAACGAGGTTCACAAAGGAATGTGTGAGACCCACACCAATAGCTTAGTCTTAGCTAAAAATATCCTTATAATAGATTAATGTTGGCCCAAAGTGGAGATATAATATTTTAATTATGTTAGGAAGTGTGTTTCTTGTCAAAAACATGGTAGTTTGATACATGCACCTTCCTTACCACTATAGCCGATCACTACACAATGGCCATTTTATATATGGGAACTCAATATCATTGAAAAAATAAACCCAACATATTCTAATGTCCATAAACATATTCTCACTACTACTAATTATTTCACTAATTGGATTAAGGCCATTCCTCTTACTTACATCACTGAGAAGTGGATTGACAAGTTCATACATTACCATATCATATATCGATATGGTATCCTAGCATGTATTATATCCAATAATGGTAGATCATTTGTAAATAGAGATGTTAAATATCTTTGTAAAAAATTCAAAATAAATAAAAATAAATCCACACCATATAACCCATAAGGCAATGATCAAGTTGAGTTATCCAACAAAACAATTATTTCCATACTTAAGAAGATTGCCAATGATGTTTGTTGTAATTCAAAATCGTAAGTTTTTAATATCCTTTTGGCTTATCACACTAGTCATAGAACCCCCATAGGATCCACTCCATACTCCTTTGATTATGGCATAGAATATATTATCCTAATTGAGATTGAGCTATCTTTATTATGAGTATCTTTGGAGAACATTGAAGATGACAAAGATTATAGAGTTTCCAAGTTCCAAGAGCTAGAACTCCTTGATGGAAAGAATTTGGATACTATAAATAACTTGTAATCCTATCATAATAGATTTCATAAAATCTATAACAAACACCTTCTCCCCCGATAGTTTGAAATTGGTGATTTGGTCTTGAAAGAGAACAAAAGAACATAAATGTTGAATGCAAGAAGGGTAAGCTCTAACCCAATTGGCTAGGCCAATATGTTATTATATCAAATTATGGACTGGGGGCATATTGGTTGGCTACTATAGGTGGAAAATAAATCCCAAAGCCCATGAAAATTTTACATCTCAAGAAGCTCTACACTTGACAACTTCTGAACCATTGTTTACAAGAGCCTTGACTTATGGGCAACTTATGCTGAAGTCATTTTATCTCACTATTATATCTTGGACCATCCTATCTTGGACCATATTCATTATGTATCAACCTACCCTGGACCATTCTCATAAGAACCATATTCTTTTACGACTTTGGACCATTGGCACTATGGATTTTTTATATTATAGATTGATTCTTTTTATCCCACCTTGGACCATCCTCTTTTGGATCCTTTTCATTTTTATTATTATTTTGGATCATTCTCCTTAAAACCATATTCTTTTCATACCCTAGGCCAATGTAACCTTATTAGTTTTATCCCTTGACCAATTATGATCCTGATTATGACTTGTAGGCATTTTGAGCACACTCAACTCTAGTTCTATAAAGCAATATAGCCTGAATAGTATTTTGTAGCTTCTTCTTATAGACAAGTGAACATAGATACATCAACACATGATTTTTACCTGCTAACTAGAACTTCATATTTTTCTCACACTTCATATTGTTCTATTCTTATTTTTTTTATTGTTTGGTAGGCATTATTGCCTTATCAAGATCTTTCTCTTACTAATTTATGAGCATGGGCGATTGCAACCTGCTTTAGCTATTATTGGAACTTCTACTTTGGGACATGCATGTCCTCATATAGGTAGTTCCAATAGAATTTTTTTTAATATTTCATTTCTTTTTATTATTAATAAAACATAAAAAAATTATAAAAATGATTGAAAAAACAACAAAAAACATTATCTTGTATTTTATTTTATTTTGATCTCCACACTCTTACTACTTTGCAATCACTAATTTGAATGTTCTTACCATTTTTCAAGCCCATTACCCCTTTTAATATACAACATCAATCTGATTTTATTATCATCACTTTTCTTCTATCCCATTTCTTGGGAGAACTACATTCATCCTAAAGTTCATACTAGATCTCGCATCCATGGAACTATATAGGCAACATCCACTTATCTTATACATCTAGAGTCAGCTAAGCCACCCACTTCCTTTTCTTATTTTTCCCCCCATTTTATTTTATCTTATTATTTCCCTATCACTTGACTGGAAAATTTTTGCCATTTTTCCTTATCACCTTATGTTAGATAATAATGCCTTTATCACACTTAAATGAATGATTATTTTCTATTTGCACTAACATTATGACTAACTCTTATTTGTGTATGTTTATTTGTTGTTTATTATTATTTGGATTGCTTCCTTTATTATTTATTTTGGGGTTTTTGTTCTTCTAGACTTTTTTGTTACTATTTTGTCTTATTCTTTTGTTTTTTTCAAGTAAATTTTGATAGTACACATGGATCTTGATTATTCATATCTTGCTTTCATGTTGTTTATTAAGTTCTTTGATTTTATGAATTTTTGTTCTTACTTACATCCTACTTGTTCATATTTAGATTTTAAGCTCGATTACATTAGTGTATTATTTTTATTTTTATCTTTTGTTTGTTTTTGGTTAAATTTAAATAATTTTAACTATGGTATTGGTATTTTTTACCATTATCCTTAGTTATAAATATTCACATTTGAACTAGCTCATCATAATTAAAATGCAATGTTGTTAAAAGTTAATCATACTTATTGTAGAGTATTTTTTACTCTACATTGCTTTCAAATTTGCAGTCGAGCACTACAATTTTGGTTCTTCAAGCGAAGCCTCAGAGTTTTGGAGTAGAGGATGGGTTCATTTTGCCTAAGTGTTGAAATGCAGTGGAAGCTGCCAAGTGTCATCCTCAGAGCACGGTCCCTTTTTGCCTCTCTTACTCTTTTCATTTCAATTTTGGCCTAAGTATAGGATTCAAGCACAAGCGGCCACGTGTCAGCCTTCAAGAGACAAAGATGTATAGCTGGTGACTTTTGAGGACCTCATTTTAGCCTTCCATAGAATAGGGGAATGCACCATGTGTCAACATCTACGTATCGTAAGAGGCATCTGTGTTTTCTATTTTGACAAAAACTTCCAACAAGCTAAGTGATAGAGAGAGTGGAAAGTGCCAAGTGGTAGTTGCAGAGGCCCTGAATTACCTTTTGAAGAAGTGGTGGAAGCCACCACGTGTTGATTGCCAAGAGCCTTTGTTTCAATGCCTAGGTCCATGCTTTCCATTCAATGCATAAAGGCATCGTTCATTTTGCTAAGTATCAAAGTGCAGCAGAGGCTGCCAAGTGTCACCTTCCAGGTCCCTCTCTACTCCATCCCAAAAATAGTAGAAGGCACCACATAATCCCAGTAGGAGCAATGGAGGTTGCCACGTATCAACTTCTGAGAGACCACCTTCGAGCCTAATCACGGAATGAAGATTGTGGTGGGTCTCAGATGATATTTTAAAAAAAGTGAAAGTAGCCAGTTGTCATCCTTTGGTGCCTTCTAGGTGATCAAGAGGATTTTTGGAAAATTGACTAAGGGTCCTCTCTCATTACAAATAAAGCAGAGTGCCCATCTACCTGTTATAACAAAAATGGAGGGAAATTTAGTGAGAGTTAATTTGAGTAGATGGAGCAATTTACCAGGTAGTTTTTTGGGGCTTGCAAGCATTGAAGATTCCATCCATTTGTCTCCTAATAGTAGAGGTAGAATAGACAGTTGAGTGGCCTAGTAGGTGATGAAATTTGAAATTCAGGCACAAAGAGAGGAACTAGTCAGGAATTGTCATGCCGCAGTTCAGGGCAGCCATTCTTCTCCAGCATGACTTTTCAAAGCATTGAATGCACCAAAGTTCAAATTATTATTATTTATTTATGTATCTAAGGCTATAAAAGAAGAAGAATTGTAAAATCTAAAAAAAAGGGGGAATTCTCATAGTTTTAGACTATCTAAAGTTTGTGGCCAATAATATCATTTACTCTTGTCTCAATTTTCTTGAGTTGTAAAGTTTATGTAATCGTGCATGTTTTTGTGCCCCTTATGTGGTTAAATGAATTGAGGAAATTTGAGCTCCATGCCTTTATTGATGTTATTTGTGTTGTTTACAAAGTACTCTATATTGTAGATTTTCTAGTGCGGTGATTGGAAATGTTATTTGCTTTTGTCTTATTTTCTTCAATCTAAAGATTTACATGACTGTGCATGACTTCTACACCTCCTATGTGATTGGAAGATTCTATTAAGAGGATTGAACACTATGCCTTTGTTGACAATTCTTGTATCTCAGCAAAAGACTCCCCTATTGTAAGCCTCTATTTCTGTTATTCCAATCTTTTACATTGATCATGCACTTGTCTACTCTTAAATGTAATAGAATCACATAATAGTTTCCCTATGCTTAGGTTAGGATTAGGATTACTCTCAGGTGCATTGCCATAGTTAGGTTTCAATTCCTACATTTTGTGTTTCTATTTAGTCTCCTATCCAATTTCCCCAACACCCAATACAAAAGAAGAGACCAGCTTCTTTAAAATTTGGAGGTTATTTTCAAGCCACATTGTCCCATAGCTTGAAACTTCCCATTGTTGTTGATTAAGATCTAGCACAATTTTGAGACATCAATAGTTTTTGGCACTCCTGGTGGGACCAGTCTTGAAGTTTCTTTCAAGACTGCATGAACCAAAGAGCCATGAGGAGTTGGAGCTGTGGACCAGTCACCAGATCGCAAACTGCAACAAATCTAGGTATTCTTTTGCCACCTCTGGTAATTAGTCCAAGAAGAAGGGTTGACTAGTTCATACCAGTACCAAATATTGGAGCCAACATCCCCCCAAGAAATTATGCAAGATGGAACACTGGTAACCCCTTACTCCTCCCAACACCTCCAGCTGTTTGGGACCCTATTCCAAGAAATGCTCTAAAGGCTCTACCCAAATTCAATGGGCAAGACTCAAAAACACCCATGGAGCATCTTTAAAATGTATCAAATGTCTATTCCATACATGGTGTCACAGAGTAAAATGTAGCCCTAAGGTTGTTAGTAGCCTCATTTAAAGGAAAGGCCTTAGAATGGTATCAGTCCTTGACCCCAAATACCATTTCCACATGGGACCAGCTTGGAGATCTATTCTTTGAAAGATTTGAAGAAAAAGGTGACAAGTCTTCTTTACTACAACAGTTGATCACCATTCAGAGGGGACCACAAGAGGACATGACAGACTTCAACACCAGATTCCAAAAAACCTGGGATAAAATCCCTATCACATCTAAACCACCACCTGGTATGGCCATAGTATTCTATCTCAAAGCTTTAAATTCAGATATATCTGTCATGATCTAGTCACTGGGAGGACACACTTTTCTAGCAGCTTATGACCTTACGGTCAGAGCTAAGAACCATTTAATCAATGCTAAAAAGTTACCTCCAAGGCCTCCCATGCCCATGTTCCTAGAAATCTTCTTGCGTTTACCTCAAGAAATACCTAAAACTATAGCTCTACCTATGTCCATGTATCAATACCCTTAGCCTTCTGGGAAAGGACCTATCCCTGCTCAATCATCTGAGATGGATGATATAAAAAATTTGTTGAGATAATTTTCTAATGAGTTGATTAATATGAAGAGGCATCATAATACTTTCCCCAAGCCTCCTTATCAAGGCTATCAAGGAAACAAGTTCTCATCTCAACCAAACCAATATCAAGGCCCTCCAAGGCAAACCAACCATCAACCAACAAATTAATTAGTTGCAGTTCCCACACCCTCATAGACCCTTCCTCCCAACTCAAATAGGGAGATGGTTCTGTGCTGAAATAATTATGTGGATGATACTAATGCTTGGTGTTTCCCTTGCAATGATGCCCACACACCTAGATATTGTCCTAGAGGTAATCTACAACATAGAGTAGCCGAGCAGAGAAGAATGGATGGTCAGTTTGCTAGTACTAATAGCAATCAAGCTTACCAATCTCTTAGCATGCAAAATTAATTGCTAGTGGCTTAGATACAAGGAATGTCCTTGTAATAGGAGGAATAAATATCCCATGAACATGCTTTGTTCTCATGGGTTGAGGATGAAGAAGTAGTCTTCTTGAACGATGCATCTACCTCCCAGAGGCCAGTAGTGCAGTCTGATTACTATACTAGATTGAAGTGGAGAATGGTAGAGCAACCCAAAATTGCAAATGGTTGAGACAAGAATAATCCTCCATCTCAAGGGTAAGGGAATGTTGCTATCAGATAGGAAGTGTCTCGACCGGTGCAAGATCAAGGGATTCCTACCCAGATTCAAGAAAGAACAAGGTATCCCTATTACCAAAAAACTAAGTCTTTAGGACCTATCAATATTATGGACCAATTAAAGAAAACTCTAGCACAAGTATCTATATGGGATATCTTGTCTATCCCTGAGCAAAAGACATTACTACAAGAAGCCCTGCAAGGGCCAGCAATACTTGAAGGTACTGCATCTAAGGAAGGACCTGTAGGAAAGGGAAAGATCAAAGATACAGTTCCTCCAATGACAATAGCTTTCATGAACAATGCAGTATAAGTAAGTAAATCCAAGCCAGAGCCTTTCTATTTGACTCTGATAATTGGAAAGAAACTCTTGCATAATGCATTGATAGATTCAGGAGCTAGTACCACTGTTATGCCCAAGAAAATAGTTGATGCCTTAGAAATAGAATATGAACCCCTTATAAAGGGAGTTATGCAGTTAGATGGAAAAATTGTGCAAACCATAGGGAGAATCAAACAACTCCCATTAAAGTTATACACATGTCCCAATATAATTGTTAACCAAGATATAGTTGTCATAGATATCCCTCGCATCTTTGGTTTATGTTTATCTAGAGACTTTACAACAAAAATAGGAGGGTATATGTCTCTTGACTGGTCTCACCTCATTCTGAGAACTAGATATAGTTCAAAGATGAAAATTCTATCCAAACCACTATCCAAAGACCATATCACCATTAAACCAACAACAAAATTAGGAGCAGATCATGCCATATTGAATAACGAAGAAATAAATTTTGTCAAGGAGCTAGGAGACTAGACTAAACATGATCAAGAAGAAGAAAATAGTCAGTTGTTGGCTATGATGCATAACAACCCGTATGGGAACTATGACTCTACTAGTTTGGGTACGTATGTCATTTTTGATGAGGATCAGGTGATCCCAAATGTTATAAGAGAAGAGACACCTACTACTCAAGATTTAGAGCTTTGGACTTTGAATTTTGATGGGGCCAAAAGTAAACATGGTGCTAGAGTAGGGATTTGTCTTACTGCTCCAAATGGTGATAGAATTTTAAGAGCTATCCGATTCCAATTTGATTGCACTAATAATGATGCATAATATGAATCTTTAGTACATGGGCTCCTGTTAGGCCAGAAAAAGGGAATAAAGAACCTAAGAGTAAAATGAGATTCAGAGTTAGTGGTGAAGAAAATATGGGAAAAGGTAGCGGCCAAGAATGTGAGAATGAGATCCTACAGGCATAGGATTTGGGATTTGATAGAAAATTTTGATGCCTTTAATATTGAAATAATTCCCCAAATTCAAAACATTGAGGCTGATAGGATGGCTCAAATTGGCTCACAGTTCAACCCAACAACTGGCCTATTGGTTAACAATGGTCAGTAAAAGTTATAGTGAGGCCAACCATCCCAGACAATGATAAGAATTGGCAAGTGTTTGAAAATGATGCCCAAATAGTCTCTTTCTTACAAAAATTAGATGAGTTTGTAGATCAATTGTAGAATAAAATTGAAGAGGCATATGGTGATCAGATTATTCAATTAAGGACCAATAAGCTCCCCAAAGTATTGATCACCTTAGAAAATTTGTTCAGCCCAGAAGATGTAAGCCTAGGAAAGAAAAGGTTCCAGGTAGATAAGGCAGACTATGTTGAAGTGGAGGTGAGTGATGGGAAAAGACTAAAGGTCAGAAATTCTATAACTCTAGAAGAAAAGGAAAGATTGATCGAGTTGTACCAAAAGTATGACAAAGTCATAGCCTGGAGCTATGAAGACCTTCACGGATACAATAGAGACATTATCCATCATACCATAGAATTGACTGAGAGATCCAAACCCATCAGATAGAAATAGAGACCAGTAAACCTAAGGATAGATCCACTAATGGTAGATGAGTTGTAGAAAATTCTAGATTCCAAAATAATATTTCTAATCAAATACTCAACCTGGGTATCTAATCTACTCCCAGTTAGGAAAAAGAATGGAGACGTGAGACTGTGTGTAGATTTTAGAGATCTAAATAGAGCATCTCTGAAAGACCACTATCCCTTACCCTCCATGGAACAAATTCTACAAACTATGGCTAGATTAGAGAGGTTTTTTCTACTTGATGGTTTCTCTGGGTATAATCAGATTTGGCTAGTTGAGGAGGACCAGTACAAGATGGCTTTCACTACCAAATGGGGTATATTTACGTACACAAAGATGCCATTCAGCTTATCAAATGTAGGAGCCACCTTTTAATAGGTGATAGACATAGACTTTGGTGAACTTATCAACAAGGTCATCCTGGTCTATCTGGATGACCTCACTATTTTCTCAAAAAATGTTGATGATCATTTGGAGTCTGTCTTCAAGAAGTGTCAGGATTTCAGGATATCTTTGAATCCCAAAAAATGTATTTTTGTTGTACCTCAGGGTAAACTATTGGGGCACATAGTATCTAGGGAAGGATTTTCTATAGATCCTGAGAGGATCATAGCTATAATGGACTTACCTTGTAGACACCGAAATCGTGTCGACTCCCCTGGTCATTCCCCGTCTTATTCTTCTTCGCCTATTGAACCCTTGCCGATCATTTGTTTCACCAACCTTGACCCTGGCAGCATGTAAAGAGGAGCACAGAGCAAAAGGTAGACTCTATCCCCATGACCGATGTCGCCGACGTCGGTCTTTACCCGACCGATGTCGCCGACGTCGGTCACCTATCGGCCGACGTCGGCACTCCTGCCGACGTCGGTCACCTTGCCGTTATCCGTTACCAGTTATCATTCGGTTTCCTGAAACAGTTGACGAACCATCTCTAGAACCGTCCCCGTCCCCCACCTTCATCAACCTCTGCCAACCATTCGAGACCAGATCCTCGAACGCTATTCGAAATGCTGAGCAACTAACCTGCGAATTCCTCCATCAACCTGCAAACCCCGAGCAATTATCAACACTACGACATCAACACTCTCTGCATTCAATCTGACTCCAACTATGGTTTTCATCGCATCTTCTAGCAGGTAAGTATTATTCTGTTTATTTCATTTCTTTCTCAGTTATTATTTATTAGTTCTGTTATCCCTACCTCTGTCCCGACTCCCCCAGACTCTATTCAGACCTCGTCCCGACCTTGCCCAGACCCTGTCCCGACTCTGTCCAAAACCCCCCAGACTCTCTCAGAACCTGTCCCGACTCTATCCAAAACCCTACCCTGACCTTATCAGACCCAGTCCTGACTCTCCCAGACCCTGTCCCGACTCTGTTGAGACCTGTCTCGACTCTCCCAGACCTCGTCCCGACCTTGCCCAGACCCTGTCCTGACTCTGTCCAAAACCCCCCAGACTCTCTCAGAACCTGTCCCGACTCTATCCAAAACCCTACCCTGACCTTATCAGACCCAGTCCCGACTCTCCCAGACCCTGTTCCAACTCTGTTGAGACCTGTCCCGACTCTCCCAGACCCTGTCCCGAACCTGTCCAGACTTTCCCAGAACCTGCCCCTACCGACGCCGGTCACTACCCCGACCGACGACAGCACCTTAACCGACGTCAGCACCTTCCCTAACCGACACCAGCACCACAGAGACCGACGCCGGCGACTGTGTAGAATAGTGCTACATATCAGGTATGCATCTTTTATTTTCTATCATTTATTTCTGTCATTATCATCTACTTTCGTCCAATATTCTGCTCTTTTTTATCAGTGGGTTGATATCCTTCTAGGGAGTCTTCATACTTCCGGGATCGGGCATTCGCCTGACAACCCACCATATCTTTGACTAACGTTTTTCCGTGTTTAGCCTTTTCTTCGCAGGTGTCATTCCTCCACAGCAAAAGAGGAGAATCTTTCAACGTCTGATTTCGGTGCGCACGACTTTATCAGGTACTTCTAGCCTTGACCATCTTTTAGTTTCTTATTTCTTCTTTTGAATGTAGAAAGCAATTTTGCATTAGAAACATACCCCTTCCAGCAAATAAAAAGGCAGTCCAATCCTTTTTAGGGAAAATCAATTTTGTCAGTAAATTCATATCTGATTTTGCAAGCTTGGTTAGACTGATGACACTCTTGCTAAAAAAGGGCCTGATATTCAAGTGGAAAATAAAAGGAAAGCAAGATTTTTAGGGGATCAAGAAGGCTATCTCAACAACCCCAGTGCTCAAGAACCCAAATTTTTCCAATCCCTTCGTGTTGTGTGTCTATGGAGGGGAATCAATTATTGTTGCTATCCTGACTCAAAAGAATGATAGGCTGGAGGGGGAGCACCAATAGCCTTTTTCTTAATAAATCTTAGAGATTATGAGACTAGGCACAATTTTTTTGAAAGACAAGCCTATGCCATGGTGAAAGCCCTCAAGAAATTTAGGCATCTGATATCAAGAAACAAAATTTTGATACTTGTAGCTCATTCTAGTGTCATGGAATACATCATGGAAGGGGAAATTACTAAGATAAGAGCCAATTGGATCACCAAGATCCTTGAATATGATGTAGAGGTTAGACCCACCAAGCTAGTCAGAGGCAGGGGACTGTGCCAATATATAACTCAAGAGATTGAAATGCTGTTACTTGAGGGAGCAGGTTCAGAAGAGGAACCAAAAATGGTGATAAAGTTACAATAAATTGATCAAGAATCTTGGGTTACAAACAGGATTCAATTTATGAAAAATGGGGTTTATCCAAGAGAACTCCCTCAAAACAAGAGGAGGTATTAAAGGATACAGGGAGTTCATTTTGTCTTAATTGAACAAGCCCTTTTCAGAAGAAATTCTGATGGGAAATTGTTAAGATGTGTAGAACAGGCTGAAGCCAAAAGGATACTACATGAAATGCATTATGGAACATCAGGAGGACATTTTTTTGCAAAGACCACAACCATAAAGATAAGTGAGGTAGGATATTTCTGGCCTACTTTGTTTGCAGATTGTTATCAACTAGATAGAAAATGTCAATCTTGCCAGTATTATATGGGGATGCGGAGGAATGCAACCATGCCCCTTAGTCCAATAGTTGTGGATGAACCTTTTGCTCAGTGGGGTCTTGACTTCATTGGGATGATAAATCTAGTGTCCAACATGGGTCACAAATGGATACTAACTGCTACAGACTATTTCACTAGATGGATCGAGGCAGTCCCACTTAAGTAAGCAAATGAGAATGTGATCCTAGATTTTCTAGGAGGTATCACTACTCACTTTGGGGCTCCTTGCACCATCATTTCAGATAATGCTAAAGTATTATTAGGGTCTAAGGTATCAGACTTTGCCTTAAGACATGGAATATATCTGAAAACCTCATCTAACTATTACCCTCAAGGTAATGGTCTGGTAGAGTCAACCAATAAGAACCTAATAATACTCATCAAAAGAGTGGGGGTAGATCATCATAAAGAGTGGCACAAAGTACTTAATCTAGCACTATGGTCTGATAGGTTCACGCCCAAGCAGGTGATCAAAATGTCTTCATATGAATTGGTGTATGGAAAGTCTATCATGATTCCCCTAAGTTTGGAAATCCCTACTCTTTAGCTGATTAAGCAAATTGAGATTGAAGAAAATGGCCCCATGAAGGTCAGACTTGCAGAACTTTTGGAAGTTTAGGAAAAGAGGGACATGGCTCATGATTCATTAATCAAGCACCAGGGAATGATTAAAAATTATTTTGATAAAAGGACTTCAAATCCTAATTTTTAAGAGGGCTCGATTGTTTTGAAATGGGATGCAAGGGCCGCTAAACTGGGTTAGCATACCAAATTTGAAGCATTATGGACTGGTGCATATAGGATTCGTGCATGCAAGTAAGAGAATTCTTTTGAGCTGGAGTTAATGGAAGGGGAACCTAAAGAGGTTCTTGTAAACATAATCTATTTAAAACATTTCAATTGACTTAGGTATCTCATGTATTATAGTTAAATAGTTTCCCCTTCTTGTTTTCTCATTATTTTCCCTACTTTGCTTTTAATAGGCAATTTAAACATTTGTTGACAGCTCTTCAAAGCTGTAATTTTCACAATGTTGATCGAGTGAGAGGTGGAGTTTTTTTTTTAGCAGGCTCAAAAGTCTTGAGGGTGACCTGTAACTATAGAGTAATTTTTACTCTACGTTGCTTTCAAATTTTTAGTCAAGCACTAAAATTTTGGTTCTTCGAGTGAAGACACAGAGTTTTGGAGCAGAGGATGGGTTCATTTTTCCTAAGTGTTAAAACGCAGTGGAAGATACCAAGTGTCATCCTTAGAGCACGGTCCCTTTTTGCCTCTCTTGCTCTTTTCATTTCAATTTTGGCCTAAGTATTGGACTCAAGTGGAAGCAACCATGTGTCAACCTCTGAGAGATGAAGATGTATAGCTGGCGAATTTTGAGGACCTTGTTTTAGCCTTCCAAAGAATAGGGGAATGCACCACATGTCAACATCTACGTATCGTAAGAGGCATCTACATTTTATATTTTGACAAAAACTTCCAACAAGCTAAGTGATAGAGAGAGCAAAAAGCACCAGGTGGTAGTTGTAGAGGCCCTAAATTACATTTTCAAGAAGCAGTAGAAGCCAGCATGTGTCGACCACTAAGAGCCTTTGTTTCAATGCCTGTGTCCATGCTTTCCATTCAGTGCATAAAGGTGTCATTCATTTTTATAGGTATCAAAGTGCAGTAAAAGCTACCAAGTGTCACCTTCTGGGTCCCTCTCTACTCCATCCCCAAAATAGTGGAAGGCACCACATACTCCTAATAGGAGCAACGGAGGTCACCACATATTAACTTTCAAGAGAACACCTTCGAGCCTAATCACTGAATGAATATTGTGGTGGGTCCCAAATGATATTTTAAAGAAAGAAAAAGTAGCCATTTGTCATCCTCTGGTGCCTTATAGGTTATCAAGAGGATTTTCAAAAAATTGACTAAGGGTCCTCTCCCATTACAAACAAAACAGAGTGCCCATCTACCTGTTATAGCGAAAATGGAGGGAAATTTAGCGAGAGTTAATTTGAGTAGATGGAGCAGTGCACTGGGTAGTTTTTTGGGGCTTGTAAGCATTGCAGATGCCATCCATTTGTCTCCTAACAGTGGAGGCAAAATAGACAGTTGAGAGGCCCAGTAGGTGATGAAATTTGAAATTCAAGCATGAAGAAAGGAAGTAGTTAGGAATCGCCTTGTCACAGTTGAGGACAACCGTTCTTCTCTAGCATGGATTTTCAAAGCATTGAATGCACCAAAGTTCAAATTATTATTTTTTATTTACATATTTGGGGCTATAAAAGAAGAGGAATTGTAAAATCTAAAAAAAAGGTGGGGGGAATTCTCATATTTTTAGACTATCTGAAGTTTGTGGCCAATAATATCATTTGCTCTTGTCTCAATTTTCTTGAGTTGTAAACTTTATGTAATCATGCATCTTTTTGTGCCCCTTATGTGGCTGAATGAATTGAGGAAATTTGAGCTCCATGCCTTTGTTGACGTTATCTATGTTGTTTACAAAGTAGTCTATACTGTAGATTTTCTAGTGCGGTGATTGGAAATGTTATTTGCTTTTGTCTCGTTTTATTGAATCTAAAGATTTACATGACTGTGCGTGACTTCTGTGCCTCCTATGTGATTGGAAGATTCTATTAAGAAGATTGAACACTATGCCTTTGTTGACAATTCATGTATCTGAGCAAAAGACTCCCCTATTGTGAGCCTCTGTTTCTATTATTCCAATCTTTTACATTGATCATGCACTTGTCTGCTCTTAAATGTAATAGAATCACATAATAGTTTCACTGTGCTCAAGTTAGGATTAGGATTACTCTCAGGCACATCACCATAGTTAGGTTTCAATTCCTGCATTTTGCATTTTTTTTAGTCTCCTATCCCTTTTCCCCAATACCCAATACAAAAGAAGAGACTAGCTTCTTTAAAATCTAGAGGTTGTTTTCAAGCCGCATTGTCCCACAGCTTGAAACTTCCCATTGTTGATTAATATCTAGTGAAATTTTAAGGCATCAACACTTATGATGCCTAATTTCATTTTTCTATAGTAAGCATGAAGTGATTTGGATTCTATTTCTAAATGTTAATGTGACTCTGAATATCAATTCTTAATGCACCATACCTCACACTAATCTATTCAAGACATACATCTCTTGGCATATACTATGAGTCTAATTAAATAGTGGTTCATTTTTATTTTATTCTTCATTCCTCATTCCATTTTCTCCAAATTTTGGGTGAACTAAATTATATTTAGGTCAATATAGAATATGTAAGTAGCACTTAGATACATGACATATCTCAGGTTAGATTGACCATCCTCATTCTTCTATTCATCTCTTTCATCATTTTGTTCATCCTCATATGCCTAGTTTTTTATGGCTTCTTCAGTCATTAGAACATCACATATGCATTTTTGCAAACTCATATTTTAATCTATGAATTAGTTTATATCCTTAATCTATGATTGCCAATTTACCCTATTTGGGCACAATATATGGACCAACCATCAATCAAATCATCCCTACTAGGGAAAAATTAATTATAAATGATCAAACTCAACCCTATTGGGGAAAATTTTATTTATCAATTGATAAAATATGCTCTATTGGAGTATATTATTATTTAATTTCTCTATATTAATGCTCTCATGTTTCTTATAATTCCAAAATCTACATATTTTCCCCTCATTCTAGTAGTTTTTAAAAAAGTATGCAACTTACCTAAGTGCACAACTTTTACCCTCTCATGGGTGTGTTCAAAGTGTGTCACTTATATTTTTGGATTGTATCTTTCCCACTTCCCCCCACCTTGGGGCCCATTATATTCTAATTTATATTTTTATTACTAAGAATCAATGCATGCAAGCATTAGCTTATATGGATTTAATCTCATCCATGGGTTAATCTCACTATTTCTCTCTTTTTTCAAGATTCCATCCCTCTCTTTCATCCTAGTATGTCCTCTCAAGGGGGAATCATGGGTCATTTCCTTCCAAATTCTTTTTGACAACACTTTTATTTGAAAATATATTACTTTGATTGAATGTCTTGTATGCCTTCTCAAATAGGGGAAAATTGTAGATATCTAGTTACTAACACTATTATGTTGACATTGTCAATCTTACTAAAAATTTTGTGGCAATGTATAATTTGGGCCAAAATCACTTTAACACACTAAATAGTTTGATCTTGTCATATATAAGTGCCAATTTAGGCTAATGTATCTTTGATCTTATGCTGCAGCCTTACTGTTAGTCTAATCTTAGGAAGAGTGGGGCAGAGAACCTTAAGCCACATTACTACAGTCCTTTCAGGATCCTGAGGCATGTTGGAGAGATGGCTTATGAGCTAGAGCTTCCAACAGAGAGCAAGTTACACAATGTTTTTCATGTATCACACCTCAAAAAGGTGTTAGGACACTGTGTGATACCTTCTACAATTTTACCTCCCTTAGATGATGAAGGAAAGTTGATTTTAGTACCTGAGTCTATCTTGGAGTATAAAGAGAGACAGTTGCATAGGAGGACTATCAGGGAATATTTGGTAAAGTGGAGAGATTTGCCAGTGAAGGATGCGACATGTGAAAGTGAGGATATTCTACAGCATCTAGAGTTGAGTTTGCTTGAGGACAAGCAATTTCAGGAGGGGTGGACTGTCATGTCCCCTTTAGGTGACATCTTCAGACTTGATGGTTAGCCTATTATGCAACCTTCTTAGCCTGATAAGATGGATACAGGGTCATGATGGAGCTTGGCTTGGCTTCGATTAGAAAAATTCCTAGAGTTGGCTTTCATTTAGGCTCTTTTAGACACATTTGCTTGAGCTCTTATTATTTAGGGAATGTTAGCATTTAGTGGAGCATCCCTGTTATGGCATGATCATGTGCGGAATCACTCCCTGGTTCACCAGCTTCAGACGGTTCAAGGATCAGACATGTATTGAGGGAGATATTAATATTCAATTGATTTAATCAAATATTAATTATTTGGGTATAATTTTAATTAGAAACCCTAATTCTAATTTAAGAAAGACCTAATTAGGGCAAGCATATCTTTTTGGAGGGTATAAGGGTTTATCATGGGAGAGAATTTATCCATTAATGATTTGATTATTGATATTGATTATTGCTAAGAATTCTTCTATGAAGACTAAGCCAAGGGTTCCAAGATTCCATTTTGCATTGGAAAATGTCCACTCTTTAGTGTGTGCGATTCAGAGGTTGTGAGATGCCAGCCGATCTATTGCTAGTTTGAGGGATAGCTTCATACAAAAGTTATCATAGTATTTTAGGGATTTTGAGAGATAACTTAACACAAAAGTTATCACAAGTATTTTAGGTATTTATTTTATTAGGTTTTGATTTAGATATTACAAAGATAGAGATTTCCCATATTAGAGCCATATATCTTGAGAGCAAGTGTTCAGTATACATATTGTGCTATATCGTATTGGCAGTCATATGAAGTCTGTACAAATCCATACAGATCCGCGTAGAGACCGACATCGGTAGGAAGAGACTGATAGCAACCGACATCAGCTGACCATCTCACTAACATCGGTAGGATAAAAACACTAGGAAATTGATGGTGGTAGTATAACTGACATCAATGACTATGTTTTTGACACAGCAGGCTGAGATGTACCAGATTCAAGTTTTATTCCTAGCTTGCGGAATACTCAGTCCCTGCTAGTTTGGGATATTACAGTGGTATCAGAGCTTTTGTCTTTCTATAGTCCCTATTGGCTGGGGATATTACAGTGGTATTAGAGCTTTTGTCTTTTTACATTCCCTATTTAAAATGGACATTATAATGGTATCATAGCTTTTATCTTTTTATATTCCCTATTTGAAGGGGACATTACAGTGGTATCAGAGATTTTGTTAAAAAAAGGAGACCCTAAGAAAGGGATATTACAGTGGTATCAGAGATTTTATATTTATATATTCCCTATTGGTTGGGAATATTACAATGGTATCAGAGCCAAATTCTTGCCATCCTGTTGGGTACAGATCAGAGCTAAATTCTGCCATCCTGTTGGGTAGATTGGTCATTGAATCAGCTAAGTACCCATGATTACTTCAAGTACTCAAAAATAGTGGGACAAGGATATGAAGAAGCTGAAACAAAGTTTGAACTAGTTGGTTGAAACCCAGAGGAGGATGAATGAAATCCTTTCAGACCCTACATTCGAAGCCAAATTAGTACGGCATATGACATCCTTTTTTAAAGGGTCCACAACACCACCCTTGGATCAAGGGGCTCTTAACAATCTATGCAAGAAAAAGCTTTGCTTATACTGCAAAGGTCTATATGATGCCAATCACGATTGTCCTTTGAGGCCTAAGGGCAAGGCAAATCATGTGATGTGGGCATATTGTGAGGATTTGGAATCAGAAGATTCTGAGCAATAGGATAGTTCTAAGGAGTCAGAGGCAGAGGCTTCAGAGCCTAAGGTAGAGGAAATGAAGGTGGCTCACCAAGATTCTGAGAGACATGTGGATGAGCTTAGTCATGAGGATTTGGACTCTTAGTTAGTTGCAAAGGATGAGGGAGCTGGAGATTGTGATGATGAGATAGTTTTAGCAGCAGCTTCTTCAGAGTTAGATGAGGATGAGTCTGATGCTGGTATTCAGAGTGTGGAGGTATACTCAGAGGTTAGTACATTAAGTGTTGTTGGTGAGTATGTTCTTACAGTTGTAGCCGAGGAACAAGTTGTTGGGGCTGACACACATGTTCAGGATTTAGGAGTACTTGGTCCTGACGAGTTTGGGAGACCAGTGGAGTCGAGTCTCTAGATTGATTTTTCTCACACCAATGACAGTGTGGTACAGTTGGTCATTCCACCTTTATAGAGGGATCAGTTATGGGATGGATTGGCACCATCTTTTGTATATGGAATTGGTAGTTTCACATTACACAGCCTGCAATATCGACACATCCAAGGCAGTTGTGATGTTAGAGATTGGTTGAGTTGCATTTGCCAATTTGATAATGGATTCCTCTTGGTTATATTTTAGAGGATATTGTAGGAGCTTGCATTGATTGTCATTAGTATAGATCATGAATACATTTGGGATCCAGGTGGATTGATTTGTTTATTGTTCAGAGATTGCTTAGGGACAAGCAATTTTAAGAGGGGTAGATTGTCATGTCCCCTTTTCAGGTGACATTTTTAGACTTGATGATTAGCCTATTATGCAACCTTTGTAGGCTGATAGGATGGATAGAGGGTAATGATGGAGCTTGGCTTGGATTTGATTAGCAAAATTCCTATAGTTGGATTTCATTTGAGCTCTTTTAAACACATTTGCCTGAGCTCCTATTATTTAGGGAATGTTATCATTTAGTGGAGCATCCCTGTTATGGCATGATCATGTCCAAAATCACTCCCTAGTTCACCAACTTTAGACGGTTCAAGGATCAGACATGTATTGAGGGAGATATTAATATTTGATGGATTTAATCAAATATTAATTATTTGGGTCTAATTTTAATTGGAAACCCTAATTCTAATTTAAGAAAACCCTAACTAGGTCAAGCATATATTTTTGGAGGGTATAAGGGTTTCTCATGGGAGAGAATTTTTCCATTAATGATTTGATTATTGATATTGATTATTGCTAAGAATTCTTTTGTGAAGACTGAGCCAAGGGTTCCACGATTCCATTTTTCATTAGCGAACGTCCACTCTTTAGTGTATGTGATTTAGAGGTTGTGAGATACCAGCCGATCTATTGCCAGTTCGAGGGATAGCTTCATACAAAATTTATCATAGTATTTTAGGGATTTTGAGAGATAACTTCACACAAAAGTTCATAGGTATTTTAGGGTTTTATTTTATTAGGTTTTGATTTAGATATTGCACAGATAGAGATTTCCCGTATTAGAGCCATATATCTTGAGAACAGGTGTTCAGTATATAGATTTTTAGGGGATCAAGAAGGCTATCTCAACAACCCCAGTGCTCAAGAACCCAAATTTTTCCAATCCCTTCGTGTTGTGTGTCTATGGAGGGGAATCAATTATTGTTGCTATCCTGACTCAAAAGAATGATAGGCTGGAGGGGGAGCACCAATAGCCTTTTTCTTAATAAATCTTAGAGATTATGAGACTAGGCACAATTTTTTTGAAAGACAAGCCTATGCCATGGTGAAAGCCCTCAAGAAATTCAGGCATCTGATATCAAGAAACAAAATTTTGATACTTGTAGCTCATTCTAGTGTCATGGAATACATCATGGAAGGGGAAATTACTAAGATAAGAGCCAATTGGATCACCAAGATCCTTGAATATGATGTAGAGGTTAGACCCACCAAGCTAGTCAGAGGCAGGGGACTGTGCCAATATATAACTCAAGAGATTGAAATGCTGTTACTTGAGGGAGCAGGTTCAGAAGAGGAACCAAAAATGGTGATAAAGTTACAATAAATTGATCAAGAATCTTGGGTTACAAACAGGATTCAATTTATGAAAAATGGGGTTTATCCAAGAGAACTCCCTCAAAACAAGAGGAGGTATTAAAGGATACAGGGAGTTCATTTTGTCTTAATTGAACAAGCCCTTTTCAGAAGAAATTCTGATGGGAAATTGTTAAGATGTGTAGAACAGGCTGAAGCCAAAAGGATACTACATGAAATGCATTATGGAACATCAGGAGGACATTTTTTTGCAAAGACCACAACCATAAAGATAAGTGAGGTAGGATATTTCTGGCCTACTTTGTTTGCAGATTGTTATCAACTAGATAGAAAATGTCAATCTTGCCAGTATTATATGGGGATGCGGAGGAATGCAACCATGCCCCTTAGTCCAATAGTTGTGGATGAACCTTTTGCTCAGTGGGGTCTTGACTTCATTGGGATGATAAATCTAGTGTCCAACATGGGTCACAAATGGATACTAACTGCTACAGACTATTTCACTAGATGGATCGAGGCAGTCCCACTTAAGTAAGCAAATGAGAATGTGATCCTAGATTTTCTAGGAGGTATCACTACTCACTTTGGGGCTCCTTGCACCATCATTTCAGATAATGCTAAAGTATTATTGGGGTCTAAGGTATCAGACTTTGCCTTAAGACATGGAATATATCTGAAAACCTCATCTAACTATTACCCTCAAGGTAATGGTCTGGTAGAGTCAACCAATAAGAACCTAATAATACTCATCAAAAGAGTGGGGGTAGATCATCATAAAGAGTGGCACAAAGTACTTAATCTAGCACTATGGTCTGATAGGTTCACGCCCAAGCAGGTGATCAAAATGTCTTCATATGAATTGGTGTATGGAAAGTCTATCATGATTCCCCTAAGTTTGGAAATCCCTACTCTTTAGCTGATTAAGCAAATTGAGATTGAAGAAAATGGCCCCATGAAGGTCAGACTTGCAGAACTTTTGGAAGTTTAGGAAAAGAGGGACATGGCTCATGATTCATTAATCAAGCACCAGGGAATGATTAAAAATTATTTTGATAAAAGGACTTCAAATCCTAATTTTTAAGAGGGCTCGATTGTTTTGAAATGGGATGCAAGGGCCGCTAAACTGGGTTAGCATACCAAATTTGAAGCATTATGGACTGGTGCATATAGGATTCGTGCATGCAAGTAAGAGAATTCTTTTGAGCTGGAGTTAATGGAAGGGGAACCTAAAGAGGTTCTTGTAAACATAATCTATTTAAAACATTTCAATTGACTTAGGTATCTCATGTATTATAGTTAAATAGTTTCCCCTTCTTGTTTTCTCATTATTTTCCCTACTTTGCTTTTAATAGGCAATTTAAACATTTGTTGACAGCTCTTCAAAGCTGTAATTTTCACAATGTTGATCGAGTGAGAGGTGGAGTTTTTTTTTTAGCAGGCTCAAAAGTCTTGAGGGTGACCTGTAACTATAGAGTAATTTTTACTCTACGTTGCTTTCAAATTTTTAGTCAAGCACTAAAATTTTGGTTCTTCGAGTGAAGACACAGAGTTTTGGAGCAGAGGATGGGTTCATTTTTCCTAAGTGTTAAAACGCAGTGGAAGATACCAAGTGTCATCCTTAGAGCACGGTCCCTTTTTGCCTCTCTTGCTCTTTTCATTTCAATTTTGGCCTAAGTATTGGACTCAAGTGGAAGCAACCATGTGTCAACCTTTGAGAGATGAAGATGTATAGCTGGCGAATTTTGAGGACCTTGTTTTAGCCTTCCAAAGAATAGGGGAATGCACCACATGTCAACATCTACGTATCGTAAGAGGCATCTACATTTTATATTTTGACAAAAACTTCCAACAAGCTAAGTGATAGAGAGAGCAAAAAGCACCAGGTGGTAGTTGCAGAGGCCCTAAATTACATTTTCAAGAAGCAGTAGAAGCCAGCATGTGTCGACCACTAAGAGCCTTTGTTTCAATGCCTGTGTCCATGCTTTCCATTCAGTGCATAAAGGTGTCATTCATTTTTATAGGTATCAAAGTGCAGTAAAAGCTACCAAGTGTCACCTTCTGGGTCCCTCTCTACTCCATCCCCAAAATAGTGGAAGGCACCACATACTCCTAATAGGAGCAGCGGAGGTCACCACATATTAACTTTCAAGAGAACACCTTCGAGCCTAATCACTGAATGAATATTGTGGTGGGTCCCAAATGATATTTTAAAGAAAGAAAAAGTAGCCATTTGTCATCCTCTGGTGCCTTATAGGTTATCAAGAGGATTTTCAAAAAATTGACTAAGGGTCCTCTCCCATTACAAACAAAACAGAGTGCCCATCTACCTGTTATAGCGAAAATGGAGGGAAATTTAGCGAGAGTTAATTTGAGTAGATGGAGCAGTGCACTGGGTAGTTTTTTGGGGCTTGTAAGCATTGCAGATGCCATCCATTTGTCTCCTAACAGTGGAGGCAAAATAGACAGTTGAGAGGCCCAGTAGGTGATGAAATTTGAAATTCAAGCATGAAGAAAGGAAGTAGTTAGGAATCGCCTTGTCACAGTTGAGGACAACCGTTCTTCTCTAGCATGGATTTTCAAAGCATTGAATGCACCAAAGTTCAAATTATTATTTTTTATTTACATATTTGGGGCTATAAAAGAAGAGGAATTGTAAAATCTAAAAAAAAGGTGGGGGGAATTCTCATATTTTTAGACTATCTGAAGTTTGTGGCCAATAATATCATTTGCTCTTGTCTCAATTTTCTTGAGTTGTAAACTTTATGTAATCATGCATCTTTTTGTGCCCCTTATGTGGCTGAATGAATTGAGGAAATTTGAGCTCCATGCCTTTGTTGACGTTATCTATGTTGTTTACAAAGTAGTCTATACTGTAGATTTTCTAGTGCGGTGATTGGAAATGTTATTTGCTTTTGTCTCGTTTTATTGAATCTAAAGATTTACATGACTGTGCGTGACTTCTGTGCCTCCTATGTGATTGGAAGATTCTATTAAGAAGATTGAACACTATGCCTTTGTTGACAATTCATGTATCTGAGCAAAAGACTCCCCTATTGTGAGCCTCTGTTTCTATTATTCCAATCTTTTACATTGATCATGCACTTGTCTGCTCTTAAATGTAATAGAATCACATAATAGTTTCACTGTGCTCAAGTTAGGATTAGGATTACTCTCAGGCACATCACCATAGTTAGGTTTCAATTCCTGCATTTTGCATTTTTTTTAGTCTCCTATCCCTTTTCCCCAATACCCAATACAAAAGAAGAGACTAGCTTCTTTAAAATCTAGAGGTTGTTTTCAAGCCGCATTGTCCCACAGCTTGAAACTTCCCATTGTTGATTAATATCTAGTGAAATTTTAAGACATCAACACTTATGATGCCTAATTTCATTTTTCTATAGTAAGCATGAAGTGATTTGGATTCTATTTCTAAATGTTAATGTGACTCTGAATATCAATTCTTAATGCACCATACCTCACACTAATCTATTCAAGACATACATCTCTTGGCATATACTATGAGTCTAATTAAATAGTGGTTCATTTTTATTTTATTCTTCATTCCTCATTCCATTTTCTCCAAATTTTGGGTGAACTAAATTATATTTAGGTCAATATAGAATATGTAAGTAGCACTTAGATACATGACATATCTCAGGTTAGATTGACCATCCTCATTCTTCTATTCATCTCTTTCATCATTTTGTTCATCCTCATATGCCTAGTTTTTTATGGCTTCTTCAGTCATTAGAACATCACATATGCATTTTTGCAAACTCATATTTTAATCTATGAATTAGTTTATATCCTTAATCTATGATTGCCAATTTACCCTATTTGGGCACAATATATGGACCAACCATCAATCAAATCATCCCTACTAGGGAAAAATTAATTATAAATGATCAAACTCAACCCTATTGGGGAAAATTTTATTTATCAATTGATAAAATATGCTCTATTGGAGTATATTATTATTTAATTTCTCTATATTAATGCTCTCATGTTTCTTATAATTCCAAAATCTACATATTTTCCCCTCATTCTAGTAGTTTTTAAAAAAGTATGCAACTTACCTAAGTGCACAACTTTTACCCTCTCATGGGTGTGTTCAAAGTGTGTCACTTATATTTTTGGATTGTATCTTTCCCACTTCCCCCCACCTTGGGGCCCATTATATTCTAATTTATATTTTTATTACTAAGAATCAATGCATGCAAGCATTAGCTTATATGGATTTAATCTCATCCATGGGTTAATCTCACTATTTCTCTCTTTTTTCAAGATTCCATCCCTCTCTTTCATCCTAGTATGTCCTCTCAAGGGGGAATCATGGGTCATTTCCTTCCAAATTCTTTTTGACAACACTTTTATTTGAAAATATATTACTTTGATTGAATGTCTTGTATGCCTTCTCAAATAGGGGAAAATTGTAGATATCTAGTTACTAACACTATTATGTTGACATTGTCAATCTTACTAAAAATTTTGTGGCAATGTATAATTTGGGCCAAAATCACTTTAACACACTAAATAGTTTGATCTTGTCATATATAAGTGCCAATTTAGGCTAATGTATCTTTGATCTTATGCTGCAGCCTTACTGTTAGTCTAATCTTAGGAAGAGTGGGGCAGAGAACCTTAAGCCACATTACTACAGTCCTTTCAGGATCCTGAGGCATGTTGGAGAGATGGCTTATGAGCTAGAGCTTCCAACAGAGAGCAAGTTACACAATGTTTTTCATGTATCACACCTCAAAAAGGTGTTAGGACACTGTGTGATACCTTCTACAATTTTACCTCCCTTAGATGATGAAGGAAAGTTGATTTTAGTACCTGAGTCTATCTTGGAGTATAAAGAGAGACAGTTGCATAGGAGGACTATCAGGGAATATTTGGTAAAGTGGAGAGATTTGCCAGTGAAGGATGCGACATGTGAAAGTGAGGATATTCTACAGCATCTAGAGTTGAGTTTGCTTGAGGACAAGCAATTTCAGGAGGGGTGGACTGTCATGTCCCCTTTAGGTGACATCTTCAGACTTGATGGTTAGCCTATTATGCAACCTTCTTAGCCTGATAAGATGGATACAGGGTCATGATGGAGCTTGGCTTGGCTTCGATTAGAAAAATTCCTAGAGTTGGCTTTCATTTAGGCTCTTTTAGACACATTTGCTTGAGCTCTTATTATTTAGGGAATGTTAGCATTTAGTGGAGCATCCCTGTTATGGCATGATCATGTGCGGAATCACTCCCTGGTTCACCAGCTTTAGACGGTTCAAGGATCAGACATGTATTGAGGGAGATATTAATATTCAATTGATTTAATCAAATATTAATTATTTGGGTATAATTTTAATTAGAAACCCTAATTCTAATTTAAGAAAGACCTAATTAGGGCAAGCATATCTTTTTGGAGGGTATAAGGGTTTATCATGGGAGAGAATTTATCCATTAATGATTTGATTATTGATATTGATTATTGCTAAGAATTCTTCTATGAAGACTAAGCCAAGGGTTCGAAGATTCCATTTTGCATTGGAAAATGTCCACTCTTTAGTGTGTGCGATTCAGAGGTTGTGAGATGCCAGCCGATCTATTGCTAGTTTGAGGGATAGCTTCATACAAAAGTTATCATAGTATTTTAGGGATTTTGAGAGATAACTTAACACAAAAGTTATCACAAGTATTTTAGGTATTTATTTTATTAGGTTTTGATTTAGATATTACAAAGATAGAGATTTCCCATATTAGAGCCATATATCTTGAGAGCAAGTGTTCAGTATACATATTGTGCTATATCGTATTGGCAGTCATATGAAGTCTGTACAAATCCATACAGATCCACGTAGAGACCGACATCGGTAGGAAGAGACTGATAGCAACCGACATCAGCTGACCATCTCACTAACATCGGTAGGATAAAAACACTAGGAAATTGATGGTGGTAGTATAACTGACATCAATGACTATGTTTTTGACACAGCAGGCTGAGATGTACCAGATTCAAGTTTTATTCCTAGTTTGCGGAATACTCAGTCCCTGCTAGTTTGGGATATTACAGTGGTATCAGAGCTTTTGTCTTTCTATAGTCCCTATTGGCTGGGGATATTACAGTGGTATTAGAGCTTTTGTCTTTTTACATTCCCTATTTAAAATGGACATTACAATGGTATCATAGCTTTTATCTTTTTATATTCCCTATTTGAAGGGGACATTACAGTGGTATCAGAGATTTTGTTAAAAAAAGGAGACCCTAAGAAAGGGATATTACAGTGGTATCAGAGATTTTATATTTCTATATTCCCTATTGGTTGGGAATATTACAATGGTATCAGAGCCAAATTCTTGCCATCCTGTTGGGTACAGATCAGAGCTAAATTCTGCCATCCTGTTGGGTAGATTGGTCATTGAATCAGCTAAGTACCCATGATTACTTCAAGTACTCAAAAATAGTGGGACAAGGATATGAAGAAGCTGAAACAAAGTTTGAACTAGTTGGTTGAAACCCAGAGGAGGATGAATGAAATCCTTTCAGACCCTACATTCGAAGCCAAATTAGTACGGCATATGACATCCTTTTTTAAAGGGTCCACAACACCACCCTTGGATCAAGGGGCTCTTAACAATCTATGCAAGAAAAAGCTTTGCTTATACTGCAAAGGTCTATATGATGCCAATCAGGATTGTCCTTTGAGGCCTAAGGGCAAGGCAAATCATGTGATGTGGGCATATTGTGAGGATTTGGAATCAGAAGATTCTGAGCAATAGGATAGTTCTAAGGAGTCAGAGGCAGAGGCTTCAGAGCCTAAGGTAGAGGAAATGAAGGTGGCTCACCAAGATTCTGAGAGACATGTGGATGAGCTTAGTCATGAGGATTTGGACTCTTAGTTAGTTGCAAAGGATGAGGGAGCTGGAGATTGTGATGATGAGATAGTTTTAGCAGCAGCTTCTTCAGAGTTAGATGAGGATGAGTCTGATGCTGGTATTCAGAGTGTGGAGGTATACTCAGAGGTTAGTACATTAAGTGTTGTTGGTGAGTATGTTCTTACAGTTGTAGCCGAGGAACAAGTTGTTGGGGCTGACACACATGTTCAGGATTTAGGAGTACTTGGTCCTGACGAGTTTGGGAGACCAGTGGAGTCGAGTCTCTAGATTGATTTTTCTCACACCAATGACAGTGTGGTACAGTTGGTCATTCCACCTTTATAGAGGGATCAGTTATGGGATGGATTGGCACCATCTTTTGTATATGGAATTGGTAGTTTCACATTACACAGCCTGCAATATCGACACATCCAAGGCAGTTGTGATGTTAGAGATTGGTTGAGTTGCATTTGCCAATTTGATAATGGATTCCTCTTGGTTATATTTTAGAGGATATTGTAGGAGCTTGCATTGATTGTCATTAGTATAGATCATGAATACATTTGGGATCCAGGTGGATTGATTTGTTTATTGTTCAGAGATTGCTTAGGGACAAGCAATTTTAAGAGGGGTAGATTGTCATGTCCCCTTTTCAGGTGACATTTTTAGACTTGATGATTAGCCTATTATGCAACCTTTGTAGGCTGATAGGATGGATAGAGGGTAATGATGGAGCTTGGCTTGGATTTGATTAGCAAAATTCCTATAGTTGGATTTCATTTGAGCTCTTTTAAACACATTTGCCTGAGCTCCTATTATTTAGGGAATGTTATCATTTAGTGGAGCATCCCTGTTATGGCATGATCATGTCCAAAATCACTCCCTAGTTCACCAACTTTAGACGGTTCAAGGATCAGACATGTATTGAGGGAGATATTAATATTTGATGGATTTAATCAAATATTAATTATTTGGGTCTAATTTTAATTGGAAACCCTAATTCTAATTTAAGAAAACCCTAACTAGGTCAAGCATATATTTTTGGAGGGTATAAGGGTTTCTCATGGGAGAGAATTTTTCCATTAATGATTTGATTATTGATATTGATTATTGCTAAGAATTCTTTTGTGAAGACTGAGCCAAGGGTTCCACGATTCCATTTTTCATTAGCGAACGTCCACTCTTTAGTGTATGTGATTTAGAGGTTGTGAGATACCAGCCGATCTATTGCCAGTTCGAGGGATAGCTTCATACAAAATTTATCATAGTATTTTAGGGATTTTGAGAGATAACTTCACACAAAAGTTCATAGGTATTTTAGGGTTTTATTTTATTAGGTTTTGATTTAGATATTGCACAGATAGAGATTTCCCGTATTAGAGCCATATATCTTGAGAACAGGTGTTCAGTATATAAATTGTGCTATATCATATTGGCAGCCATACGAAGTTCATATAGATCCATATAGATCCACGCAGAGATTGACATCGGTAGGAAGAGACCGACAATGACTGACATTAGCTGACCATCTCAATAATGTCAACAGGATAATGACACCAGGAAATTGATGGCGGCAGTATAACCAACATCAGCGATTGTGTTTTTGACACAGTAGGCTGAGATGTACCAGATTTAGGTTTTATTCCCATTTTGTAGAATACTCAGTCCCTGCTAGTTGGGGATATTACAGTGGTATCAGAGCTTTTGTATTTCTATAGTCCCTATTGGTTGGGGATATTATAGTGGTATCAGAGCTTTAGTCTTTTTATATTCCCTATTTGAAGGGGACATTACAGTGGTATCAGAGCTTTTATCTTTTTATATTCCCTATTTGAAGGAGATATTACATAGAGATGGAATCCAAAGTGAGTTAGATCATGCATTAGTCAAGAAAAATAAAAATAGAAATAAAAAACATATCTCACAAATTCAAATCCCTTAATGGGGTTTTGCAAGTGAAATCTAAGAGCTAATGAAAGAAAGAATATACCAACAAACCTTCCTAAGAACATCCCATTTCAAAATATGGATTAAAATGTGATTTTACCCTTGATTTGGTGCTCCAAGTCTTTGTCAATGATGAATGGCTTGCTCCTCCATCATCTCTTAATGCTCCAAGGAATTAGGCTCATGAAATTGATCAATATTATGCCAATAGTGAAGTTATCCTATTGAAAATTTAGCGTAATATTACTACACAAAAAGATCATGTGAATATAATTATACATAATAAGTGTACACCAAAGAAGCTTAAAAAGATGAGTGAGGACCCTTATATGTTTTTAAAAATGATCAGAATCAACCATGACTATCCATCTTGAGATCAAGATGTGTGGCCATGAATATAATCAATTTTGGATGATAAATCCACTTATAAATAATGGTCTAGGCCTCAACATTATGTCTTTAAAGTTGATCAAGCATATCAGATACATAATAGTTGATTTATAGCTAGATACTTTTATCATCAAGGCATATGATAACAAGGAATGGGAATCACAAGGTAATATTAGCTTGCTAGTGGTCATTAGGCCTTTGACCCATTGAAATATATACCATGTTTTAGACCTAAAATTATCATACAATTTGTTATTAGGTTGACCTTATATTTATGAAATAAGGGTCATACCTTCCATGTTGCATCAGTGTATAGCATTTACCCATTTAGGAATGGAAGTGACTATACCAGCTGATCTCTATCTTTATAAGTATTTTAAACATCTTGAGGCTGAGTAAAAAATATATAGCTATCATTTTGGCTTAAATATTATACCTAAATCTAATAGAGAAAAAACCAAGAAATCAGAATCTATTGAATCAGGACCACAAGCTAATTACATTAATGTAGACAACTTAGCTTCTCCAACATCTACACCTCCACTGTATATTACCAATCAATTTTATATATTTTACAAAGGTATATGAGAGTATAATACCAATGATTCCTTATATATTTCCAAGTTACCACAAAATACAAAATCCTATGCGAGACTCAAGGCCAAGACCACTCGCATGGAGTGGCATACCAAGGGAAAATCTTAACTCAAGAAACCCATTATTTTTAAACTAGACTCTAGCCTACAACATGACCCTTTAGTTGAAGATGATTTATGGATTTATCTAATGAGATATATGACTATTACAAAATCATAAAGTATCATATTCCTAATGGATTATGGATCACCTAGTTTATGAAGGTAGTGCCCTGAAGATACATCAGTAAGGGATAATTGAGCTGATATCAATGACCAAGTATAAAATAACCCATGATATCATATTTAAACCATTAGGGTGAACCCATATACCTTATTCAAGTTCCAACACTATCAACAAGTGAAGATGATGCCAACAATGATGTAAGTTTTGATTATAACATCTATGATGACCTTACCAACACAAATTTGTTTAACCCCTATGTTATTTTTATCATTAACCTTATTTATCACCCTTAAACTCTTACCCTTTATCACCCATAGTTGATAGACTAGGATAAATAATAGTCAAAAATGCCATTAGAAAAGTTTGAAAATTATGAGGCCATATGCAACTTTTTGAGATTAAGGAATCACATTCCTCTTAGAGATCATAAGTAAGCCTTTTATATTAAATTGGATACTTCTACCTATTTCAAAGAGTGAGTGAACTTCCTTGTCCAAAAATAAAATAAATTAAAACATTGAGGTCTAAAAGTGAAAACCTTTTTGAGGCACTTTCAAACTAGGTTAAAATTAAATAAAAAAGAAAGTCTCTTGGTGAAAACCTATTTTAGGTGCCATTAGATGCATATGTTCACTCTCTTCACATGAATCATAAGAGAGCAATAATCTAAGGCATATCCATGGATCTAAGATCAGTACTAAGGAGAAAACATATTTTTCATAGATTGTTCAAGGGTTCCATAAAGTACTTGTTTTATGGCCTTTACCATTAGTAGGAAATGTTGATTCATTTTTCTTGGGAGAATTAGATGATCTAGTCTGGCTGAAAGACCTTTCCATTTCCAACCAATTTACTTCCTTACCAACTATTTTAGAAGATGGTCCTACACTTATTATGGAGGAAACTTTTTAGGTTAATATTAGGAATCCAAAGGACCTAAAATGGATAAAATTAGGCATGTCCCTCACTAAGGAAGAAAGTGAAGTTTTTATATCCCTTTTGAGGTAGTTTGTTAACATATTTGCATGGGCCTATATGGACATGCTAGGTTTCAAATCCACCTTGGTTATACATGATCTTTTTTTAGATCTTGATTGCAAACCAATTAAGTATAATCTATGAAAAATACATCCTCATATTGTTATGTTGGATAAGAAAGAGTTTAATAAGCTCTTAGATGTGAGATGCATTAGGTTAATTGATTAATCATAGTGGATTTCTAACATTATGCCAATAAACAAGAAACTAGAAGGTATCAAAATATGCACTAATTTATATGATATTAAAAAATCCTACCTAAAATATTAATCTCCTTTTACAAATATTAACATCATAATTGATTCTATAGATGGATATGAAATTTTTTCTCTTACAAATGGCCTTTTAGGATATAACCAAATCAAAATTACACTAGAAGACCAACACAAGACATCATTCACCACTTCATGTGGAATTTTTTATTATTACATGATGTCATTTGGACTTAATAGTGTAGGATCCACTTACTAACAAGCCATGATAATGATTTTCCATGATATGATGCATGACATTATTGTAGACTATGAATGACATCCTAGGTAAGTCAAAGACCTGTGTTGACCATCCAACTTTACTTTAAAGAATATTTGAGAGACTTTGGTATTAAAATGTTATATTTAATCTTAATAAATGTATATTTAGTATAAATTTTGGTAAATATTTAGGCTTTATTTCTCTTACATAGGCATTGAATTTGATCTAGCCAAAGTTTGAGTCATCATAGAAATGCCACCACCATCTACCTTGAAATAGCTCCATAGTTTGTAGGGTAAGACCCAGTCAATTTGATACTTCATATCATAATTGGTCTATAAATTCCACCCATTATGCACTTACTAAAGAAGGGAATTACTTTATCCTAGAATGAAGAGTGCCATAAAGCATTTAAACATCTCAAGAATTTGGCCAATTGACTTATTTTATTGCCATTTATGTCAAATAAGCCAATGTTACTTTACCTATCTACAAATGAAAAATTCCTATAGGTAACATTTAACATAAAATGATGAGAAGGGTAAATATCATGTCATTTATTATATTAGTAAAAAATTTGTCATGTATGAGCACAATTATACATAGATTGAAAAAGCTTATTTAGTTATGGTTTTTGAATCCAAAATTTGCATCATTACATGTTAAACAACAAGACCATTATTATTTATAAATTAGATCTTCTCAAGTATCTACGTTACAAAATATCTCTATAAGGATACATGGTAAAGTGGATCATGCTTTTGAGTGAGTTTGAGATCAAATATACTAATAAAAAGTCTATTAATGGATAATTACTCACAAATAAACTTGTAGAAGATCCTCTTTAGGATACTCAACATCTTATATCTAGATTTATAGATGAAGACATTATGAACACAATAGTAGTAGAAGCACCTCTTGAGGTAGAACAAATAAATATGTACTTTGATGGTTCATTCACAATTTGTGGATCAAGTGTTGGAATATTATTTATCATGACATAAAGGGATCTTATTCTCAAATCCTTTTAGATTATTTTTCATTGTACCAATAACATGGATAAGTATGAAACATTCAATATAGGGCTTCATCAAGCAGTATATTGGAACATCTAATATTAATTAGTTTATGGTGATTCATAGCTAATCATCAATTAGGTCATAGACTAGTAATATGTGAAGGATGAGAAGTTAGTACCATATAAATACATGTTCAATACTCTCAAATAAAAAATAGACAACATTTATTTGGAGATAATACCAAGATATAATAACATAATAGCTGATGCCATAGCCATAATTAGCTTCATGATTCAGAGAAAAAATAGAGCCATGAAATACCAATTTCTCATTAAACATATATTAACACTAGTACATAAACAATAAATTTTCAAAATTATTTGTGACATTGTTAGTCCCACATCTCCCTAGTATTATATCATACATGCCTATCTCCAAGATAAAATTATTCCACCTAACCTTTCACGTAAGAAACAAACATCATTCATCAACAAAGTCATTCCTTATACTTTACTTGGATCAACCCTATATTGTATAAGCTATGATGTAACTCTACTTCATTGTTTACCATAGGTAGAATACATATTACGTTTATGTAATTTATGAATGAATGTGTGGATCCCACATCAATAGGGAAATCCTAGCCAAGAAACTACTATGTACTAGTTATTAATAGATGATTATATAAATATATGTACTTACATATGTGAAAAGGTGTGTGAAGTGTCAAAAGCATGCCAATCTAATTCATGCTTCATCCAAACCACTCAACCATAAAAAACACCATGGCCATTCTCAACATGGGGACTCAACCTTATAGCCAAGATAAATACTACACCCTTAGTGTTATGATCGTAATGTTTATATTTCACTAATGCCTCAAGGTTTTTGTGTAATAGTTCATTACATTTGGCATTAGATCCCCAAACTAGGTTTAAGTCATAGAGAGTGTTGCTATGCTGGTATGGAAGTATTCACCTAGGGCTTATACATGTAGGGGATCCTGGTGTATAGGCACAAATCTAACCTATAGTCTAGGTTTTTAAAGCATGGTGGGATGTTATGATACTGATGGTCAGATTTCATTAATGCCTTACGTTTTTATGTTATTATTCATTACACTTAGATATTCATAAATATGTCCTAACTGCTATCAAATATTTCACTAAGTGGGTGTAAGTCATTCCCCTCACATAACTGGTAAGGAAATGTCCAAATTCATATTTAACCATATAATTTGTCATTATGGTATCCCATCTAACATTATATCTGATAATGGTAGATCATTTAAAAATAAATATGTGAAATAACTTTGTACCTAATACCATATCAAACAACATTTCTCTACCACCTACTACGTAAAAGGCAATGACCAACCTCATGCTTCTAATAAAACCATTATCAATATTCTAAAGAAGATTGTTAGTGATGTTGGTCATAATTGGCACTTACATTTATTTAACTCTCTTTGAGATTATAATAGAACATTCTATACTAAAAGAGGAGCTACCCCATATTCACTTGTTTACAGCACTAAGGTCATTTTTCCTATCAAGGTTGAGTTGCCTTCTCTCTAGATTTCATTATATCACATCATTGATAATGAGGACTATAGATTATTTCACTTACAAAAGTTAAACTTAATTTATGGAAAATACATGTCCACCTTGAATAACCTTGAAGTATATTAGAAAAAATTATGTAGCCAATATAATTGGTGCATTTAACAATAATAATACAAATTTGGTAACCTTATGTTAAAATAAAATCAAAAGAATGTCAATACTAAGACAAAAGAGAAATAAAAGTTCCAACCTAATTGGTTAGGGACTTATGTAGTTATTTTTAACTATGGTTCTAGGGCATAAAGGCTCACCATGCCAAAAGGAGATGAACTTGATGAACTAATGAACATAATTTACCTCAAATGTATTTACACTTGAGGGACTCAAATTATTATCTACAAGGATCATTTCAGTTATGTGACACTATAGCTATTCTTTGTACCACACCCTATACCATTCCCACCATGTCTTTATCATTTTTCTAACCAACTCTTTTTACCTAACTTGCCTATCATGTTTGGCCTTCGTTTTGATTCATTTGTACTTTAGACACATTTAGTGGTTGATGATAGAGTTAGTTCTAAAAATTGCTTTAGAATAATAGTAAATGAAAGTACTATGATCATGGTCCTAATAATTACATTCTTCATTTGTTTTTATGTTCTATATCATTACCTCATACTACTAATTATAACTTCCTAGGTTAAAATAGTACCACTGACCCTTACCATTATTTCCTAATTATAACTTCCCTTGATAAAATTAGGAATAACCCCTTTACCATGTATTGCCACATTATCTTTCCATCATTATTATCTTTCACCTTTCCATTTGCCTATACTTGAACTTGTTAGTACATAGTCATATGTCTTTTGTTTAGGCATAAATAAAATGACTTGAAGTCCTTCAAGACTATGTAGACGATACTCATTTTACATCAAGGTTATCTCAGTCACCATTTTTCCATGTTCTCATTCTTTTGAAAATATTTTTAATCCACAATTTTTCCATTTTGTGAGTTGGACCATGTTGTATCTCATAATTCAGTATTGAGATGAGATACTGAAAACACCAAAAACATTAGAAGCATTTAAATCAAATTTTACTTTGGTAAGTAAAACTATAGTGGTTTGAGGTTCATTTTAACTATGTAGGAAATGCTCACTATTTTTAAGGTCATCCTGACCAGCCTTGTTTGAAGGCTCTCATTGTTTTTACAAGCAATTTAAATTTGAATGCTCTTGTCATTTTACAAATAACAATATGCCACGCTCTCACCATTTTATGAGTCAAACCATTGTATATCTCATGATTATTAATTGAGTTGAGATGCGTAGAAAATTCCAAAAACATTTGAAACAATTTAAAAAACCCTAAACATTTAAAAATACCTAGGAAAATCCTATAAATCCTAAAAATAAAAAAAATCATGAAAATTGGCTTAGAATTTCCACACAAGATATAAATCCATTAAAATTTTATAGGATGGAATTTATTACCTATCCAAATTCATTTTTAGGCCACCTTAGTCATTTTACCTCCCATTTTTGAGACAATTACATCAACCTAAGTCCACACAAATTATGTAGGTAGTAGTTGGATATATGGGGTATCTCAAGTTAGCTCGACTACCACCACTTCTTCATCACTTTGTTACCATTTGGAACTTCCAAGACCACTTATTTAACTTAATGATTCTATGTATTATAGATATTTCACATGTAATCACTTGTCCTTTAGTTTCCCTATCCTTATTATCCCTCATCCAATGCTCTTGCCTTTTTACAAGTCACTGTTGTGAGCATTGTGCATTTGAACTCAATGCACTAATGATCACTTGTCTTTTCTTATGTTCATTCCATTTTTTGAGAAATATTATATAGTGATCTTAAATTTTTATGAGTCACTTATATTATCATTATGTATTCAAACTCTATTCACTAATGACCACTTAGCTTTTCTTATGCTCTCACTATTTTATGACCAATCTCAACGAATGCTCTCTCTATTTTTTGAGCTCATTCTCATTCTAAGCCATAGATGTACTAGACACTATGAATTAATAATTTAATTCATTAGTGGATAATTTTATCTTATATTTTAGTTTGATTTTAACCTAAACCACACTTACATAGCTTATTTGTGTTGACATTTTCATAACTATGAGTATCATCCCCTTATTTTCCTATACACTCATTATTTTTCAAGACCATTCCTATTTTCCTCTACAAGTCAATCATGTTTTATTTTCATCAATTTTATGATATCCCATATCATAGAATAAATACATTTGGCCTAAATTTCATGTTGGACCTAGTGTCTATTAGACTATGGATGCAATGTTCACTTGCCTAGTGCATCTCGAGTCATCTTGGCTACCCCTTCTTTTTCTTTGATTCCCCTCATTTTATTTGTTTGTGTCATTATTTCCTATAACTTATGGGAAAATGTTTCTATATTGTTTTTGTTATTAACTCCTATAGTCTAGAGTCAATGTTTTCCACCTTATTTGTGCCATTATTCCCTATAACCTAGGGGAAACAATTTACCATTGTAACCTTTATCATTGTCTCTATATAGCTTAGGGGCAACATTGTGCCATTTATTCATATTATTTTACCTGTGTCATTAATACGTAGCTTATTGGTCACCTTACTTCTAATAGTAGCACCTTTATTACACATACATGAATAATTTATATTCTATTTGTACTAACATTGTGACTAACCATTATTTGTATATTGTCGATTGTTTAGATTATTTTTGTGTTTGCCTTTGTGTGTTTAGAAAAAAAAATTATTGAAATTTTATTTATTTTGGTTTTTATATCATTGTTTATTTATTTTTTTGTTTAATTTGTTTATATAACTTTTTTTATTTTTATTTTTATATATATTATTTTGTTTGTTTGTTTATATAGCCTAGTTTATTTATTTTGTTTGTTTATTTATTTCTATTTTGTTTGTTTGTTTGTTTTATTTATTTCATTTTTTTATTTCATTTGTTTCTTTGGTTATTTTTATTTGTTTTTAATTATTTTTTGATTATTTTTTGTTGGTTGTTTTAGGGCTATTACATTTTATTTACACTTGATTTTTGATTTTTTGTATCTTGCACTTATATTGTGAATGTATTTATATATCCCTACACTTTTTTTATTTGTTATAGTTACACTTGGGATTTGATTGTTCATATATTATTCTTATGTTGATTATGTTTGAATTTAAACTAATTTTTCCATGCTTAGGGTATAGATTGTTATTATATTTGTTTATAATTATGATGCATAATATCACAAGCTACAACAAAAATCATGCCAAAAAAGACTATTAGGTCAATGAAAAGGAAATACTTCTTTGAGAATCAAAACCAACCAAATTTCCACACACATGCCTCAATATAATGAGTAATGAATAGATAAAAATTATTTATAATGTGATAATATAGATGTAAATATTTTAATAAACATGCATATAAGTCATATAACATAAGCAAATAATAGAATAAATCAACATCTCATAAACATGGTAAAATAGTAAATGAAAGAACATATGTGAACATAAATATCAATAATGCTAACATCCATAATGATAAATCATTCTAAAAATTACATCAACATAAGCATGGCATCATATAAATATCAAAATCATAAGTTGTATATGTACATTCAGCCATGAAGGATGCAAAAATGAATGTTACTATATCTCAAATGTCATATATATTGAGGATATAGACATATAATAATGGTGTCTAAAAATACATAAATATTCTGATATAAGAAGTAAAAAATGCCAATGTGTCAAAATTCCAAGATGCCAATAATCAACTTTGGCTCTGTGTGTCCATGGGACCTATTGTTCGAGGTGTCCTTCATGGCCTTGGTGGGTCTAGTGGTAGTGGTTACAATTGATTAACTAAATACCTTGAATCACCTATCACATGGGTTCTATTCTAAGAGTGAATTAATATATTTCTTACTCTATGATAATCCCAAACCTCATACGATGTAACCTATTGGTCCCTAAGAATACTAGTCTCAAAAGTTTTGTGGTTGTATGAGGCCTCAACCTTAGCTCAAATTCTCTCAATAATAATTTCAGAAAACCCTACCTATGTACTAACTTTTCAATCCTTATTATCTCTCACTAGAGCCTCTAAAAATCTATCAGTGCATGGTCCTTATCTAAGATGGCTTGGTATCTTTATGCGGTAATATGGGCATGTACCTATGCCATCCTAGCCACCTCAACCTTTATCTAGGTAATCTCTAACTGATGGTGATTCATATCATCATCTAAAATATCTAATGTACTTTTACAGATAACTAATAACCACTCTAATCTTATGATCTCCCATACCCTAGTGGTGATATCTTCCTTAATAATGTTTTTATTTCAAACTACCCTAGTTATACTAGAATGCCCTGGCTAGCCTAAAATCAACTTGTGTGCCTATAATACCTATTGTGATATAATCTAGCACCATAATGGATAGGCCATCATCACCACCATTGTCCCTATCACCATATCCTCCATCATCTCCCCTATTGTCCCTTCCATCAAATACATCATCATCATCATCACCCTTCTCACCTCCACTACTATACCATGTACTTTTTCTATCATTGGATGTATCATCCTCTATCACATCATTATCCATATACATTTTACTATTATGTACATAGGGATATGATATATTAATGAATATGGGTTGATGGAGATATTGACATATGGTACACATCCCCTTAGTTAGTTATATGGGTATAATATATTAGGATAATGGAGGAACTTGTAGAATTAGTACATTGGGTAATGGTCACCTACATTGGGATTAGGATGTTACCAATCCATGGGTTATATAGATGTCTATATATAGGAGATGATTATCATGGTAAAGATATCAAGTAAGCATTGAGTCTTATATTGTAAGAGGATATTAGAGGTTGTCCCCTCGAAGAGACATTATGGAGTTATTCCCTCCTAAAGGAGTATTATATGGTGTTACCCTATCTTAAGGGTATTTATGCATATATTGAATATTTGAATCATATCAAGATTATATCAAGTGGTATCAAAGCTTTGATTTGGGTAATTTATGTGGAGTGAAACCCTAGTTTTTTGAATCATCAATAAATTTTTATTAGTTTCGAATTTTTCCATAAATTTTTTATTAGATATGGATAATATTTCAAATAAGTCACAGTAAAAAAATAGAGATTTGTTTATTAGTTTCAAGGGAGTTATTGATATTTTAGGTTTTATACTAATTTCACTATATCTTCCAAAATATAGGTAATTTTTATTTGAAATTTTTACTGGGGATATAATAATATATAAGAAAAGCATAGTCAAACTTTTAGAATTTTAAGATTTATTTTGAGTGATTTGTTGTGATTTTATGGTTTTTTATATATTCAATCTACAAATCAAAATTTGTGACATTTTTCCACAAAATTTTGAAGAAGGTTCCAATATCATAAGAGGAATATAAAGTAAAAAATTTGGGACTCTTTGGATTATTTTTGTATGAGTTATTGATATTTTAGGGTTTCATGAACCCTAAAGTTTTTTGTGGATCATGGAGTTGCAAAAAATTTTCAGGGGAAGATGATGTTGATGCTAGAGAATGGTATATCAATTTTAAGGAGAATAATACTAATTTTTTTATAAAAAATAGAATTATCTCTTTATTTATTTGGTCCTACACAACATTGGTGGTTTAATCAATTAAGCTTCGCGCAATAGTATTCTTCATGGGAAGTAATGGAATAAACCTTCCTATATCGATGGGATATAAAAGAAAAATAGGATGTAGAAGAAGAAGAAGAAGAAGAAGAAGAAGAATAAGAAGGGTTCAAATAATTTTGCTCCAAATAAACCCAAGTCAATTTTTCAATTTCATGGATGCATTTAAAAGAAGAAGGTGGTTGTGTCCATAAACCCTACCAACAAGTATAGATTAATTAACATGAATGTGGCCAAGAATCTACATGTTCAAGAAAATAATATCAAGGAGGTTCAAGTAGATGGTAAGAATATTTTAATGTTTGAAGATTTGAAGCTCATTATGGAAAAATATGTTTTGCATTCAGATTTTTATGCTTTAGATATGGATGATATGGATATATTTTTTGGATATCCATGGTTAGATACTTTGGGAACAATGACTATTAATGTTCAAAAAAAATTCATGAAGTTTTGGTATAGGAAAAATAAGATCACTTTACAAGATATCATAGTGAAAAAGGCACCAATAACAATCCAGGTAGATCATGAGGATGAGATTAAAATAGGTGATGAAGAGCATGATGAAGATTCAGATGATATAGATAAAGACACACTCTAACTATAAATGAAAACTTTATCTACTAAAGAGACACAGAAGGAAAAGGTGGAAGAGGTAGAAGAAAATGTGGATAAGGTTAAAATACTAGAAAAAATTGAGGTATATAGACACCCAGATAATCGTGAGAGGAAACAATCATGGAACTAGGTGAGGAAGTGTCATAACAACAATCAGTTTGTCTCTATAGGAAATAAAATTTCCAATCATTATGGATATGCATGGAATCCAAAGAAAAAATACTATGGCACATGGAATGAATGGGGAAATCACCATGACTATGAATATAAGAATACCTACTATGGTCATGGTTGGAATCATAGTAGCACAGTAAAATATGGTACATGTAATAAAAAGAGGAATAATTATGCTTGGACACCAAATTAGTATAATTATGATCATGAACAAAATTAGAGGAGAAAAATGGAATTTGGAAACAAGCTTGGAGAGCTATCACCTACCAAGATCACATATGGATGGCTAGATGATCAAGATTAGAGACAAGTGTGCAATGCTTTGAAGCACACTCATTATTTAGTTTCTTCCTATGTTTTGAGGATGAAACATGTCAAGGAAGGAATTAGTGCTATGTACCTATGGATATGATATATTAATGTATATGGGTTGATGGAGATGTTTACATGTGGCACACATCCCCTTAGTTAGTTATATGGGTACAATATATTAGGATAATGGAAGAACTTGTGGAATTAGTACATTGGGTAATGGTCAGCCTACATTGGGATTAGGATGTTACCCATCCATGAGTTAGAAAGATTTCCATATATAGGAGATGATTATCATGGTAAAGATATCAAGTAAGCACCGAGTCTTCTATTTTAAGAGGATATTGGAGGTTGTCCCCTCGAAGAGACATTGTGGAGTTATTCCTTCTTAAAGGAGTATTATACGGTGTTACCCTACCTTAAGGGTATTTTTGAATATATTGAATATTTGAATCATATCAAGGTCATATCATTTACCACCTATCTAACCAATAAATATAAGCCTCAAATGACACACCTATACCCACCAATGAATGTATGCCAAAGTAATCCCAAAATTTATTGCACTCCTTATATAATCTCAATCAACTCATGGTAGAATTAGACAATAGGTAGTGGCTACACTCCTCTAAATAATTGGAGTATCTCGGTTGATCTCTCATGTTATGTGGACAAACCACCTGAGCCCCTTACCACATCTTGTGTGAAGACAAATTACTAGAGTAGCTAATAATTTTGGTACTCCTAAATGATAAGAGACTATATACTAGTAAGAAAACACCTAGTAGTCATATAAATCATGTACTAGCCATCTTGAAACCACTATAATTGATAAACAAGATAAGGTCTCCAGATGAAAAATTATGGGTTGAGATCATCGAACATTTGATAGTATAAATATATCTCTCCCATGTGCCTACACTTTCCATCCCCTAGGTATACCCATCCATATGCTAATGGTTCCTCTAGGTCTCATACCCATCACTTCCCCACTAGTCACTTAATAGAAATTCTCTTCTCCCCAAACCATCAAAAGTTTCAATGCTCCAATTTTATGTCCTCCATGATAAGCCACCATGTGGAGATCTATATATAATTTTTCTAGGATAGTTAGCCCCTATACAAAACATGATGCCTCATCTATCATGATACAAACTATACCTCCAAGGCAAATGTGGAAATACTAGCCACTTTTTTTAGGTGGAAATATGCCATTGACAATATCTATCAAAACTATAACCTTCATATCAGTAAGTGCTAGTGGTGCAGGATCTTCAATAGGTAGATTATCAAGTTAAATATATGTGTATGTCTTAATAAAATTAATATAAACCTTCCCATGATCTATGGTAATGTCTTGGTAGTTGACCAAATCATCTAGAATAACTTTTTGTTATGTTATAGGAGTTTACAATATTCTTCATCCTCACATTAGTAACTTGAGGATATTCTAGGTATCTTCAAGTTTAATTGTTACCTCTCTAATACAAAAATGGAAAGTTGAAGTCTCACCATACCAATGCTCTAACAATGCACTCAAATAAACTTGATCCATACTAATGATGAACATCCATTACACATCATGTAGATCTAAGGCTTATAATAATTTGACCATGCCAACTATCTAGATGTATGGGGTGCACAAGCATTGAGAACATTGCTCTTGACAAGTTAAAATAGCTAGTCATTCCTATGATCATAGATAAATTAGTGTCAGCTAACTCTATACTACTACCTAAGCCTATTCCTATCCTACTAATCCTATTTTCACTTCTCTCCTAGAGTTTTTACCCCTATTAGCTCCCTAAGATAGGTGTTTTTATATTTCAAGGTAAAGTCATCATTTTCCCAAATGGTGAAGTCATCATTTTGGTGATTTTGCACCTTTTTAGGTGAAATTATTGTTTTCATTTTCATAAAAATGATGACTTCACCTTAAAAAATGTGAAATCACCATTTTAGTTATTTCCTTACATTTTAGGTGATTCTACCATTTTTAGGAATGGTGATTTTATATAAAGTTATTCATTTCCTTGGTGAATCTACCATTTTACCTAAAATTTAAATGGTAAATTTGTCATTTTTGACCTAATCCTAGCATTAAATACATAAAAAAGACATTATTGATAAAATTAAAGATGATTACTGGTGGCCCATCATTTTGTGGTTGTATGTGTTCCCTCACTTGGTGATATATGTGTCATCATGCTCCTCCACATGCCATTTCTCTTAGTTATATCATGGAAAAACTAGAGATCATAAATTCAAATTGGATAAGGTGAAAATTAATTTTTTTTCACCCTAAGGGTGAATATATAGACCAAATTTTAAATTTTTAATCCCCCAAGGTCTAAAGTTCATTTTGCATGCTCTAGGAAGTGTATTTCTCACATATGTTGTCTGTTTTATGTGCCATTTGATCCTAAGTCACTTATTTTTTAGTCATGTTATAACATACCATATTTTTGGGCCTATTATAAGACCCATTTAACAACATTAATTTTATACCTATACCATATGTTTGTGTGAACATTCATTTTCATACTCATTTCTAGACTATAAATGTGATATTATTCTTTGTTAGCTCATTATAAATTAATTTTATTGGTTTTTTTACATTAAATCCCCTTAATAATTTGCCCACATGAGGCAAACTATTTTCCCTTTGATAAATGATATATGTTTCCTTTCTAGGGTAAAATCATTCTAAATCATGAAATTTAAATGTGTGAATAATTATAACCACCTTCAGGAAAATCATTCTTTTTCAACTAATTTAATGATTATAACCACCTATGGGAAAATCATTATTTTTACATCACATGCTAATTATTATAACCACCTTTGGGCAAATAATTATTTCCTCTTAAAAAATACCAAAAAAATCAAAAACATTCTAAAATCCAAAAATATTTTTGGCACCTATATGTTATATTAACTCTTTGGCACCTATGTGTTAGTTATATGATGATGGATGGTATATTCATTTACTCCTAAATATATACACATGTGTTAAACTTATACTTGAGTTTAATACAAGCATACACATATACATGATCTACTCCTATTTTGAATGTTGGGCCTTCCCACTACTTGTATCATATATATGCTAGGAGCATATGCTTATTTGATCTTGATACACATAGGTTATATGATTTGATGGTCACTCTAAATTATCATGTTTGAGATTACATATGTACTTACACAAGCCCATATCCATGATTATATCTTACATGGGGTACTTGATAAGCTATACACTTGATATTTTTTCTTAACGCATTTGATCCATGAGCTACTATGAAACGTTTATGTTTGTTTCCTATGCTTTCCTTTATGAACTTGAGTGTCTTTCCTTGTTATTTTATTCCTTGTTAGATCATTTTATTATGCTCCTTTACTTGTGGCCCTCGTGTCTATGTATGATTTCATTGACATTTTCATATGTCATTATTTTTTGTATGGACATTTGAATATGTCATCCTTGCCTTTATGAATAATTGAATAAGTTATGTTCCTTTGATTGTGTGACATTTTAATATGCCCCTTATTTTGTTGTCCACTTGGACCATTAATTTTTTACTTGATTTTGAGTTCTCTTATGCATTTGTATTTGTTTGATTTTTGAGATTATACTACTATTTATATGTTTCCATGATCCTTATCATGCATCTTAGGCCTTCATGCAATCACATTGGTTATATGTGCTTCAATGCTATATCTACCTAGCTATGTTACTTGTATATGCTACATGGTTACATTCAAAAATTATATATTTATCTTATCCTTTTAAGGTGATGTAACTACTAGTTCCTATATTTCCCTCACATCAAATGGGGGAATATTAGTGTGATCATGTCATAGAGGGATGTTCACACTTGCCATAGTTTTTAGATTTATTGGGGGCATGTTTTAGAATCACGTTCTCCACACTTGTTTATTAAATGGTACTTATATCAATTTTTAGACTCAATGGGGGCATGTAATATGGGCATGACTTTCACACATTCATAGTTATTATATTTAGTGGGGACATGCTTTGGAAGCATTCTATCCACACCTATTCATTATTCAACATCTCTAGATTATAGTGGGTGTGTGTTTTGGAAACATGTCCTCCACATTGGTACTTATATAAGTTTTCATATTTATCCATATATAGTTGGGGAATGATTTTTAAACATGTTCTCTACACTTACAAAATTTTATAAATTGGCCAACACACATAGTTACATGATTCATATTCATAGTTGTGGCATAATTATATATATTGGTACTATTGTTATACATAGTTATAGCATGAGACATATCTAATGTGAATATGATACAAAAAATGTGCATAATATTTCATAATATCAATTAATTTCATATTTTTAAAAAAAATTATGGACTATTACCACATCATAAAAAAAATTCGTACTAATACCCCACATACTTTTATAAAATTTATTGAGATAATATACTACAATAATTGGTTCACTTGTTGGAATGGTTGAGGTAATAAAATACGTCAATATTTCCAATTTTTTAGGTTTTAATTGATCATCCATACTCACTAGGTTATAAGTATCATTGATTTACATGGTTGAGCTAAACTCAACTACTATGTGGTAACTCACTTTTCATCCACAGTTGGGGGCATGTGTCTTCCAATATCTCTCTATCTCCTTTTATATATGAACTTTAAATATTAATCTATATTTTTCCTAATATAATTTTTATAATATTATAATGATATATCTTTTTCAAAATAACTTGTCAATAGTCAAGGTGGTTACATTGACACATATGTGTACTCTTAAACCTTAATCTTTTAATTACAATCTATTTCAATTACTTTCAATACCATATTATATGAAATGATTTTATACTATAACATGATCTTGGTTGTATGTTAGTCACCATAAAATCACTCAAGTTATGCAAATGGAAAGACAAGGTGTGCATGCACACCCAAATATGCATTCATTTCCTTTCAACTAATAATTTCATTACTAGATTAAATTGTGGGGCATGGACACTATTTTATGATTATATATAACCGTAGTATTTTACACTTGGAAAAATCAAAAATTAGTTGTTCATCTTAGTTATGGACCTTTCCCACTTATGTATCACATCTGGTCTATCTTGTGCCCCTTAGCCTATATATCTTAGTTTGACCGATATTATGTTGATGAAATAGGCCTCATATCTTGCCTAGAATGTTAAATATGTATGTTTTATCTTACATATCGACAAGTTATAAAGTTACACTTACACTCTTTCTTCTTAGACACTAACATCTAGGATAGACACTAGCATTGACATTAGTGTCATGTCCTGACATAAGTGCCAAGTGCCCTAAAGTCACCTAATTTAAAAATGAAATGTATCCTAATGATTTCCCTAAGTTATTTAATGTGATTTATTACTCTAATATATATATATATATATATATATATATATATATATATACGTACATACAATATCAACCCTAATTCACTCCTCACCTAGCAACATGGGAACATTACTAAGTATTCTTACCAAATATAATTTATATAACATTTAATTAAACAAAACTTCCTTATTTCCACACTAGTCACAAGTAAAGCACATATATAGGTTTGAGTAATAGAGGAGTATCCTAAGAGACTAATTTTAAAAGTTATAAGCTATGTCATTATTTTAATTGCTTTACATATATTGTACTATTCACACATAATCCAACATATAGGGGAGCACTACATGAATTTGAGGCCCTCTTCTAGATTATTGGCTATGAATGAAGAACCCTTTGATAATAGGGTGTTTAGGCTCAACTCAACACCATGTGCCCACTAATCCATTTTTACCCAAGGTCATTATGAAGATGGAAAACTAGGTTTTTTAATTTCATAAGGAGTGACCATCCATGACCTAGATATAAATGCACCAAAGCAAAGGTGAAGTAAAACTTAGAAGAATTCAGGTGGTCACATCCTTTTCCATCAAATTTTCCATATAGGAAACTATCATCAAACCTAAATAGTAACACTGATATAAACATCTCAATCTAAAATTATTATCCATAGCTCTAGAAGTGTCAAATATAGAATATGATGACTGTTCTAGAATCTCTTTCTATCTTGCTTCTAGATCTAGAAATACATTAACATCAAAACAAGCTAATTACATCACTTATTTGTCATTTCTATATCTAGTATAGTTATACTTGTCATATTTAGACTATCTCAGCATATAAAATTTATTACATGCTTATATTTGAGTTTAACATCTAATTGGCCTATTATAGATTTGATTATCACCCTTGTGCCATTTCATTTATATATACCCCTTTATTCAAAATCTAGGGGTTAATGATAATATCACCTTAGATCCAAATGTAGGGTTAAACATTTTCAAAAAAATCATTAACTTCAATTAAGTACTTTAATTCTATACCTAAAATATTTAGAGTTGCTACTAATGGTTGAATGTGTTTAGATGATTTTCCATATCCTTATATTCACTACTAGTTTATTTACTATTACTTTCATTGTTTAGTATTTCCATGGGATTATATTCATTGTTACTTTTATCATTTTGTGTTTTCATGTGATTTGATTTATTGTTAGGGGGTAAATCATCATGTATAGATTCATCATAAAAGAAATTAAAAAATCATACTTTGAATGTGGACTTACAATACAAATTGTATTTTTAGGTAAACATTCATAATCATTATTTAATTCATCAATTCATAAAAAACATTTTCACTAAGGATAATGTGTGTACCTTGTTTTAAATGAAAATTTTGAATTTATACCCTTTATTTTTCTCTTAACACTTATAATTACTTTGGTGTTTTATGATTTAACTTCTTCCTCTTCATTTAATGAGATATATCACCCATGGCTAGACAAACTTGATATCTTTTAATGGTGGGTCTAAAAAAACAACTTGATCCCTTTTTTAATTTGATGTGAAGGGTGTATAATGATGTAAATAATGTAACTAGGGACAAATTTCTCAAAATAGGTTAAAAATAAACATTGGAGGAATATATTTTTCTATTGTGAAAATAACGTGTATGTGTTATATCTATATAGTTATATATTATATAAGTATATTATTAGAATATTATGTGATGTAATTTGTGTTGATTGATGTCGAAACCACATCTTATATATCTTAAATTAGGTTCACATATGGTTTTATTATCCATAAATAAAATCTTATACTCACATTCAGGTTTAAGGGGTTCAAATTATCCCTAATTTCCTATGTGATTACAATTTTTATAAAATTGGGGTTGATTTAGCCTCAAATCACATTGTATTTTTGTTATTAGGTTGAAGGAGATCAAATTGGATTAGTGTTACTTCATGATTGAATTGGTGGACTATTTTGTTTATGGTGTTATGATATTTGGGTTAATTGACCCCCAAAATTACATCCTATATAGTCAAAATTAGGTTCACGGGGTTTAATTTCATCCAACTTACATCATTGATTGTATCAATTGACTAATTGGCTAGATATGTAAGGAACTATGAACTAATTTAGCCCCAAATCAGTCATAGATTCACATTTAGGTTAAATAAGGTTAGATTAGCCCCAGTTACCTTTATATTTACATTTGTATAAAATTAGGGTTGATTAAACCATATTTTTCATCCTATAAAATTGATTGAGTGATAAATTATGTACATGAGGATTAATTTGGCCCAAATCTTGTCTCTAATTTCACCAATTAACTAATTTAATTAATTATCAATGGAATAGGATCTCATTTATCCCAAAAATCATGTCATGTTCTTGTAGTTAGGTTGAAGCGGGTCAAATTGGCCCCAATTTCATCCAACTTTCATTTGTGATAAAATTATAGTTGATTAAGCCATATGTTGCATCTAATATAATTAATTGAGTAGTAATTTAGGTTCATCATCTTCAATTTGGCCAAAATCACATTTCTAATTTCACTAATTAACTAATTGGATAAATTCATGATAGAATCATAGCTAATTTAGACCCAAATCACATCATGCTCTTGTAGTTAGGTTGAAGGGGCTCATATTAACCGCAATTTCCTTTATGATTAAATTATGGACTATTTAGTTTATTTTTTTATGATATTGGGGTCTATTAACCTAGAATTACATCCTATATAATCAATATCATGTTCATAGGGTCTAATTTCATCCAACTTGCATCACTGATTATAATAATCGACTAATTGGCTTGATATGTCAAGAAATATAAGTTAACCAAATCATATCCTAGACTTTGACTTAGGTTAAATAGGTTTAGATTGGCCCCAATTACCTTCATTTTTTGATAAAATTAGGGTTGATTTATCCATATATTACATCATATATAATCAATTAAGCCATAAATTAGGTTTAAGGGGCTCAATTTGGCACAAATCACATCTCTAATTGCACCAATTGACTAATTAAATCAATTAATGATGAAATAAGAGTTAATTTATCCTCAAATCATGTCTTACTCTTGTAATTAGGTTTAAGGGATTAAATTTCCTCCTTGATTGAATGAATCAAATATTTATTTCATTGTATGATGATGTTAGGGCAAATTTCACTTGAAATAACATCATATACAATTAAAAATAGGTTCATATGGCTCAATTTTTATAACATCATGTCACTAATTATACCATTTAACTAATTATCTTGATACATGATGAAATCAAAGCCAATTTAGCCTTAGATCTCTTTTTATAGTCATAATTAGGTTCAATGGGCTCATATTGATCCTAATTGCCTCCACAATTTAACCAAACAACTATTGCATTCATTATATCATGACATAGAAGCTAATTGAGCCCAAACCCACATCCTCTAATATATAATTGAACCAAATGATTATTTTCTTTAATATCTGATGAAATTGGAGTTACTTAAGTCCCAAATCCAATTTTATAGTCATATATAGGTTTAAGGGGCTTAAATTAGCCTAGATTTCCTTTGGATTGAACTAATGGACTATTTAGTTTATTTTATATGACATTTGGGTCAAAAACCCTAAATTACATCCTTTATATTCAAAATTAGGTTTATGAGGCTCAATTTCACTCAAATTTCATTGTTTATTGCACCAATTCACTTATTTTCTCAATATATTATGAAATCTAAGCTAATTTATCCCCAAATTATATCTTATAGTCACAATTATGTTTAAGGGGTCAAAATTGGCCGTAATTGCCTCCACCATTGAAATAATTAACTCTTTCATTCATTTTGTAACAAAATTTACCCTGTTGGAATGCTAAATCATATTATATATAGTCAAAATTGCATTCATGAGCATAAGCTCACCAAAATTGCATCACTATATCCATTGTGTCCTTTTTTTTAGTAGTGTATATATTGACAGACTCCACGTTAAAATAAAAATATAAAATTATAAATGTGAATAGATAAATACATAAGCATAAACATGTATATATGGATCCTTTTTTTAACAATGTCAAAGTCATGCATACACATTATAACACTATGAGTTATAGTGTGTATATGCTATACAATGTTTAAGTTTAACAAATATGCCTTTTAGCTTAGAAAAGGCTTGGATTCCTGAGCCTAAGGCTTAAACCTATTAACACAGCTTAATCTAAGTGTTTTTATTGAAAATAATAAAATCCAACTTCTATCATAGAAAACATAATTAATTTTAATGAGACAATTCATAAAATTATTACTACGACATCAAACACACTCTCCTCTTTCTAAATATATGATTTTTAATGTTTGGACTATTTTAAGGTTTCCATCTATGTTTCTTTCTAATTATGGTCTTTCTAAGCCACTACATGCCACAAATATTCATGCCCATATATGTTTATGTATTTCTTTCATTGATCCAAATGTAAAAAATTTTATATGGTCACAAACTAGGCCTAATTCTATATGGATTCGAAAACCTATTTTTTTAATTTTTTAAGGTAGTTATGGGGCGTACGACAGACTATCATTTTTTTTCGTAAATTTTCAAGATCTATTTACTTGTATAATACACACACATAGATATTAAAAGAAATAAAAAATAGGTCACAAACTAGATGATTTTATCTAAAACTTACACTAAAGGGTTTTAACAATACTAAACTATGCTAAAAAAATGAGGGGTCATATGGTGCATTTTCATTTTCTCTAACAATGGCCAATTCTATCTCTAATCTTTATCAAGGTTTCCTTCAAGATATATTAAACATAATACCTTTTTATCCCTATATTTTGATTCTAAGATGTCTGACTTGAATGGTAATTTCTTCTAGTATGACATTTCCCTGTAAATCTTAGTTCTACCATTGTCATAAATTTCACCTAGGCCACACAGATTTCATACGTGTAAAATACTATTATACCTTATCTATCACCCCGATTATCATTCTCACATTTCTGACCATCCAGTGGTTAAATTTCTCCAATGACAAAACAAAATATCATTACAAAATCTTATCATGGTAACCTCTGGCTTATGAATATAGTGATCAACTTTATATTACTAAATTCCACAATGTGGGTCATCTAAAAGACCAAGTCAAGTCACTTGGTGAACAAAACCAACAAGATCCTTCCTAATCAGGTTTGACAAACTGAGTGAACACTATAAACTCCCATAGACGTTTTGATCTTGTTGTATACACTAATCATGAATGTGACATGAACCAGATTCCCTTTCATTTATCCACTCAACAAACACCTCGTTGAATATTCAATTTGAACCCTATATTATACATAAAATATGTAACCACTTCCTTTAACACAAGTTTTTACATTTAGTCTTTATTAGGATAAGCCAAACATAATTGAATACACAGGTCTGTCACAATATTGTTTCTTACCTCTCTTGTGCTCATATTGGACCATGCATTAAAAAAAATACATTATTGTGCTCTGCCATTATTTCTGCGTCAATCATCAATTTAAGACTTGTGTGAACTATGATTCGGACCTGGAATATTTTACCGGAAAGTTATAGACTTATCTATTTAGCTACAATACAAATAAACCCAGAGGAAAGAAATGAGGATAGACTTTACTTTGGTATACAAACGTCTTGAAACATTATTTTGATATAGCGCTTATTCTCAAAACCAAGACATAAAGAAAGATTCGAAATTGTAATGTGTTCTCCTCACTAGATGAAGGAATAATACCTTGCATTTACTTTAAAATTTACCTACATACCATTGTAGACCATCCATATACACATTTACATTGAATGGTTACCTTTCTTATTCTCGAACACAATTTTTTTTTTGAACAGAATACAGGCCAAATGGCCTTCTTGTCACCTCCTCTCTCTAAAAGAGATCCTCCTTCTCTTCCTCTTCATCCCTCTTCACTTTCCAAAGCATTTTGATGCTTTGATCTCAAAGACTTGAGAGTTTTCTTCAAATCTTCCACGAGACTAAGCCTTGACACCGTGTTCTTCCAATCAGCATTTAACTTCTCCAATATAACTGTGCTGGCCTTTATGTGTTCAATGTGATGTTTTTCCCACTGCTTATAACAATCTAAATTTTGACTCAAACACCAAATAAAGATACCGACAGCTTCATTTGTTAGGGCTGGTTCTTTCCATTCAGTTTTTGTGAATCAGAAGATACCGACCAAAATTCATATCTTCTCTAATCTCTATGCCCAATTTTGGCTCAAGATAAAACAAAAGTAGTTTTTAAATTTCAATAATATACCAAGGTTGAAATATTTTCGACCACTCCTCCTTTATTTTCTCAATAGCCCCAACATTTACTTTTACCTTTACTTTTTACAATTACTCCTTATTAACAACATTTTGGAGGGAAAATACAATCAATTGAAATTTGAATTCAAACATGACTTGTATCCCAGCGTAACCATGTCTTGCCTGAAGATGTATGTAGATGCTCCTACATCATACTCTCCCTCTAGAAAGGATTTAAGCCTTAGTTCAAATGAACTACTTCCTCCATGTATTAGTCTTCACTATATGTCTGGATCCCAAGGTCTTATTTTAAATGCCAATGCTGGTGTTTGTCTTTGATAGCCTTTGTCTTTCATCTTCTTGCTTTTCTTCCTTTACTAGTATGTTCTTCTCCTCATCTCCTTTTTAGCTATTATGTCCCATCTCCATGCTTCATTCTCATACATGTCTTCAAGATCTTCTTGATCTTCTTGGTTCAAAAACTTGTCCATTGAACTATGGACTTCATTCATCTCCACAACTTTAACACCTACATTCAAAACATCAAAGGCAATGTTAGAAGTAAAAACTTGAGACCATAAAGTCTCTTGGATACCTCCACTCTTTTTCTCTTTGGCCAAAACTACCTTTGCCTCTTTAGTGTGCTCTTTTCTTGCTTCACTCTCACCAATGGTGTGGTGTTCTCATCATGTTTTTTGCCTATATGTAGCTCTCTTGAAGAACAAAAGATCTCTTTCAACATTCTCAACTCCTCCTTTAGTGAGATCTCATATATCTCACCATTTTCTTCATCAAACTGGGGCTTATCACTCACAAGGATTACTTGTCCTTCACTAGCCTCACTCTTCATCTCATCCTTTCTTGAGCTGTCTTCATGCAAACCAACTTCTTCAATATACTCATCAAATACAATTGCAGTATCCTTACCTTGTGTCTTCTTGCTCTTTTAAATCTCTTCTTGAATCCATCTTGTTTTTTCTTTCTTTTCAATGAGGCATTGCTTTGCTGCATACTTTCCCCTTTCCTCATCATCCATCCATTTGGAACTTTCTCCTTGCTGAATATTAGTCCAAATAGCCACTTTCCATTTTTCATTTCTCATGAAAAGATCATTAAAGGATTCAAAAACATCATCATCATAAACAATTTGTTTACCTTTTACCTCTTTGCTATACTTCTCAAGCATCCTAACTTCATGGAATGCCTCTTCCATACTCACCATCTCACCTTCATTCTCTTGGTTGCTTGAATCACCTTCAATCCTCTTCCATTGACTTCTTGGTGTTGTTGCCTCAACACTCACATCTTCACTCTTTGCCTTCTTAGGTACCCATACTTGTTTCTTCTTGTCATCATTTGTCTTCTCAAACCATGTAGGCATCCTACATCCATGCTCTTATACCAACACTTCTTGTTGCTTGGGAGTTTGCTTCTTCCACCATTTAAGCATCACATATCCATGGTTAATTGGAAACTTCACCTTTCTCTTTGCTTCTCTAACATGCATATCAATAGTTTCATGCTTATAAGAATAATAAAAATCAATTTTGGAATTCACCTTTACCTCCTTAATGGGCTACTCCATTAGTTCTTTGACTTGCATAGCTTCTTGATTGTTTGTACTTTCTTCTTCCTTTATGCTTGACTTTTCTCTTTCCTCTTCTTGGATTTCAATGGCATCATGGAAGTCATCCTCATCTTTTATCTCTTCTCTTGCTTGTAGGGGCTCCTCAACACCTTCCTCATGCATTAACCAATGCATCTCTTCTTCTTTATCATCAACAACAAACTCACTTCTCTTTCTTGCACCAATCTCTTCATTCTTCAAGGCCTTTCTTTTGACCTTCACAAGGCTGCTCATACCTGAAATTACCCATGCAAAGACAACATTAAATATAAAAACAAAAGACTACAAGGTCCCTATGAATGCTCTCTTCATCAACACTCTCATCTTCTCAAGTTTTCTTCCTAACACTTTATCTTTTCTTTCTTCTCTTCTCTTGTTCTCCTCAATGAGAACCTTCTTCTCCACCTCTTTCTCTTGTTGCTCACTTGGCAACCTACTCATCCTCTTGCCTCTATGGGCTTATCTCTTCATGGAAATCTTCTTTTGCATTTTTCTCCTCTTCATTAGGAGATCTATTGGCCACTTCATCCTCTTCTTCATTGGCCATACCCATGCTTGCTTGTCCATCTGCATCCAAGACTCATATCTATCTTTAATCTTAGCTAACTCTCTTTTCAAACTATCAATATCTTTATCAATTTCAATACTGGTCATACCTTTGATGCTTGATTTCTTCTTGTTACTCTCATGTACCTTGCTGCTCTATAGTGCCTTTAACAATACTTCCATTTCTAAGATCTTCACCCATGTTTTTTACACCTTGGTCTCTTGATCCCTGTAGGTCCACTTGTCTCACCCAAGCCTTTCTCCTTGACTAGTCTTTTGACAATCTCTTTTATCTCACCTAGGCCTTTTACATCCTAGTCTTTTGATCATTTTCTCAATCCTGCAACAACTTATTAGCAAACATGATCAATTACCAAATCCCAAGAGCTTCAAGCTCTTATACCAAAAATGGTGCATTTTCATTTTCTCTAACAATGGCCAATTCTATCTCTAATATTTATCAAGGTTTCCTTCAAGAGATATTAAACATAATCCCTTTTTATCCCTGTATTCTAATTCTAAGATGTTAGATTTGAATGGTAATTTCTTCTAGTATGACATTTCCCTGTAAATATTAGTTCTACCATTGTCATAAATTTCACCTAGGCCACACAGATTTCACACGTGTAAAATATTATTATACCTTATCTATCACCCCGATTATCATTCTCACATTTCTGACCATCTAGTGGTTAAATTGTTCCAATGACAAAACAAAATATCATTACAAAATCTGATCATGGTAACCTCTAGCTTATGAATATAATGATCAACTTCATATTACTAAATTCCACTATGTGGGTCATCTAAAAGACCAGGTCGAGTCACTTGTTGAACAAAAGCTACAAGATCCTTCCCAATCAGGTTTGACAGACTGAGTGAGCACTATAAACTCTCATAGATGTTTTGATCTTGTTGTATACACTAATCATGAATGTGACATGAACCAGATTCCCTTTCATTTATTCGCTCAATAAACACCTCATTAAATATTCAATTTAAACCCTATATTATATAGAAAATATGTAACCACTACCTTTAACACAAGTTTCTGCATTTAGTCTTTATCAGGATAAGCCAAACATAATTGAATACACATGTCTATCACAATATTGTTTCTTACCTCTCTTGTGCTCATATTGGACCATGCATTAAAAAAAAATACATCATTGTGCTCTGCCCACATCTGCCATTGTTTCCTCATCAATCATCAATTTAAGACTTGTGCAAACTGTGATTCAAACCTGGAATATTTTACTGAAAAGTTACAGACTTATCTATTTATCTATAATACAAAGAAACCCAGAGGAAATAAATGAGGATAGATTTTACTTTGGTATACAAACGTCTTGAAACATTATTTTGATATAGCGCTTGTTCTCATAACCAAGACATAAAGAAAGATTCAAAATCTGTAATGTGTTCTCATCACTATATTTAGGCCTAATACCTTACATTTACTTTAAACTTTTACCTATGTACCATTTTAGACCATCTATATACACATTTACATTGAATGGTTACGTTTCTTATTCTCGAACATAGTTTTTTTTTTAAACAGAATACAGGCCGAATGGCCTTCTTGTCACCTCCTCTCTCTAAAAGAGATCCTCCTTCTCTTCCTCTTTGTCCCTCTTCACTTTCCAAAGCATGTTGATGCTTTGATCTCAAAGACTTGAGAGTTTTCTTCAAATCTTCCATGAGAATAAGCCTTGAGACCGTGTTCTTCCAATCAGCATTTAACTTCTCCAATATAACTGTGCTGGCCTTTATGTGTTCAATGTGAATTTTTTCCCATTGCTTATAACAATCTAAATTTTGACTCAGACACCAAATAAAGATACCGATAGCTTCATTTGTTAGGGCTGGTTCTTTCCGTTCAGCTTTTGTGAATCAGAAGATACCGACCAAAATTCATATCCTCTCTAACCTCTACACCCAATTTGGGCTCAAGATAAAACAAAAATAGTTTTTAAATTGCAAAAATATACCAAGGTTGAAATATTTTCAACCACTCCTCCTTTATTTTCTCAACAGCCCCAAAATTTACATTTTACCTTTACTTTTTACAATTACTCCTTATTAACAACATTTTGGAGGGAAAATACAATCAATTGAAATTTAAATTCAAACATGACTGTATCCCAACGTAACCATGTCTTGCCTGAAGATTTATGTAGATGCTCCTGCATCATCATAAAATTGGCTATCTACTATATTTTTATATAAAAAATAGGGGTTATTCTTCAAATTTTATATTTTTGACCTAGTTATACTTATCCATATTTAAAATAATTTAGTGCTTTTAGAAACTAGACTCTAAATGCTACAGTTCATGTTCATATATCATCTTCAAATTTTGAGTGTATCCATTTCAAATAATATGTAAAAGTTGAGATTTCTAAATTTTCATAAAAAATATATATCTATGAGTAGGCCCTTTTTTGTCCCTCAACTTTCTACATTTACCCACATTCAATATTGTTCTTCATATGTAACTTTAGGTACACATTTTCATTTTCCTCTAATACTTCACTTTTGATACATTACTCAAATAAAAATGGACAAATGTAGACACATAAAGTAAAAATTAAGCTAAAAAAATGTACTTATGACCACCCTTTTCATAGAATTAGGTCATGCATATTTCCACAGTCATTTTACCACATTTAGTCATTATCCATACAGATGAGTCATTCCCTCAAGAAACTAATGATGTCAAAATATCTTGATCTAGCACTCCAAATAACCTTAAATCATTTTAGGACCAATCCCCACTTCTAATTTTGATGTGCTTTCCCTTTGGACAAGGCCACCATATTTGGACAACCCCTATCTCTATTATTATCCATTTTTGCTAGCAACCTACTCCCCATAAATAATGTCTAATTTCTCTAATTTAAATTCATGTAGCAAGTCCTATTATAAGTTTAGCTAGCCCCATCCAAAGGAATTCCCCAAAAATAACTATAAATCCACATTTAAGATCATCTTTCACATAAGAGGTTTCCATAGTGAAAAACATTAGAATTATAATTGCACATTGAGATTAAATTCCCTATTTCTCATAATTATAGATACATACATCCCTATTATCCCTGAGATGATGTATAAATACACTTCCAATGTCACAAATCATGGTTGAAATAATTGATCACATTGAAATTGCACAAGCATCTAGAATTACACCAATATTTCACACACACCACCATAGCATGGGAGAAATAAATGTATCTTAATCCCTATTCATAGTATTAGTACATAGGTAGTGCAACATAGGGGTTATTGTGGTCAAACATGACTTAAACATCTAACCCGTTATTCCATTTTATTCCATTCATTCCTATTATTTTATTGATCTAGGGATATAATTTGAGGAGATGTATGGTCATTTTCATGATGGATAGAAGGCTCCTGTATAGGTGAACAAAAAACATTGGTGAAGGAAATCTTCTCATATATTTTTTGAAGACTTAGAACCTATAAGACATTAGTGCTCCCTAAGGAAATAGTGCATTGCACCCTTATCCAAATCTAATGGTCTTGTTCAGAGATCTTGTTAAGCCCTATTTTAGAACCATAGTCAGTCAACATAACCACATAGCCTATTTTCCAATCTCAATCATAGTCATGCATTATAGTTTTAAAACTAAGTTGTATTTCTTTGGTATTTTCCCCTTTTAGCATATTTTCAAAATATTTTATGTTATTTATTACATATCTATAATATTTTTATATTAAGTACTAGTTTATCTTAGCCAATTGATTAATTGATTTATTTTCCAGATTTTATATAAATAAGTTCACACATGAACTTTCATGCATGAGGAAAGGCTAAGCTTTCTACTAGTTGATAGTACCTAAAATAAGGTCACTATATTCTTGAAGGGGATAATAAATGTATTATTACTTCTTATAATTATATTTAGTATTGTTGAGCATGAGGATACATTACCACTAGGACTTCATCTTAAAAAAATGGTAATGGTATGCTTTAGAGGATAAATTATAGAATATATGGGAGGTATATTCCATCACTATTATAGAGTGTGTCTTCCTAAAAAAACATATCTTGGTGAAGTAGATCTTGATAAGGTTTTCATCTTCTTGTATTATGTTTTAATGGTGTTATAACTTATGTTTATGTCTTTCCAACTGTAAATTATGTTCATATTATATTTAAAAGTGAGGATAATATTATATTTAACCCTTTTCAATGTTGCACCTATCTGATTTGATTATATGGTGATACTTAGACAAGTTATTATTTAGTTTTTTTATATGTGATTGTATTTTGTTGAGAATGAACCATTATATTGACTAGTGCTACACCTTTAGCCTATAACATGTGTTGGGATATGTGTAGTTGACTTTGGGATTACATAATCATATTTCATTTCTCTATGATCTCATTTGACTAGTTATGCCAAGTTATGGAGTAACCATAGACTAAGTAGAGTATAAATAAGAGGTTGTGTTTAGTACTTGATCATCATATTGCGAATTATGTTTTTTTTGTAAGGTTGTGGAGGTTTCCCCCTTAAAGTGGATTATCATTTATTTATATTTTATATTCATTTTAATTATATTTTGATCTTTATTATTTATTCTACATTATTGATGAATTAGTTTCATTATAAGTGATATCAAAGCGTTAATTTAGGCCATTGAGTGGGTAAAACCCTAGTTTTAGATAATCACTTATATCTTTCAATCTGTAGATAATTTATCTTCAATTTTTTAATGGATTTTTATAATAATTTAAGTACATCTCAGTAAAAAATTAGGGATTTGGAATCTTTTTTTAGCAACTTATTATTGATTTAGGATTTTTCATAAATTCACTCTATAGACCACATTTTAAGATTTTTTTTTGGATTTATTTACATTATTAGAAAGCTTAGAAAAATCTAGTGTAGGTTTTTTATTTGTAGTTTATAATTTGAGTTTGATATCATTATAAAAAATCATGATAAAATTTGGGTTAAAGGTGACAATAGGATCATCATTTTCAAACCTTGTTATAGAAAGACAAAAAATTATGGGTTGAGGCAAGGGTGCTAAAACTTTGGATAAAAATCCTAAAAAAGAAGATATGGAGTCATAATGGGGAGTTATTGGAGAATTTATTCTATTATTTTTGATGAAAGATCACAAAGTGAGCCATTTTTAGTATAATATGCAAGGCATATAATCTAATATGTAAGGCATATAGTCTGATATGTAAGGCATGAAATCTAATATGAAGGGTCCATAGTATACCTTGGAATACATAATGATGACTTTGAAAAATATTCATAAAAACTCACCACCTATCACCATTACAAAACCCAACCAAGGTGGATCTTACAACCAACCAAATTCAAATCTAACTACCTCTAGCTAAGCAACATGATGCCAAAAGTGGAAATTTGAAAGTTTTATGGAAATGATCTAATCACCTGGATCAAAAAAATAGATATATTTTTTTTATATAAAATATATGCCAGATGTGATAAATTTCACATAAAAATATGATTCATAGATAGGATCTAGAAGGTGTTGATATAGAAAAATAAGGAATGAACATAGATCAATGAATTTAATGACATAGAGGTTAGGTGGAAAAACCTCCAAATGAGGTACAAACCCCATAGTTATTATTCAATATTGAAACACCCAAATACATCAAATACTCTTCTTCTCACTCATCAAATAGCTTCTTCAAAAAACTATTCTCATACAAGTATTTGTCACATGAAAAGACAATAATATTCTTCACAAAAGCACTTGAGAATAGAATAATACTCGATTGACATTTACAAAGGGTAAAATATCTTTAAATAATAGGATGTAAAGGTGGACCGTTGTAACCATTGGATCTAACCTCTCCCTAAAGAACCAATTGTAAAATACATTTAATTTATTTACATGAGATTGCCTCATGTTCAATAAATTAAATATATTTATTTATTAACAATATAATTTAGGGGTAAAAACCCACTTAAGCATTATTTATTCCAACACTCCCCCTTAATGTTAAGTGGGGATAAAATTCATATTCATCTTAAATTAATTATACTATGTAAAAAAGTGAAGAATTTAAAAACCTTCATCATGCTAAAAATCACCTTTTGAAACAAAAGGAATTATAATCCATAAACTACTCAAAATTAAATTTAGGCTAACATGATCATGAGACTACATCTCATAGTTTCTCATGAATAATCAACCAAATATTTTTGGATCCTTTTATAAACTAAAGACCTCAATTATAAAGTATGATTTAATGTATTGGGGTGCAAAATTAAAACTTCTACATGAAAATTATAATAATCATAAATTTCACATGAAATTTACAATAATCATAACTTCCACACAGAGTTTACAATGTTTTACAATGAGAATAAGTATAGATAAGAAGAAGTAACACATGGTTGTTAGGAAGTGACATTGTCATGCATACTCTCCCTCAATGAAAACTCTAAGAGTCGTAGCATTGTATGAACTATTAAAACTTAGTAGCACCAAGTGTTATTTTGAATATATCTACCATTTGTTCATTTGAAGGATAAAAATATAGATAAATAACACCATTAAAGAATTTAACTTAGATAAAATTCACATGAACTTCAATATGTTTAGTTTCTTGGTGTTGTACTAGATTTTATGCGAAAGCTATACAAATTTTATTATCATAATGCAAGGTGGTACTATGATAAACTTATAAATGAAGTTAGTCCAATAATATTCATCACCACATGGATTATTTATCAACTTCCATAACACTTATATATTCTTATTTTGTAGAAGATATAGAAATAATAGGTTATTTCTTAATGATCCAAGTTATAGCACCTACATGAAACTTAAACACATATCTAGAATTATATTTGTAATATATAGTATCACTATCTTGGTTAACATCATAATAAACATATAAATTAGCTTTATTAATAGAAAAATAAATAAACCATAATTTATAGTTCCTTTAATATACCTAAATATTCTCTACTAATTTTTAGTGATCCAAATGTGGATCCTACATAAATATACAAGCAATACAAACATCATATGAGATCTTTGTTCTAGTAATAGTTATATAAATAAAATTATTAACAAATTTTTTATACAAGGTAGGTTAACATTTTCACATACAAGTTTTGGATCAAATTTAACACCAATTCAATAGGAATAGATGTATATTTACAATCAAGCATATTAAACTTTACCAAAATATTATGTGAATAATAAGATATTTATATAACAATTGAATTTTTATCCTAAAATATATCCATTCCTAAAAACTGATGCAAAATTCTTAAATTAGTCATTTCAAATATTTGACTCAGTTTATTATTATATAATAAGTTAAACTAGTTAGATCACTAATAATTAATAGATTAATAACATATAATATAATTAGAATTAAATTACCATTTTAAAACTTAAAAAATAGATCATTATCATAATAATAGTAAGAGAGACCTAATTATTTAAATAAATAAGTAATTTTAGAGTACCAAGCTTGAAGAGCTTGTTTTAAACCATATAGATATTTATGTAACTTACACACATAATGTTCTTTGTTAGCATTATTAAAAAATTTAAGCTAAATCATGTAGATTTTCTCTTCTAAATCACCATATATAAAAGCATTTTTGACATCCATTTGGTGTATAACCCAACCATTTTGGGATCCAATAGAAATAATTAATCTAACAGTACTCATTTTTGTTATAGGAATAAATTTTTTAACATAGTCAATCTCAGGTTTTTGAGTAAACCCATGAGAAACTAACACTTGTAAATTTTACCAATTAAATTATATTTGATTTTATATATCCAAATACAACTAATAATATGCCTTTTAGATGAAGGTGCGACAAGATCCCAAGTCTAATTTTTAATTAAGGCATTAAACTCAGCTTGCATAGAAAAATTCCATCTATCATCTTGAATGGCTTCCTCAAAATATTGAGGTTCACATTCATACATAGTCATTAAGGAATGATAATAATACTAATTTATAGTTAATTTATTAAGATTATCAACATTATAAGATTATATTATGAATTTTTCTTATTTAGGTATTTTAGTTTGAACATGAAACTCAGGGGGTCACTAAGACTCTAATTATCCAAATATGGATCAACTTCATCTAGACAATATGTTTCTTCATAAGGAGAAATAGGAGAGCCAGGTTCATCAAAAGAATAATATTGAGAAGGTTCCCTAAAGGGCTTGTAAATAGATTTTTTGAGAATAAAAACATTCCTATTCTCAATTATAAATCTTTTGAATGGATCGTATACTCTTAAAACTTTAGTCTTACCTCTATAACCTACAAACACATAAGAATAAGAGGTAGGATCAAGATTCTTTCTTTTAACATTAGGAGCAAAGATAAAAGTAGGGATACCAAAGATCCTAGGATGAACCACTTTGGGTTTCTATTTAGACCACAATTATAAAGGAGTAGAAAGATGAAAATATTTGGTAGGAAGTGTATTTAGAATATGCAAAACAATATTCATGGTTTTAACCCATAATAAATTAGGAAATTTTTTAGAATGCAACATAGTTCTATCCATCTCAATAATGGTGTAGTTTTTCCTTTCAAAAACACCATTTTACTGAGGGGAATAGGGATTTTTTAGTTTCATTTAAATACCATAAATAACTAAACAATAATCAAAATTTTTACTAATGTATTCAGCACCATTATCAAATATTAATCTCTTAATATAAAAATACAATAATTTTTAACAATAGCTTTAAATTCCATGAATTTAGACAAGAATTTAGATCTATTATTAATAAAATATGACAAAATCATTCTAATTTAATCATATCTAAAAGTAATAACATATAAATAACCATTAATAGTACAAATTCAAGAGGTCCTACCAAATCACTATGAATTAATTCTAAAGGATGAGAGAAATTTTCATCATGAATCTTATGAAAGGGATTAGTATGTTGCTTACCACATAAGCAACCCTCACAAGTTTTCTGATGAGAAGATATAGAAGGTAAACCAAAAACCAGATTATGAGAAGACATATCATTTAAATGTCTAAAATTAACATGTCCTAATCTTTCATGCCATAATTGAGTTTAATTCTTACTATGTGATGAAAGTAAACATGCATAAAAAGTAGTTAAAATATATACACCATTCATTTGAACACCTTAAACAAACATAGAACTAGGTTGATTTATAATTAAATGGATATCTTTAAGTAATGTTACAATTAAATTATCATTTGTATGTAGAGAGTAAGATATAAAATGTTTCTTAAGATTAGGTACATAAAAAAAATCATTAGTATTAATATTCATAAATTTTGCTTTTCTTTCATTAGTTGCTTCTAAAAATAAATTATCTCCTAATTATATATATATATATATATATATATATATATATATATATATATATATATATATATATTAGAGAATAAAGTCATATGGTGAGATGAACCACTATCTAGAACCTATTCATTATCATTTGAAGTGAATAAAATAACGTATAAAGCAATAACATTAGAATTATGATCCTGATTATTATTCTAATTATGGTTTTGATTTTTTTGTTTATTTTGATTAGATTTATTCCCTTTATTATTTATATAATATTAATTTTTAACCCTAAATATTTTTATAACAAGTTTCCCTTTTATGACCAAATTTACTACACATTACAATTCATATTAAGCATATGATTATGATTCTTATTTCCAAATCTCTTATTCATGTTTTTACCTTTTTAAAAATTAGTGTTAGGTTTCTCATTTCTATTATTCTCAAAAATAGGGTTGAAAGTAAGAAGTGCCTAAATGGTATTCTCTTTAGAGTCAGAATTAGACATCATTTTATCTTTTTTAATTAGAAGAGTTAATGGGGTAGTAAGTTATTGGATATCTTTATTTGTTTCATAATTTGACTTTAGAATTGAGATAAAATTAAGAAAATTTTCATGAATGTTAAGCTAAATAATAAAATACAAAATATTATCTTCAATAATATTATAATCACATCCATCTAATTGAGCTTTAATATTCTTTATTTTAGAAATAAATTAACAACCTTTTCATCACCTTTCATAGGTGTAGATAACAATTAAAGAATAAATTTAATAATTTTAGAGAGATGAGTGACCTTGTGCATAATCTCAAAGATTTTCCAATCATTTATAGGAAACTTCTAATTATCGATATGGAGTAGGAAATCATCATTAATAATCTTTGATATAATCGACATGGCTTCTTTCAATTAAGTTAAAATGCATTTGAAAGCTCATGTGTCAAATGTCATCCTAATGGGGATTTTTTAGTCCAAAAAAAAAATTCCATATCTTTCAATCCATAATTTTTGATTTAACACAAATTTTTAATATATTATAGTTTGAACCATTAAATATTTGAGATTTATATGGTACAAAGGCAGCGAAAGCCATAGCTTCACTTTTAAGAATGAGAGTATTAAACTAGATAAAAGCCTAAAAATTAAACTTTATAATGATAATTTATATTCTATTTGAATATAAACTAAATTTCAAAAGTAAATAAATAATTATTATTTAAATTATTTCTATAAAAAACAAAAATTTATGAAAATAATGTGTCATAATAATTGCAATAATACACTAATGTAAGAATGATTATTAAAAAAGAACCTTGTTTAATGTAAAATTTAACTTTATTTGATAGTAGGTCAAATTATAAGCATAAAATTTTAATATATGTTCAAATATATGCTAAATTATGTGAAAAAATGAAGCAAAAAATCTGTAATTTGTGTGTCACAAGTGTCACACACAAACAACTATGTAAACATTATAATTAATATAGGTGTAAAAATTATAATAGGAGACTTAAAAACCAAAAATGGACCACACCAATGCATCTGCAACGTGCCAAAACTAATAAATGACTAGTTTCATGACTATGGTCGATGAGGTTTTGACTAGGTAAAATGTCAAAGAAATATTGACAATAGAGAGGGGTTTACATGTGAGAATATTGCACGTAAACCAAGAAATAAAATTAAAATTATCCTAACTTCTACCAAATTCAAAAATAAATCAAAAAACTTATTTAAGAGGTTTTGAACAGATGACCTTCTAAATTATAAGCCTTTTAGTAAAATTGCTACCACCAATCCGTCTAAGAGGCTAATCAAAGATTTACATCCAAAAATTAAGATTTATAACATTTTATATCTAATTTTTAATTTAAAAATAACCTTATAAATATGATTCATGTAAATTTAATAGTAAAACGAAATTACTATTTTTTATTTTTGGATTAAAAAGATTTAGTTAGAAAGGTGCAACCAAGAGTTTTTTAATGTGGAAATTTGAGAATTAAAAAATAATATTAATAACAATAATTTTAAAAACTATGAAACATAAACTAGATACCTGTAGCTTTATAGTGTCACTCATGTAGGTGAATAAATCATCACAATAGATTGTAAAAGCTTTGGAATGAAGTGAAACTTTACCAATCACCTAGTTTTTACATGAGGAATCCAAAACAAGATTTAATATTTAATATTTGATGTAAAAAATATTTTTTTATGTGAAGAGTTACTTCTCCAAGCCATACAATGTATTTTAAGAAGCTTGAAAACCTTTAACAGGAGCCTCTAATGCTTTAGGATGCTAAGAATAACCTTTTTCCTCTTAGTTGAATTAAAACAACAATGTTCAACCTCAAAGAAAATTATCATAACCTCTCTAAATATTTTTTGACAAAATCCTCAGGAAGGAGGCCCTACAAGTGTAATCATGGCATCCCAAGTAACAACAAAATTCCAAAAATAATTATTGTTTTTTATAACAAAGGTCTAAGATGCTCAAATTATTATTTTAATGATAGAATTAGCCACTAACAATATTTTATGAGATCATCAAACTACCATACATCACGTAGGGTCATACCAAAGCCTATATAATTCTGTACAAGTTGAGAAAATAAAAAATATATTTGATCCTTTTTTCCCTAAATGGTCTAGATCCTTCACTAAACAACCACCAATAACTTTCCAATCAAGGAACCCTTTAGCATCTATCTAGTATCATGATAAATTTTATGTAAACATAGGATGTAGAGATAGGATATACAAGTTTTTAATATAGAGAAGTATAAAATGAACATAGATCAATGAATATAGTGACATAAAGATTAGGTGGAAAAACCTCTAGAGGTAAAAAAGCCCATAGTGATTATTCAATATTGAAACACACCAATACATCAAATGCTCTTTTTCTCATTACTTCTCAAATAGCCTCTTCAAAAAACTCTTCTCAGACAATTATTTTACACATGTAAACACAATAATATCGTTCATAAAATCTTGTAATAATATAATAATAATTGATTTACATTTATAAAAAGTAAAATGTCTTTAAATAATAGGGTGTGGATATGGACCATTGTAACCAAAGGGTCCAACCTCTCCCCAAGGAACCAATGGTAAAATATATTTAATTTATTTACATGAGATTACCTCATGTTTAATAAATTAAATATATTTATTTATTAACCATATAGTTTAAGGGTAAAATCCCACTTAAATATTATTTGTTCCAACAATGTCAACCAAAGGTGGTCATGGCTTCTCTATATCTAGAATTGGAATAATTCATTTTGTATTTATGGTTGTGTGTTAAAAATAAGAAGTCTCTTAATATCAAGTAGACTATTTTTACTAAGGAAATACAAACATAATATTGCAATAGTGTGATTGATAACCACTTTAGCTAATTATCAAAGTTAAAAAAAAGGGATAATCAAGGACTATAATCATTAGTTCTAGAACCTAAATTTATGTATTTAAAAACATTCCTAAGGAGCACCTAAATGACATGTTTCTTGGAGGTCTCAAGGAATAAATTGAGCATGAGGTACCTAATTGTAATCCACTTACTATCCTTTAATCTATTTACATGGCTCGTAGGGAATATAAAAAAAATTATCTAGTAAGATGTATTCATTCACCAACATAAAATCTTGAAGCAACCTATTGCTTTCATTCCTTCAGCATACTAGGTTAAAACATTAAAAATTTGAAGAAAAATGAGTGAAATTTTAATGTTTCAATTATGACAACAAATAGAGCAAAGGACATAAATGTGCTAAGAATAAATTGTTCTACATTTAAGGGGTGAATGAGGAAGAATATGATTATGAAGTACCAAGTAAAGAATAAGAGGTACATGAGTTAGAATATGAAGAGTCCCAACCAATTATCTCCCATCATGATATTTAAAGTATCGGCACTCCTTAAACCCTTAATGGTGTGGGTTTCCTCAAGAGATGGAAGGTGATAGTGTTTATTAAATTGAGGATTACATATAACTTAATCAACACTAAGTTAGCTACTCATTTAAACTAGTTAATTTACCTAGATCCAAAATTTGAGGCCATGATTGTAGATGGTGGTATTGTCAAATATTTCTATAAATGTCATAGTATTAAGCTTGTTATGGGTGACTATAAAATATATTCTCCTATGTTTTCTATTCCCATGGGTGGGATAGACATTTTTTTGGTATTTTGATTGCTCACAACCTTAGGAATAATATATATGAATTGACATGAACTATTTATATGCTTTGATTCAGAAGGTAAGAGATTTGAATAACATGGATTACAGGCAAAATATCCATAATTCATTAGTTTGAATTAGATGATGGAGATTATAAAAAAAGGGCCAAATGATTTGTAGTATGATTATTTTAAATGGAATTTCAACCAAGAAATGTGTCTACACATCCTAATCTATAGATGATTATTGATGACCACTCAATTATTTTTGGTGCCATGATAAAATAAACTCCACCAAGAAGAGAACATGATCATGCCATATGACTAATTTGAATAATTAAGCCACCAAACATAAAACCATATATGTATCTATATGTATATAACATTTAAATTTATAATAAGCTGTGATAGATGATAGAGGCAGGTATTATCAGACATAGCCAAAGTGAATGTTTTCCTACTGGTCATGGTGTGTAAGAAGGATGACACTTGGAAGATGTTCCTATACTATATTGAACTCAAAAAGTACAGAATAAGATATAATTTACCTATTCCATTAATTAATCATTTACTAGATGATTTCCATGGTGTTATTTTTTTTACACAACTATATCTTCATTTTGGGTGATATCAAATTTAGATTAGAGATGAGGTAATCCATAAAACATATTTCAAAAGTCATGAAGGCCATTATGATTTTTTGGTCATGCTTTTTGGTCTCATGAATGCACCATCTACATTTTAGAGTTTTATGAACACTAGTTTTGGTATTTTTATGGAAATTTACATTGGAGTTTTTTGATGAAATCATAATATATAGTAAAACATGGGAAGAAAATTTATAGTATGCATAAAAAGTTTTGTTATTTTTTGAACAACATCAGTTTTATTCAAAATGTGTTTTTAGAGTCTAAAAGGTGGAGTATCTTGGTCATAATGTTTCACATAAATGAATCAAAGTAGACCCTAAGAATATCAATGATATGATGGAGTGGCAAGTGAAAAAGATCCTTAAGAATATCCATGACTTTTTAGGGGATAACAAGTTACTATCATAAATTTGTGAAAAATTATGGAATCATAATATCACCACTCATAAATTTATTGAATATCTCATTACATTGGAATTAAATATATGCCAAAAACTTTGAGAAGATGAATAAGGATATGTTCACCACTCTAATTTTAGATACCGCTAATTTTTCAAAAAAATATATTGCATGTGATGCATTAGGATATGGCATGGGGGTAGTGCTAATGTAGGAAGGAAGACCCATTAATTTTTAGAGTCATCAACTCAAGTTAAAAAATAGTATAAAACCAATATATGAAAAATATATGCTGTATATTCTTCATGGAGTTGAGTAATGGAGACCTTATTTAATGGTTATACACTTTAAGCTAAATATTGATCATGATAGTCTAAAATATATTTTAAAATAATAACTATCATAAAAAAAAGGATAACTAATATGTTGGGATATGGCTTTTAAATAATATATAATAAAGTAAGATAAAATGTTGTATTATATGCAATATCCAAATGGATGAATCCACTAAAGCATTATTATGTGAAATGACCATTTGGTGGGTTGATTGCTTGGAAGAGGCAAGATCAGACTGGGATATAGGGATACATAGGTTATTATTCATAATATCCAACATGTTTTGGTGTTTTAAAAAAAATTGGTGGAATTTTAACTCATTATTGTATAAATATCAATTATACCTATGTAAAATTATTCCTCTAGAACAAGATCATTTAGGATCTTCATGCATATATAATAAATGGGGCACTCAATATTTTTCAAAACTTATCATAGAATCAATTAGGATTTATTTTGGAAATAACTCAAGGGGATATACATAATTTTATGGTTGAATTTATGGTATGTCAATAGAACAAGGGTGAAAAAATTAAGACACCATGACTTTTGTCGCCTTTATACATTCCTATTTAGAGGTGAGAGGAGGTTTCCATGGATTCCATTACATGTTTGTTGAGAACTAAAGGTAAAAATTTCACCATGGTATGTTTAGATAGGCTTAGAAAATATGATCATTTTTTATCCTTGTCATATCCATTTGTAGCTATTGTTTTTTTGGATACAATTCAAAAGTTACATGGTACTCTAAGATCATTATAAGTGATTATGGTCCCATATTTACTAGTAATTTGTTAGATTGATTTATTTTAATGTGTGTTATGGCCAACATGATCCCCACCCCTTTTCAAATAATTGTGGGACCCCTATTAAACTTATCATCATAAATTTTCATGCTTTTCCATTCAACTTACCTTGGGTCTCAGACTATATCTAATATTGGACTCTTCTTTCACCTTGGCCTATTGAATACTTCACCACATCCGTGATGCATAAGAAATCTCCATTAATATCTCTTTGATTGATCATGTTTATGTTAACATTTACCTTATAGTTTTTTATCAAAATCATCCTCACACTTAGATATTTTTTTGCACTAACTATTATTTTACAGAGTTAAAGTATGCAAGCCATCCCAAAATGACATCACTCTAAAATCCTACCTAATTTTACATAAGGATTTAATAGCAAAAAAGTGAGATTTTGATTGACTATGTGGCATTTATTTTAACTTAATTATTTTTAATAAAATCATTTATAAATCCCCAAAAAGTAGATCACACCATATGGAACATATCAAACCTACCAGTCTCTTAAGGATGTCAAACTTGTCATAACCTCAAGAGAGCATGACCAAGGAGATTATCCCACATGGAACCTATCAAACCTACTAATCTCCTAGGGATGTCAATTTTTCAAAACCTTGGGAGATCCTAATGAATGTGATCATGCCACATGAAACATGCTAGAATTATTAGTCTCTGAGGGATGTCAAACTTTTCAGAAGTAGATCCTAGCAAAGGATATCACACCACATGGAGCTTGTCAGACCTATAAGTCTTCTAGGGATGCTAGACTTGTCAAAACCCTAGGAGAGCCTATAAAATGTGATAATTCAACATGGATATTCCATAAAAAATGATAAATAATACTTGGGATTTCCCTAATTATACTAAATAAATAAGCACATTTATAACTAGGAACCAAACATAAAGTGCCACATGTCTTAGAAAGTGTAGGTCACCAAATCTACTACACAAAGGAGTGGCATACCTACAAGTCTTAGTTGGCACAAATTTAAAATAAAATGATGAATAAATAATTAGCATATGACCCAATTGAGATATACCAAGGAGGGGGTAAGGACTTTGGTAGGCATGTACCTATCATGCCCTTGCATTAACTAATTTGGGTAACTATAATTTGATTAGACAATTAGTAGGCATCTAATCACCACCATGAATTTTAAATTGGATGTCCTTTTAAATTATCTAATTTAATGTCAAATTGGGAAGTTATTTGGTGGATTATGCCACCAACACAAATTTTAATTCATGTAGCATGAGTCATCAAAATCCATTGAGTAGATCTCTCATTAAAACTATCATTCCTTATGATAATAAAATTTACCATTACCATTCCTAATTCCCAAAAATCATTCTCTTTAGTACCTACTAATGATTTCTATGATTATCCTCACTCCATAACTAAGTCCTAAGAGATTCCTAGACTATAATAAAATGCCTACATAATCTTCTAACCCCAAGCCTGATCCTAATTACTATGACACCACCTTCTTTCCTAACCTAGTTTATTTCAAGCACTATAACAAAGTCTTAAAATAAATTGATGTGTACACACCCACTTTGGAGGAGGATGAATATGATACCAAGTAATTCAATGATCCAAGTTAGGACTACATAGGGTTTTGACCAAGCCTGAGGTATTCCCTTATGTAAACCTCTTTGAAAACTTATTATGGAGTTCCAAGCACATTCTATGAGATGGGTGGGATTTGGTTTAATCTACCAATTTAGTGAAGATGATTACATATATCTTAGTGGATACTTTTAAGAAGTACTATAACTACCTGCATTATATATTTTCCTAAAATTATATCATAGTGGACACATGGGACAATACCGATGATATAGAGTCCTTAAGGACTAGGCCATCAAATAGGAGTGATGGACCAATAAAGAATATATTGACTCTTAACCCATACCCCTCTTCTAAAAAGGGGTCTGTTTTGGGATGATTCTTCTAAATCACTTATTTGTGGCCATTAACACCATGCATGTAAACATATTATGGGTGCCCTTATTAAACATAATTTTCAAAGGAGATGAGTTACCGAACCTTCGAAGTGTGATCAAATTTAATCTCATCAAGGATGTATCAGAAGCTTAAACCAAAAGGAACCTATAAATAATATCTTACATCATGGACATAGTTTACACCACCCTTTCATTTGATGGCTTAACATGTAAGCCTTAATCTCCTATGGGATATAAATTTCACATCATGTTCTACAAATTATATGATCACCACTTTTGAAATCACATTTGAGATATTTATGATCACTTCTACCCCATGCTTTATCAATCCATCAACGAGAAGACATGCCACCAATTTATAACAAGATAATGGTAATGCCCTTGTTAATTGGGTCTTAATAGTACTATCAAGATCATAACATCATTTAGGTATATGGTATTCACCATTACCATTTTATATTTACCTACAAAGTCCCAGATCATCTTATTAAGAAATAAATTACTCATCAACTAGTCAAAGGCATCATAGGGTTCATAGCTAATTAATGGTAGAAAGCATGCCCAAACATCCCACCACCACTATGAGTAAAATAATACACCTTAGTTAAGGAATATGGTAAATAATATAAATTAGTATGCCCTAATATTAGATGAACATAGATAGTGGGATCCTCGTAAGGTCATTTGTGCTCATGTGGAAAAACACATGTCCTTACTAAACATCACTTATCACCATGAGCCCCATGAAGATGATGCAAGTTCATCATAACCTAGCTAGTGACTATGAAGTATTGGCATGGATTGAACTGAGGAATAATAATGTAAATTAGGCCAAGACTGGGTTGGGCATTGAGGAAAGATTCATGCCACCTCTATGGCCACCTCCACCATAGCCACCCTCAAGGCCCATAGGTATTCATCCTAAAGGAGACATCTAAGAAACTATGCTCCACATCACTAAAAGGATCATATATTGGGTTAATCTACCTTCACCTCCTTGACTTCTACCTCCTACCATCTTAGACTTAACTCCTCTTTTTCTTATATAGGCCATTCTATTATAGGTGGCATAGGTGATCCACTTTAGTGTTGGTAGTAGTCCCGAACCAAGACCTAATAAGGAATAGTAGTAAGTGTCACTTTATCTCTCTTACCTTACTAATTCTCATGATTAACCCATTAGGTCACCCCTAGGGTTACCATTTCCCACTAGGCCTCTCTTGATGGGCCCTTAGTTGTCTCCCATCTCACCCACTCACTACTTCACTCAAGTACCCTTGGATTTAACCTTAATAAACAATATCACATCCCAAACCCCTCCTTCTCAACCCATTTATTCCATAAGATCCCCTAAACCTCCTATTTGGTCTTTAGATACCTTGATTGCATGGCCTCTACCCTCCACTTTAGTTACTTCTATAATTTCATGGAGTGTTCAAACCACGGTGTCCCTTGGTTTAATGGCGTTAGCACATGATGTGGTTTCCCATCCATATTCCACATGAGTAAATCCTATATCATGGATTCCCTCTTGGTATCCCCATCACAATAATCTAGATGGCCACCCTAGTGACAAGTGTACCTATGTGCATAATTTTAACTATTCCTAGTGTTATTTTCCTTACAACCACTCCTTTGGTTCCCTAGTCAAATATAATGGTGATTTACACGTTGTAAAATTATACCATTATGACTAAGTTTGGGTTGATCATGATGACCAAAACTATGAAAAGGGTAACTTTTTCAATGCCCACCAAGTAGGCTCTAATTGCTACCTTGTATGATCCTACTACAAATTTAGTTCTAATAGACTCAGGAAAGAGACCAAATAATAAATCATGGTTAGCTTATTCACATCCTCATGTTATTTTTTTAATTTCTCCTTATCAAATATCTACTCAACTTAGTCCTCCTATTTTTCCCCAATCCTCCATTACATCACCTTGAGGGCCCAAGGATTCAATTTTAACTAGTTGATATAATTTTTGAGAGGTTTAAGTGATTGTTTGAGAAAATAAAATTATTTTAATTATAATATAGGTTATTAAAATTCATAATTAAAAAATAATTAGGTATTTATGCCTCATAAAAATCAATAAAATGGCAAAACACATACTTACAGGCGTTTATAAATGAAATTCTACAAACTAGGAAACACTAAAAAGTGCATATTTTGAGTTTTATTAAATAAAATATATTTAAATTTTACATGGAGTAATTTTTTATTTATTTTAATTTTTATAAAAAATTTCATGTCTTTACTGTACTTTAAGAGAGAAAATTCCAAGATATATGTTTTTTAATGAAGGAAATGAAGGTTTCTTCAAATTTTTGCTCACAATTGGAGTTAGAAATGGGTGTTTTAGGTCCCTCCAATTGTATTAAAGTGTTTATAATTAATTTAAAGGTATAAAAAAAATTAATTTAATTAAAACTAATTAAAAATAGCCTTATCTCATTGAAAAACATCTCTAGGTCATCCCCACGGTAACAAGCAGACACTTCTTTTTATGAATTTTGATTAGGGAGTTTGGTGAAGATTTTTTGATATTTATAAATTTTATAGGTCTTACCCATTTATAAATTTAAAATTATTATATTATAAATTTTTCATGAGGCCTATAACTCATTTTATAGCCCCTAATCCAAATCAGGGTTTCTTGAGTCCAAAAGAGCATAAAATGGTGTTTTTAGAGTTGTACATGGATTTTGGTGTTAAAAATCTATTTGAAGGTTTGTGATACCATGGTGATAATTTTTAAATTATATATTTTATCATTATATATTATAATTTTGAATATCCATCAAGTTTTTGGATCTCATAGTGCATTCAATGTGCTTGCCAAGTTACATAAGATAGGCATATGAAAGAAGAACCAGTTTGAAGAGTTTAGGTCATCATCAAATGTAAATTTATCAATAATATTTAATAGATAATTAAAAATACATTTTATCCCATATATTTAACTATTTCACCCCATTTTTGGATAAATTTAACAATTTCAATTTAACTTCAAATAACCTTCAATTAGCCCTACAAAATTGGAGTTCCAAAACATGCAAAGGTGGATAAGTGGAGTTTAAGTCTTGGATAATATTAGATCCTTATTTTTATGAAATATATTCATTTTAAATTTCAACATGAATACTAATTTTACTATTCCCCACTTTTCTTTATTTTTATAAAATATATGAGGCCAAACATGCATGCAAGTTTCATACAAGATAGCTCAAGTTAAACTCGAGGTTTGATGTAAGGATAAGTCTAGTCAACTCAAGATGAAAGTAAAGTAACTAAATTAAAAAATAAATATTAATGAAATAAAAAGAGTATTTAACTAAATATAAATAATATTTGACTATATAATATCAATATGTTTGCATGATCAAATCAAGTTAACTCAAGACTGAAGCTTGCATGAGGAGCCCTTTAACTTTTCAACAATGTAAACAAAATTATATATCTAAATATCACACCATAATTCATGAAAATAATGTTTAAAGTGTTAAATATAATAATTAAAAAAAATTAAATGGATTTTTGAGTTGTAATTTTTATTTGGATGTTTGATTTGAAGGTTCAGTTGAACTAAGAGTGAACTTGACTAGCATGTGGATTCTTTCCTAGTTTGGAGCTGATTTTCTTCTCTCACTTATTATCTTGTATATATATTATCATTTGGGGAATTATTATTAGGATATTATAATTTTGTCTTATGAAAAATATTACAAAATTTATATTACCTCACCTTTGAAGCAATAAATAACTGAACTTTCCTCCATTTTTAAGTTGTTCATGAAGTGTGTTCTTAATATTCATTAATGTAATTTAATGAATGATTATTTTTCTTATTTTTATGTCTAATTATATCACATTTATTAATTAAATTAACATTATTATATATCATATAAAGTTTTTATGTTTAATTTCTACCTAATCTATAAGTGAATTCAACCATTGATCATTCCTTCTAAGCTAGTGTGAATGTGAATCAAGACCTGTGTATGAATTATTGATGTAAGAGTCATTGTATAAAGATGAATTTAATGTGTGTAATATATTAAACTTAAAAAGTGTGTCATTTATAGGCATTTTTTACCTTAATATTGATGCATTTCCCTAATTTCTCTTTTTCATTTCCATGTTCACTTCTAACATTACTCCTTTTACCCTTTTACTAATTAAAAAAATACAAAATTAGGGAGTTTGGAGATAAGTAAGAAAGTGTACCAAAAGTGAAAATAAATTTATCTAGATATTATATCCAATTATAAGGTCCCACACCTTGGATATTTTCCATTATATCAATAGGAGTGATAACAAGCACATGTTCTCAGTAGGGTGCACTTCTGAGTGATAACCATTTATAACATGCCTGGTGGGACCATAACATAGAATATTGCTAAGGATTGGTGCTAGTTGTATAAATTTTAATCAAATAAATTATTCAAGTACTTAATATCTGGTGACTTTAAGTTATATATAATTGGTTTAATCAGTCCAAGTGCAAAAAAACATAAGTTAGTATGTATTTTAATCCTCTATTTTATGAAAATGTAGTTGTTATAAATTTTATCCTTCATATCAAGCTAAGAATATTTATGTTTTCACTTAAAGTAGCACTAACTCAGTAGCATATTATTATTCTCAATATGTTTATGACCCTTCTGCTATACTCATTTTTCCAATTAGCCTTGGTAAAATCACATTATTTTCAATCAGCCTAAAAAAGTGTGTAAGAGATAATATTTGACTCTTCAACCATGATATTTACAACACACCTTTACCACAACCATGAGTTTTTCAAAATACACACAAGGAGTAAGCCAATTATGAACAAAACCATTTTTTTTTTCACAAAATTCATATGAAAAGTATGTATAATATAATATAGATCCCTTTATTAAGTAGGTAAGGAGAAACAAGACTAAAGTGTAACTAACCAATTGGGGAAAAATCCTCACATAAGACAAAAATAGAAAAACGAAAAAAAAATCTTAGTTAAAACTTATTAAACAAGATAAATTCACTCTAATATCCACCCTTAAGTGAATATAGTGGATAACAATATAGGATATAGTGTAAACCCTTATGTCCCTATGGAGGTCAATCCATCTTGCTAGAGTACATGGATGCTGAATCATTGTAACCACCAAGTGAAAGTAGGAATGGTATTGAATTTGAAGATCACTAAAAATGAAAATCATTATCCAAAATATTTGTTAGAGTGATAAAATTGAGGAAGCATTACTTGAACACCCTCTAACAAGATGGTGAGAAGTGAGCACAAAGATTGGTGGGGCTACCACATTGGTGTCACCGGCGGGATACCACACTAGTGTCACTATAAGAATCACCAAGAAGGCCATGGATTAAAGTAAAAAAATAATAATATGGATTCCAATAAAAAAATATCCTAAATAAGATACCTATGTACAAAGGAGGAATATAGAAAACATTAAAAAAAAGTGTAACATATACATATATTTCTCATAAAGTGGAGAAAAAAGAGAAAACCCATAAGAAAAACTCCCCCCCCACCCACCAAAAAAAAGAGAGAAAATAATAAGAGAGAGCTATAAATCCACAAAAATATGATGCTAAAGAGTACCACACCCAAAGTAATCATAATTAAAAAAGGAACTCAATCTACATGAGTGGTCTAAATCCACTAATCAATAAAAAAAATTGTCATTAGGCTTCATTAAAATAACTTCAATAAAGAAACTATTAATGGTAATGAAATTAAACAAGATTATTATATGTATATGTAATTCTCAACACCTAAGAATATAATGTACATCACACCTCCCCATACTACTGATTAGGTGGTAGTGGAGGCAAAAAAAGGCATGTACGAGTAGTTTGAATGCACTACTCAAACATTAAATAAGTTGACACTATATACGCTATAATGGCTCCATATCATGTTGAAAGAGAGTGTCAAACTATGAAAAAATATAATATGACAATAGGATTCAATATAATAGATACATTTCAATCTATAAGCGATTATCAACTATCTAAAAAGGTGGTGTTAAAAATACAGATAAAGTTTCTCAAAGAGGATGGCTCTAGTAGTGCTGGAAGAGATAAACAATTGAAGAAGTGAAAAGGGTCCCAAAATAGAACACAAAAATTCATGAAGGTAAACAAGGCTAAATCAACAAAACCATCATGATACTTTATAAATTATTGCAAGTATAATATATCCCATACCAAAAAAAAAACAAATGGAAACAAGGAAGACACTAGGCTTCACTAGAATAGGTCTAAATGAGGAGAATGTTAACCTATCAAATAAGACATCAAGAATCATGAGAGGTGCTCCAAAATAAATGAGTGAAAAAGTGTCTCCATAGAAGAAGTCAAGATGCTAAAAATGGGGCCTTGAGTAGACATGACATAAACTATCAATGTGTCAAAGTAATAATGCATATCATGGGTTGATGGAAGAGTGTGGAAAATGGAAAAAAAAATATCATGTATGAAAAAACACACCAAAAAAAATCAACATCCAAAAAATAACGTGCAAATCACATGCAAAAAAACATCAAACTCAGTCAAAAATATGTCTAATATAGTACATGTGTGAAGTACAATGCAGAAAGTAGTAGGGCCCATAATAAAGATAACCCCCTTGAATATGGAACTTTATAACTCTAGTGTGTATACAATAAAAATAGGACCAATGGAATGGGAATGAAAAATAAATTACTTTTTCAAAAGGTGACACTCAAATCTGAGTTACCAAGCAAAAGTTATGGCTAATAACATTTTTCTATCATTAATGGCCTATTTTAATTAAATTTTCACAAGCAGTTTAAAGGAATGACCAAACAAGGAGTAAGATAGCCTTCCAACCACTCATTGGAACTAACATGGAGAGTAGAATGCAATTTTTTAGATTGTGATGGGGGATTGGTCTCCTACCAACCTAGGCCTCACCCTTCATCTTCAATAAGGGAAAAAACAAGGGAAAATCAAGATAATGAGATTCTCTAATTTATAATTTATCATTTTATAGAAAGAATAAAAAAATCTCACACCATTCCATGTGTAACAAAAAACCATTGCACATGTATTATCCCATTTTTTCTATGTTACCCACTCCTATTTAATGTTCCTACCACCATAATGATTATCTCCCCCAATACAATTAAAATTTACTCAAAGTAAACATTAAAGAAGGTGAATACCATGAGCTATAAAAATTGATAAAAAAACCTTTGAGTAGATGATGTGGTTGAAGATTATTAGGGTGACTTAGTTAAGAAGAGAGCTTGATGAAGAGGTAAGTAGGACATGGGGTAGCTCTCATCAAGAGAGAATAGAAAATGGTGGCTAGAGCATTGAGTAAGTCATACACCAATGGTTTTGAGGTGTTAAATGGGGAATTAATGCTAAGTGTAGGAGGAGTCAGCCAAGGAAACATAAACGTTTCCCCACAAAATTAAAACCTTAAAATTCAAGAAAGATGTTCCACACCTAATTTCAACTTGCTATGAAGTTTCTCCTCCTATAGTTCCTCCTCAAATGCCTGCTTCACCTACAAACTCATCCCCATATTCTCATAACAACTCCTAAGAAAACAACATTCCTTCACATTATTCCTATTCAGTGACACAATATCCTCCACATTGGCAATTCCCTCATCCATATAAATATGAATATGTTGGTGCTTTGAATGATCTTGAGTAGGCTAGAAGTTGGGCACCCTTTATGAAGTGGCCCCAGGATTCGACCTTAGATTGGATGGGGCCTATAAAGTGGAGCTAAGAGAATACAACTTGAGGGAGGATATTTCTTAATCAATTAAAATTATTGTAAAATCTTAATTAAAACCCACAAATTTGCCAAAAACTTTTATATCTAAGACAATTTTAAAGGAGAAAGACCCTTTGTCAAATCAACCAACAAACTTTGTAAACCAAATCAACCAATAAGCAAGATTTTGACAAGAAGGCCTAGATATTATGGAAACCATGGATCTATATTAAACACATATGATGCATGAAGGAAATAAGAATATTATTCCAAGTCAAACTAGATCATGCCAAAAACTTTCAATTCTACCATCAAATAAGCTTCTGGCTTATGAATAATTTTATTAATGGATTTACTTGCTTGTGAAAGTATTATGGATGTGTTCACTCTATCAAGAAACACATGTGTTGAGAGAAGGCATGACCACATAGTTTGAACCCTTATAAACCCAAAACATGAGAAGATGTATGGATAAAAGGAGCTATTACCAACACTAGAAAAATGGTTAATAATCCAAGATAAGTAAACAATGTACATGGAAATGCCAATCAAATTCATGGTACCAAAGAGATCTAAAAAATGAAAAGAAATAAAAAAAAATACACAAAAAATCAGGATTTTATATAGGTAGGAAAATAATTGATCTAGGTAGAATTGTTAGGCCCTTTTCTAGATCTAAAAAAAATTGTAGTAGAGGCCATATGATAGGATCTGAAAGATAGACAAACCCCTATAAACTCATATTAAATAAAAATGTACTAGTATGGATAATTAGATATTGAGAATAAAAGAGATATATGACCAAGTCCAAAAATATACAAATTAATTTAATAACATAAAATCGCTAAGTAATGACTATTGGAAGATGGTTTTAATATCATGAAAGAGTTCACAATACTCTTCAACCAAGATCTCTCCGACACACCATTACCACAGTCATGAGTGTTTCATCATACACATAAATAATAAATAAAATGTGAATAAAAACAATTATTATTCAAAAAATCATATTAAAATCATGTATAATATAATAGGTATCCCTTGCTTAAGTAGGTAAGGAGAAAAAGACTCAAGCCTAACTATCCAATGTGAGATAAATCCTCACATAGGACAAAACTAGTAAAAAGATGAAAATCTTAGCTAAATTCTATAAATAAAGAGAAATATACTCTAAAATAATGTTTTGAATAGTAGTTTTATATTTTCAATTTCCTCCAATTATTGGTATGCACATGTTTTTAGTATTTTTAGTTTTAACTTTCCTCTAAGTGTTATTTTTCACTTGTTTTAGTTGGTAGTTTTTCTAGTTTTCAATTTAATAAGTTCTTATGTAAAAGTGTTGTAGCTAATTTAGTAAATATTTAGTTCCATATTTGGTTATATACATAACCCAATATATATATATATAGGTCCTTAGTGTTTATAAGGCAAACATCCCAGTAAAATCACCAAGAATGTTGACAATATTACCACCATTATTCAAAGTTGCTTATGCCTAGGTTTATAAGAAGACTCCATTCATGAATTTAAGGTTTAAAAAGGTATAAAAAACATAATATATATATATATATATACATATATATATGTATATATATGTATATATATATATGTATATATGTATATATATGTGTGTATATATATATATATATATATATGTATATATATATATATATATACATATATATATGTATATGTATATATATATATGTATATATATATATATATATATATGTATATATGTATATATATGTATATATATATATATATATATATGTATATATATATATATGTATATATATATATATATATATAATTAGGACACAACAACACTCAATAACATCTCACAAGTCCAAACTTTGATAGATGATTCTTTTATTCTTTTAATTAGCTTGTTGCAAGCTAGTGAAGGTAATTTTCAAATGCTCTATGTATGAAGGTGAAGATAATTTTAATTGAATTTAATTAATAGGATATTGGTTATAATATTACCTCAATATAATATTTTTTATTTTTATTTTACAGTGTTGTAAATTTATGAATAATTGTTAAGAAGAATAGGTGCTTTAAAACCCTTCTTAAACCCTAATGGCTTGTTTTTAGCAGTATGTTTGCATTTTTGAATTATTTATTGAAAATTAAATGATATTTGATATATTATGGGTCACATAATACCTTTATAAACCTTAATAAATAAAAATAATATGGAAAATAATGGATAAAATTAGAGGTACAAGCATTAGGGTTTTAATCAAGCAAGAGAGATAGTCAAGAATACAATTTTTGAATGGTTTATTTGATTGGTTGAGCACATACAATTATTTTAATTATAATAGGGTTTATTAAAATTATTTATTAAAAATTAATTAGGTTTTTATGACTAATATAATTTAATAAAATCTAAAAACACAGACTTATAGGCGTTTAGAAATGAAATTATGCAAACTAGGAAACACCACAAAGTGCATATTTTGAGTTTTATTAAATAAAATATATTGAAATTTGACATGGAAGTATTTTTTTATGTATTTTAATATTTATATTTGATTTTAGATTCTTAATTTTCTTTAATAGATATAAAATTCTAAAAATACAGGTTTATTCAAGAAGGGAATGAAGGTTTCTTCACTTTGTTGCTCACAAATGGAGTTAGAAATGGGTGTTTCAGGTCCCTCCAATGACACAAATTGATTTGAGAGTGTTTATAGTTAATTTAAAGGTCTAAATAAATATTCATTAAATGAAAATAAATTAAAAAATATCTCATCTTGTAGCCTAAATTTTAGATTCACTTTATATTACTGTTCTGAGTAATAAAAACCTAAAATCCAAAAACATCAAATAGAGGGGATACAATAAATAATAATTTTTTTTTGAGAATTATAAACATAATTTTATTGATTTTAATCTCTTATATAATATTTAAAAATTTATTCTTTATGAAAAATAGGTGGATGTTGGATTGCTTATCTTATGCTTGATAATGGATTCCAATGGACTTCTAAGCTTGATAATTGATTTGGCAAAGATTGTATGGATGAAAAGGAGATGGTTTTGGATGAAATATGATAATAAGGGTTCAATTTTTTATGTTAATTTATATGGAGTAATGTGGATTAGTTATATAATAATTTGAGGGAAGAATCAATGGCTAAAATTTAATTTTGAGCCATTGAGATCAATGGCTAGGATATTTCCAAGGAATTTAAAATTACTTAGAAATATATAGAATGGAATATTATAGAGGAAAAGGGGATAAAATAAAGGATATTTATATAAATCTCTAATTTTATAAACCTATACTAGGGTTTATGGGTTTAAGAATATCTAGGAATAGGGTGGTAGATGAGTAGGTAGAATAAATTGTATTTCTAAATTGGCAAGTGGCTTAGGGAGTAGGTTAGTAGGTACATAGGTTTTGTTAATGTATTATTGAAGTGGATAAATTTCTTATGGGTTGGAATAAGTTTTGTTAGATTTAGGAGATAGGGAATGGGGTATTATTATTTTAGTGAATTTTATCTTATATTTCGAGAAAGGGAAAAGAAAAAACTAAATATGAGTATGGTTAAAAACTCTATTTGATTGTGTACATGTTGAATCAGATGATTGTGAAGAACACCTATTTGGATTGGGAAGATGACCTAAAAAGAAGACAACACTAAATTAAATATTTAGATAGATAGATATCTAGGTAGATTGCCTAGCATTATCTAGATCCTATAAGTAAGGGCTTCCTTGGGGGCTATCAATCCACACATTTTAAATAATTAAGTTGACAAAATAGAATAAAAAGTACTTGAATAATAATCAAAGGGTACTAAAACTAAACACAATAAATGTTTACTAAATAAATATGCTATAAATAACTAATATAGAGATAGGAAAATCAATACAAGTGTTAAATGGCTTGAGTTTGCTTTAGAAAATAAGTTAAGAATTTGTTATCAGGTAAGGACATAGAAAAATAGATTTGGTTGAGGGTAGGTAGGTGGAAATAACTTGATATTATTTACTATCATAGTGACCATTGGTGGTTTATGTGACCATCAACGGTTAAGGAAAACATTGATGGTCAAGTTGACCATCAATAATTGAGTAGACCATCGAGAGTTGAGCCAACCATTGATGGTTACTATGTGTAGGTCTAAGTTGGAAAAATAGTTGATTTATGGGATCACAAGGATGGATTTAAAGAGGTGGGTTGGCATTGGGTTGAGTGCAAAAGTAAAATAAATTAAATTAATATTTTAAAATAAATACTTATCTTATATAAGGATGATCAGGTGAATTCTTGCGGTGGTTGACTTGTTAGTGCAGTCTAGCATGATTTTGATATAGTAATGGTACTTGGTGTTGGGTAGAGTTATGGTGGTAACTTGGTTATTTGACATGATGGTTGGGTCACTATATTGGTAATGATGATTGACCTATAAAATAAAGGACGCTAGATACATAATCTCTTGATAATAATTGTAGATGATTTCACCTTCTTGCTCCTCTCTTATTATAGGCAAGGCAACAGAGTTAAAATATTATAATATTTAGGCATTCTAATTATAATTCACTCATGAAATAGCTCAAATTTAGATTATGACAAGATATTTTTAAGAAATAAAGGTGGGGTAACTTGCATGTTGGTGGGTAAGAAGGTGCACCCTAATCATCTATGGTCTGGGTGACCATCAGTAGTCATCCTAACCATCGATGATCAAGGGTGAAGAGTCAAAGTGGGTGAAAGGTTATCTAAGTAAGTTTGGTGAAAATGATTATGGGTTAGGCTTGGTTAGGATTTATAGGGTTAGATTGGTCCTAAAGGGGTTTTAAGGCAGTCTAAGGGAATTATAAAAATTGGAATCATAGTGTGAATATTTTTGGTGTTTACATTTTGCCCCTTTTTATTATGTGGATTTGAATCAAAAAGATACAAAAAAAAAAGATTTATAGGCCAAGGTCTAATCACCTTGAGTATGGAAGGAGGTTTTCCCCCTCAAATTGGGAATTGATGAGGTAAAATAAGAGTGGGTACAAGTTTGATAAGGTGTGTAAAGGTGATGATGAAGGTGAATATCATGAGGGTGGATGATGGGTTGGAGTTGAGTTAAAAACAAGCACACAAAGTGTGAAAAAGGTGTAATACCCAAGATCATGCATTGAATAGCTTACTATAGTTGGTAAAAATGAAGGTTAGCTCTAGAAGTATTAGTGATAGGGTAACTGGACCATAATGATAGGCATAGTTGATCATGTTGTTCTTAGTAAGTCTCTTAGGTACAGTTGGTGTTTTGATGTGTATCCAAGGAAAGAAGTGATCTCAATGAAAATAAAAATTGTTCAAGTGTCATAGGTATTTGAGGTAGGAACTACACCTAAGAAGACACAAGTAGGTTTGATAAGTGTGAGGTGGTGTTAATATAAAAAGGGCCAACATGGCAATGTTTTTGTTATGATCAAAAGACTAAGAAAAATTCATCATAAAATGCACGCTAGTTGGGCTATAATGAACCAATAATGAGAGGATGAGGTGGAGATGCCCTAGTTAAGGTTTTGGAGTATTTAGGTAGATTTATGAGTGAATGGATAAATTTATTAGGTGGGTAGGTAAAATAGGGTAGGTAGGCACATTTGGGTAGTAAAGTAGGAAGGTTGATTGCATTATGGGTTTTTTTAATGGTAGAGTAGGTTTTGGGTGTTCCACTTGTAGAACACCCATAGTGACCATCAATGGTTAGGCTCAACTGTCAATGATCAACATCTATGAGAAAATAGATTCTTGATTGTCAGTAGTCACCATGACCATAAACAATCAACTAGGGGAAGAGTTATGTTTGGATTTTTTTTAAAATACTAAGGTAAATTAGATGTTTGCTTTCTAGGTATAGGTTAGTGTTATAGATCTATAGGGTAGATTAGGTGGGTATGAGGTAGATATGTAGGATGGGTAAAGAAATATGTTGGTTTTTGAAAGGGTAAGGTAGAGCAGGGTAGGCATTTGTGGGAAATAATGGTGTAGGTGACTAAGTTATTTCATGGACTTGGTGCAATCTAGGGAGTAGATATAGATGCATGACCAAGTGTTGCTCATTTTCTTAGAGATCCATTAATAGATGACCCTAGCTGATTCAACCCATATGGAACAAGTTGGGTTAGGGGTGATGAGGTATTATCAACATGTGCGTCAATATGGTCTATGATCACAGTGCTCATTGAGAAATGGGGTCCTACTATGAACACATTCTTATTCCCAAAAGAAGAGATGATGATATTGCTTAAGGATGTTCATAGGATCAGACAAATACCACTCTGGTGTGATCTAATCTATCACATAGAGTGAGAAGATCAAGAAGAGAACATTAAGTTGCTATATGGAGATGATAATGATTGGTTATGATGACATTTTAGTGGATTCAACTAAAGTGCATTGTATATGAGGGTTCAAGGTGAGAGGAGACTGATGACCATGCTCATGATGGCCATATCCTACTTTACTCTTCGTAATTTGAGAAATAGGAAATTCCCATATTTTTTATTAGGGGTGATGGTAGAGATACTACTAGGGTAGACTATATTTAGTTGGGTGCATGTTGTAATATTATAGATATATAGGGATTTATGGGGGTTCAAGGCCCATAGGTGGTATGGTATTAGTATCAACTTGGTTCTACATTGTTGGGCCTATGAGAAGATTTTACTGCTAAGGCTAGTGGGATTGCCATGGGTATGGTACAAATAGATGAGTCCTTAATTGACTTTATGTGCTGGATGGGTGAATTTACCATGTTAGGTGTGGGGGGAGATAATTATGACATTTATTGGTTTAGGGATACACTAGGTGTACTAGTGATTAGAGATATCACTTGGAGACCTTGTTTTCATTTTCTAGTGTGGCCTAGCTATAGGAGGTAGACACTCTCCCTATAGAGTTATAGATGGATATTTGTTAGGGGGATGGGGAGGTGGAAATTATCACTTTTGATAGGGTACATACATAGTTCAACCTATTATAGGGTATTCTAAGCACATTTTTGAGCTACATGCACTAGGACTCAAAGATTTTATCATTAGAGACACATCTCATGCTAACTTTTCTAGCCCTTAAGGAGTACCAACTAGGTCACAGATATATGATGTCACCTCTATAGGTGGGTACATGGCATGGTATCAATAATTATATGTGGTGGTAGATATTGGTAGGGATGATGGAGATAGGGGCCTATAGATGTATACCCAACTGGGAGAGGGGGTCAAAGGGCACAAACACAGGGGGTTGGCCATGATGGATAGGCAGGATCAATGTTAGCCACTACATAGGTATAATTCATAGTGATATAGGGATAGATGGACACATTACAAGGCTTGATTTCTACCTTATAAGGTTAGGTTGGTACTCTCATATGTGACAATGACCAGGTGAGGGCTTCACTAGCCTTAATAACACAAGAGAGGGACTCCTTGAGGTAGAGAGGAAGAGGAGCTATGGCTACAATAGGAGCACTAGGTACCATCCCCATAGCATGATACCTATCTATATTTGAGGATCTATGGTATTATGAGACCATAATTTTGACATAGTATCCATAGGAGCCCCTATGGGGCCAGTATAGAACCAACTTAGTAGGCACTGCTAATGTGTTGACTCCAAGGTAGTGGGTACCATCTATAGGTAGACATATAGGTGTTATAAGTGGGAAGGTACCAGGACCTAGTGATGCACCAGGAGGCAATGGTGCCCCAGGGCCATGACATAGCTCATACATTTCATAGATTATTATATATCATTTTTATTTTAGCTTATGAGTTGATGCAGTGAGATGTATATTTTGAGGGAGAGATTTGTATATCTACTTATACACATTATTATGTCATTTGACTTTGTGATGTGTGTGTGTGTGTGTGTGTGTGTGTGTGTGTGTGTGTGTGTGTGTGTGTGTGTGTGTGTGATCATATTTCATTACTTATGCTTATGGTCTATGATTTGCATTGATGTGTAATGTTATGATGTGATGTTATAGTGCTTATGGATAATGCTTATGTTATGGATGCTAGACACTGATGTAGACTTAGTATCTAGGCATGAGATGGTTTTGATTTATGGGTATGCTTCTTTTTTTCTTATGACATGCTAAATATTAATTAGTATTTGGATTTCATTATTTATATTTAGACATGTGGTGGAAAATGGTTGATTATTTTGTTGCTCATGGATATTATGGTTTTATTATGCTTGTTATAGTTTTGATTATGATATTGATTATGACACACATGGATATGCATATTATGATTATGGTTATTTTTATCTTGCTTAGGGTAAAGCACATGAGGAAAGCTAACTAACAACACTAGATGGTAGAATAGAAAATATAATTAAAAGACAAATTCCATAATGAGAATATCAACTAGTCATAATAGGATAAAAAGAGGGCATGATGCTTCTTCTTTGACAAGGACTAGAACAAAAACAAAGTTAGAGTGGTTAATGAACATAAGACTTTTGAACTCTTTGTAGTAGAATTTTTTAGTTAGTTAAAAAGGTATCTTGACCACATAATTCTAAGTAAGCTCAAAATCCCTTGCTCATAGTGTAAAAAGGGGAGACGGATGAAAATGGAACCCTCCTATGAGGTTATCATGCCTCTTTTATAGGTGTCTAAAGAGTTAATAAAAATAAGTCCATATCATACAAATCATAGACTGATCAATGTAGGAAGTCTACTTGTGAAAATTAATTATGGTTTCCACCTTATTTTATTATGTGAGAGCTAATTGTAGCTTTAAAAATTAGTTTACTTATGTTGTGATTTTTAGAATGGGTCCTTTACTTTGTTATTGTATATGAGAATCTGATCAATGAGGGAAGCTTCCAAGAAATTGATATGCTTTAAAAAAATGATTTACTAAAATATTCTTTGAGGGAGTTGTCTAAGTTTATTTTCTTTGTTCAAGGCTCTTTGATAGTTATCCTTCAAGGGAGTAGTCTACCTTATATTTATGCAATTTTAGTATGCTTATGTAGTTGTCCTTTAAGGGAGTAGTTTATTAATGCTAATAATAACCCATGATTGCTATTGGTTTGGATTTTTCTTTTGGCTTGTCTGATTTTTTTGGACATAGACTTGCTTATATAGGCATAAGGGTTCATGTTTATGATGGGAAAGATATAAACTCAAGAAATTGATTATGTGTAAAGACATTTAGGTGAAAATGACCATGAGAATTCATCCTAATAAAGGGGTGAAAATTATCATGATAATCCTACCATGGGTAGATCCATGGTACCCATTAATCAAGATCAGGCTACGAATATGATGGATAATCACATGATTTAGTTTTAATTAGTTGTCCTTTAAATAAGGAGATGAATGTGGTTGAAATCAAGGGATGTGATTTAAGTGAAATAAAAAGTGAGCTTAATCCTTATTAATAAGATAACAAATGTAGATTTGAAGCATTAATAAGCTCAATCTCTGGATTTCCCTCAAAAGAGGACAACTAATAAGCTCATGATCTATACTTGTGGGTTATGATATAGGTCCAAACTAATTGAAAGCAAAATTACCATAATTTTTTACTCCATATTGGTGACATGCTAATTTTCCTTTAGGACAAGGTCTTTGATGTCATCAATTATCTTAAGTTGAGATAAATGGTGCTGACGATAATTGTCTTCAATAATGAGATCTTGTAAAGATATACAAAGAGAGGGTATTTGAACATTGAGAGGAAACATGGTCTCTAATCCAAACACAAGAGAAAAAGGTGTAGCACCATTTGGGGTTCTAATTCTAGTGAAATATACCCATAAGGTGAAGGGGATATTTAAATTCTAATCCCAACTAGATGTATTAACCATTTTAATTAGCATGTTTTTAAGAGTTTTGTTAGAGGCTTTAGCCTATACATTCACTTGAGGGTGATAGGGCAAGGAAAAACTTAACTTAATGTCAAATGCATCACATAGGCCCTGGACTTACTTGTTATTAAAGGACTCACCATTGTCAGTGATAATCTTATGACGAACACCAAAATGGTAAATGATGTGATGGTTAATAAAGTCAACAATATTATCCACCTTGGTCAAGACTAGAGAAATAGCCTCTACCCACTTGGTAAAATATTTGATCATAGTGATGATATAATGGTGTTACTATGAGGAATGGGGATTAATTTCACCAATAAGGTCTAGAACCCATTATAATAATGGCCATAAATTGGTAGAAACATGAAGACTATGGCTAGGTACATGATGTAAATTAGCATTTTGCTAGAATTTAAGACATGTTTTCACATAATCAAAATAGTATTAGTTAATTGTAGGTTAATAATATTCAATGTGAAGGATGCATTTATTTATGATGAGGCCACTAAAGTTTCCCCCACAAATACCATCATGCATTTCCTTCATAGTTTGAGAGGCTTTGTGACTACATAGGTAACAAAAAAGGAGACCATCAAAGTTGTGTTTGTAAATAATTCCTCCCATAATGGTTTAACACAATTTACTCTAGATAAATTATCTTAGATCATTCTTGGAGAGGCCAAAAGGAATGATAGTAATGTTAAGGTAGTCAAAGGTATGATAATACCAAAGGTCCAGTTGGGTCTCTTCCACATTAAAAATGGTGGGAGAATCCATTTTAACATAGGAAGGTTGGGTAAGTCTATGGATAATGATGGATACTTTTGAGGTAGAGGGTGAATATAAGATCTAAGAGGGGAGGGAGGCCATGGTATCGATGAACTTATTGGTAGATCATGAGATTGACTAGATGTAATAGTGTTCAAAGGATGCTAAGAGTTCATCAACTAGTTGTTTGTACTATTGTAAACATCATTATTACACTATTAAGAGTTTTTTATTTGATTTACCATAAATTGGGAGTCACTAAATATTTTGATTATTTTGAATTCTAGGGCTAAGGTAGTTTCAAGGCCTATGACCAAGACTTCATACTAAGCCATGTTATTGGTACATTCAAAGTTAAGCTTGAAAGACAAAGGAATATTTTCATTATCAAAGGGAATAAGGATGATACCATCTCCTCCACCATGTTGAAGCTGTTATCCATGAAATAACATGGTAACCTGATAGGTGAAGTGTTCTTGAGAGAGGGTCATAATGGACTCATTAGGGAACTCAAGAAGAGGAGGTTGATTATCTACTAATGATGCTTTAGCCAATTGGTCGGTAATGACTAACCCTTTAATTAAATTTTGTTAGAGGAACTCAAGGTCAAAATTTTCTCAAATCATGAACCATTTATTCATGTATTGGTTTTGGTATGGCTTTGAGTGTATGTAATTGAGTGGGTTAGTGTTGGTTATGACATAATTTTTATGTTTAAGAAGAGAGTGGCAAAGTTTTGTGGCCATAAATAATAAAGCTAAGGAAATTTTATTAGTATGGGTGTACCAATTTTGGGTACTCTACATGCATGTGGCTAATGTAGTAGATGTATTGATCTTTATGCTATTCATCTTGATGAGTAAGCATTTCACCTAGGGAGTGGTCAATAGTAGAGATATAGAAGTAGAAAGTTTGTTCATCCTTGGAAGGGGTAAGGATAGGTAGAGACAAAATGTACTTTTTGAGTGAATCAAATGGCTTTTGATAGTCACTATTCCACTTGAAATATACATCATTCTTCAAGAGGTGGTAGAAGGGTTAGCATCAATCTAAAAACTAGGAGATAATGTGATGAATAGATTGAATCTTCCCCTATAAAATATGGAGTTTCTTGAGGTTGACTAGAGGAAGCATGTCAAAGATGGATTTTATATTGGTGGGGTTGACTTTGATTCCATGAAGGGAGATTTTGAAACTAAGAAACTTTCCTAACAAGACCCCAAAAATACACTTCTTGGGGTTTAGGTAGACATGGTGACGGATAAGCCACTTAAAGATAATTTTGAGAATGACTAAATGATCCTTTCAGAGTTTGGATTTTCAAATAAGGTCATCCACATAGTCCTCTACAATCTTGTGGATAATATCATGGAAGATATAAGTCATGGCACATTATTAGGTTAAAACAATGTTATTTAACTTGAAAGGCATGACTCTATAGTAGAAGGTCTCATATAGGGTGGTAAAGGTAGTCTTATGTTGATCTTCAAGGGTAATTAAGATCTTATTATAAGCTAATAATCCATCCATGAGAGATAAGATCTCATGGTTAGCTATAAGATCAACTAGTTGGTCGATGCTCAAGAGAATAAAGTCATCTTTGGGTCAAGAAAAGTTGAGGTCACAAAATTCCACACAAATGCATAGTCCCTATGTGCTTTGGTGAAATTTATGACATTAAAGACCCATTGGGGGTAGTTAATGGGTTAAATGAAATTGATAGATAAAAGATGTTGAAGCTCTTCTTTGATGAGAAGGGTTATGTGAGGGTACATGCATCAATGTTTTTGATTGATGGGTTTGGAATCATGGTGGGTGAATATATTATGGGTAGAAATAACCAAGTCAATTATAGGAATGCCAATATAAGAAAAAATGAATTTTATGTTGCAGTCTTCAAGGAAAGAGGGAAAATCCCAAAGTTCCTCAGCATTTAGTGATTGGTCGATTTTGACAATTTTGGGGTTTTATAGATTGCCCAAGTTGATGTCCATGGTATATTCATTGAACATGGTCAAAGTCTTAAGAGGAAGGTATTTTTGGATTTAGTAATCTAAGGTACCTAAATAGGTGAAAATAAAATCATCATCTTGGTACTATATAACATTAATGGTAGGGGAGTCATCTCCTATCATCTCAAGATGGGTCAAAGGGATGGTTATAGTTTCCCCCTCCTTATATATCAAGAGTCCTAGGTTGATCATGTTGAAAAAAAATGTTAGGTGGGATGATGTCATCATCCTCACATGCAAGTAGAGGAGAGGTCAATGAGGAAGGTGTTTCTTCCTCAACAATAGTGGTGGTAGGTGGTTTGGTTTTCTTCTTGTTGGGTAGGATAAAATCAAGGCCATGTTTCTCATGAGGTTTCCTAGTCTCAATGTAAACTAACTCATGTAGTCCATGTTCATATCATCTAATACCAAATCCTTTCCAAGCACACCTATTGAGGTATGTTTTGGCAAAACTTAGCTTGTCTATGTAAGAAAATCTAAAGGTGAATGGTCAAGGTGAAGGGGAGGTGGTGGAAGTAATAAATGGCTTGTCAAGTCCCCCATAGATGGAATTGGTTTGAAAATGTGAAGGTACAAAAGGATCAATGGTTTTAACATTAGGGTCATACCTAGGTTGGTTGTTGATTTTACCATACTCTTGAGTAAGGAAAGTGTCAAAGGCAAAAAGGAGATATTCCCCCAGTGAAAGGTGGTGGAATGTTGATTTCAAAGGGTTTGAGGTGGGGATATGATCAATGATGGTGGATGAGCTAGTCAATGCCTCATTGGTAGAAGGAGTGACTTCCTCTTTTGTGGTGTAGGTCTTGTCTTTGGTTATAGAGGATGTGTTATATGGATATAAGAGGACATCATTGGGTTGGTAGGTCATATTACATGTCAAGAATGGACTAGGGTTAGTTTGGATGATAACACCTGGCCTTCATGCTCAAACTTAATCTAATGGTGAAGGGTAGATGGGATGTAACCCTTGGAGTAGATCTAAGGTCATCCTAGAAAAATATTTTATTGGAATTCATCTTCCACTATATATAAAAGTTTGGGGAGTATGCGGGGTCCCAAATGGATATGGAAAATAATACCTAAGGTAGTGTCCATGGTGTCATTGAAAGAATGGAGGATGGTCAAGGAATTAGACATGACATTTTTTGGTAGGTTGAGTTGGTTATAGGGGTAGGAGGAGATAATATTAATACTAGTTCCCCCATCAATTGTGATCCATTTGATGTGGGTTTGGTTTATGTTAAAAGTAATAAAGAGAGGGGGATCTAGATAATCAAGATGGATAGAAGGTATCTTTGAATCCTTGAAGGTAACAAGGTTATAAATTTGAAGGGTGCCAATAAAGGTTGCCATAGGTTAAGGGTCTTTAGCATAGACCTCCAATAATTATAATGCCTTGATCATTGTCATGTGATGATGAGGTGAATTAGTAATCAGCTCATATAAAATCATCTTCACTAAGGTTTGGTGCATTTGATTAAGCACCACTCTCCTAATATATTTAGAAGGGTTAGATTGGGAGGCACCTAAGATACACACCTTGGGTTTAGTTGAAGGTGTTTGGGTAGGGTTTGGTTGGGAGTTATAATATGGGTATGTCTATGGAAAGGAAACTATAGCCTTCCCCTTGTCCTTCTATTGAGCATGTGATTAGGTGACAACATGGATGGTATGGATAGAAGGAAGAGTATGTATAGAGGATTTGTCTGACTCTTTATCATTCTAAGATGAGAGTGTAATAGTATGTAGGTGTTGGGTAGGAGTTGTAAGTTGTTGGATGGTAATGGTCCAATGAGAGGTTCATCTATTAAAAGATCATCTTCATCATAGATATGATGGATAATGTTTTGGATATATTTTCAATTCTCCATGTCATGTCTTTGTGTCTTATGATAAAAACACAAATGATGTTAATTATACTAGGTGGGTTTTGAATTGAGAGGGTTGAATGGCCTAATAGGGGTTAAGTTCTACCACTAAGCATGAAATAACCTTTGGAAAAGGGTAGAGTAGGATTCATCTAAAGGTGGAAAGGGTTTAGGGGTTTTAGCCTTTATTGCTAATGTTGAAGTCCTCTCAAGAGTGGGTTTGGTGATAAAAGGTTTGGGTAAGGTAGTTTTTTTGGTTGTTGGATTTGGTTTTGGTAGGTTAGGTGTTGATAGGTTTGATGGAATAGGTTTTAGAGTAGGTAGCTTGGTCATTTTAGGTTAAGTGAAAATGGGTGTGTCAAAAAGCAAGTGTGCTAATGTAACTAAAATCAATGGTTGGGATTTAATTGAGACAAATAGCTTCCTAATTAGAGTGGATGGATGAGGACCCAAGATAGAGGGTAAGGTAGAGGGAGGTAGGATTTTGGCTTTATTACCTTTTGGTATTTCTACTCCCTTGGCTGATTTGGGTTAGTGCTTGGTTATTGGTTTTAGTGAGGTAAGGTCCACCTTCACAAATGGGTCATTAAAAATCTGTGTAGAGAAGGTACCAAGGTTATTTGTCAGTTTGGTTTGAGAAGGTGATTTTCTCTCTTGGGGTTTAGATGTCTTGGATTGCTGAGGAATTATTGGGTTGGTGGAAGTTACTATTAGTTTGGTTGATAGGATAGGAGTTCAGATAGTGGAAGTGGTGGGTTGGTCTACTAAAGCTATAGTTTTAGGTTCTTTCTTGCTGATATAAGGTAGCCCTAATTACTACCAAATGGTGGATCGATCTATGTTAGGGATGGAAACAAATTCTAATTTCTACACTAACATAGAGAATGGTTTGTATGCTAGTATTATTCCCTAGATAGTGGACCTAAAACATAAGCCCATAGTTTGGGAAAGAGGGGTGGTAACCTCATCCTTTTCCTAAATAAAAGGATACAAAATTTGAATGAGTGCCTCCTCTATGGGAGATGAAGACATGGGGGATTATTTAGAAATTATTTTTGAAGTGATAGTAGGTTGTTTGGTGGTTGATGGGAAAGGTAAAATGGGTGTTTGGTATGATATGTTGATCAAGGGAGGGGTTGATGGATCTACTACCTCAATAAGTGGAGGAGCAAAAAGGGGGGTTTCCTTAGTTTGTTTCCAAAAGAGGAGAAGGTAACTCTATCACCTCAATAAGTGGATAGGGTGATGAACTGATAGGTTGGCTAGTAGGTTCTTTAGCAATAAGTGTGTTAATAATGATGTTACAACATAGGCATCATGAGAGAAATCAACCATGTTTCTCTTGCTTCTGGTGGGTGTATGATTAGGGAAAGGATACCTAAATATGTCAAGGGCTTGGTTTTAAGGTGAATTATGGTTATCCATCACAAGCTCACCCTTGTCAATGAAAGATTGGACAACACTCTTGATGCTGATGTACCTACTAACATCATTCCCTATTACTTGGTAGAAGGTATATAGATAATTATCATTGTAAAAACTAGGTTAAGGAAAATAAGAATTAAATTTATATGGTGGTTTCATAGGAGGATCTTATATGATATTATATTTTAATATATTCTCTAGGATTGAAGCTTAGGATTATCTAAGTGGAGTAAACTCCTTCTAGGTGTTCTAGTTTTGGTTCCTTGGGTTTTGCTTTAAGGAAGCAAAAGAGTTTTGTTGGTTGGTAGATGATGGGTAATCATCTTTAAGGATAGAAAAATTCATAGTGCCATTAATTTTTGTCTGATATTGGTTTAGTTGCTCGGTTTGGAGGATGAAGCCTCATTATTTTTGTAAGTAGAGCTCTAGTTATTTTGTTTTAGTTTTCCTTCATTAATGGCTCTATTCTCTATTTTATGACTATGGTGAAATCTTAATCAAAATTTTGGAATCTCTAAACATGAAATGTAGTGGAGATATTCTTGGTTCATTCTTGAGCAAAGAGATCCATGAGTTTAGGTTGAGGTAGGGAAAAGGAAAGGTGATTGATTAGGTTCCTCAAATGAGCTACAAGGTTGATAATAGATTCATCATCAAACTATCAGATAGAGTAGAGGTTAGTGATGGAAACCTTCTTGGAGATATTTATCAAAAAGTGATCCAAGAAAGTTTGAGATAGTTATGTGAAGGATAAGATGGAATGTTTGGTTAAGGCACTATATCAGTTTAATGTCGATCCTGATAATGACATAGGAAAAGTGTAGAGGAGGGGATCATCATAGGAAATAAAATAACATGAATGCCTGAATGCCATAAGGTGATGCTAGAGATCCTCCTTACTCTAAAACTTGGAAAACTTGGGAATTTCCCATTGAGGAGGATATTGCCTAATAGGCACAAATGAGTAGATGGGCTCATTAAAAATCTGGTGATAAGATAAAAGATTGTGAGCCCCATAAATGGATCACTCCACAATCATCATCTTGTCCATAATCATATTTCTATTTAGGTTAGTGCACCTGGAGGTTTTTAAGGTGTATAATATAGTTGGGGTTGAGTGACATATTGGTAATTTATTAGAGGTTGAGAAGTTTCCATGTATAGGTAATTGCTCACAAGTGGTTGAGTGAGAGACACATATGAATATGCAGTCACTAGTCATTGGGTTGAGGGTATGTACTACTATGTTGGTATGAGTGGTTGAGTTAGAGGTAAGGGATATGTGGTAACCCTAGTAATGATAGGAAATAAGGTAGAAGGTATTGGTGTTAGTACATTTTGAAGGAGATTGGATGCAACCAAAGGAATGGTAGTGATGGTGGTATCAGGTATTCTAATAGTAATTAGAGTATGGTAGGTAGAGGTTAGGCAATAGTTATGTTGGAATAATTAATAGTCAAACTAGGAGGTGTTTGGGTGGTAGAAGGTTGAGCTAGGTGGTTATGCATGGTCACATCAGATGGGTTTCTATTTGAGGTATATGCCTTAGTAGCTAATAGTTGGGTGATGATAGTGGAAATATAAGAGTTACCTAAAAATCTCAATGGCATGCCATAAGGTGGATGGGTAGGTGGTGCTAAAGTAGGTGTAAGATGAGCTACTATGTTAAGATAATGTTTTAAGGTTACTAGTTTATTATCCAAAAATATAGAAAAGTCTAGGTCACCTTAGGAAACTATTCAAAGAACACTAGAAGCACCAAAATGACAAGGATAACTCTTAGCATCTAAGATATACTCCATGGATGAAGAGGTAAAGGAGACTAGATAATCTATAGATGGGTCCTGAATTGCTAAGTCTATTTGTTGTGGATGAGTAAGAACCATGCAATTAGGATGAGAGGGAAACACAAACAATCTTACAACCCAAATAGGGAAAAAGCAATAAAACAATCAAATAAATCTAACACATACTAGAGTATGTTAAAATCATGTGGTTAATTTTAATCTTGTTTATGGTTTTTGCCTTAAGCTATGAGAATGTGTGATAGAATTTGGATTTTATATTAGGTACTATAGAAGCAATATGTGGCTAGTTTTAGGTTGTTTAGGTGCTTAAAAATATCTATATTGGGAATCAATATGTGGCTTGGTATTAGGGCCTACCCCCTCACATCACACACTATAGTGATAAGGGTGTCAAGTGCTTAGCCAATATATAATGATTTCTAGAGTTTATACTAAACTAGAGATCTGACTTGATTCTCCCCCTAGTAATGACCTTCAAGTAGGACCACTAGGAAAGAGTAAGGTTACTGCTAGGTGATGAAATCCTCATTGAGCCTTGTCTCAAGTTTGTTTGATGTTTAATTGATGAAATTGGTTTGTCTTAGTGTGTGCAACAAAAATTGATTCTACTATAAAATTATTATGCCTTAATTCAAAGTGAGATAAAATTAGAAGCAAGAAATGGATGCACTTGATTTTAAACATAAAATAAATTTTAATTTCATTAATGAGCATAGATTGAAAGAAGAGCATATAAATGCAAAGAATGGAAACCTAAAGTAAAGACTTAGGGTCCCATTAGGAGTGCCTAAATATTTTAGTGAATTTTAAATTATATTTTAGGAAAGGGAAAAGAAGAAAATAAATATGGGTTTGGTTGAAAAACCTATCTAATTGTGCATGTATTAAGTTATATGGTCGTGAATAACTCCTCTCTAGCTTGGGAGGATGACCTCCAAATATGGCAACACTAAATAAAATTATTGGTTAGATAGATAATTGGGTGGATTGTGTAGTGTTATCTAGATCTCAAAAGTAAGGGATTCCTTGGGGGTTGTCAATCAACATGTTTTAAACAATTAAGTTTACAAAATAAAATAAAAAATACTTGCATCAATAATCAAAGGGTACTGAAATTGAACACAAAAAATGATTACTAAAGAAATAGAGTAGAAATTACTAATATAGAGTTAGGGAAATTAATACGAGTGCTAGATGGCTTGGGTTTACATCAAAAAATTAGGTAGGAGTCTGTGAATAGGTAAGGACACAAAAATATAGATTTGGCTAAGGGTAGGTAGGTAGAAATAACTTATTGTTATTTCCTGCCATAGTGACCATTGATGATTGATGTGATCATTAGTAGTTAAGGTGATCATCAGTGGTCAAGCTAACCATCAATAGTTGAAAAAACCATCAATAGTTGAGACAACCATCAATGGTTATTGTGTGTAGGTTTGGGTTAAAAAAATAAATGATTGATGAGATCACAAAGATGGATTTTGAGAGGTGGGTTTGTGTTGGGATGAGTGTGAAAGGCAAATAAAGTAAATGAATATCAAAAAATAGATACTTATCTTTTATAAGGCTAATCATGTGAATTATTGAGGTGGTTGACTTGTTAGTGGAGTTTGACATGATTTCAGTAGACTAACGATACTTAGCACTTGGAGGAGATATAGTGGCAAGTTGGCTCTCTAATGGTATGGCTGGGTCATTGGATTATTGATGATGATTGACCTAAAATATAATGGAACTCTAGATGCATAAAATCTTGATAACAATTGCATATGATTTCACCTTCTTGTTCCTCTCTTCTTATAGGCAAGACAAGAGAGTTGCAATAAGATATTAACTAGGCTTTCTAATTATAACTTGCTCATGCAATGTCTTACACATAGATTAAGACAAGATATAATTATAAAAGCAAGGAGGGGTGACCTACACTTTGGTGGGTAACAAGGTGTATCTTGATCATTGACAATCAAGGTGTTTTTGGTGGTCATCTTGAGCGTCGATGGTCGAGCGTGAAGGGTCAAAGTGGGTAAAAGGTTGGTCAAGTCAGTTTGGTCAAACTTACTATGGGTTAGGCTTGGTTAGGGGTTAAAGGGTCAGATTGGTATCAAGGGGGTCCTAAGGTGGTCTAGGGATATTATGACATTCAAAATCATGGTGTTTGGATTTTTTTTGTCTACAATTAGATAATTAGCTAGAAAATGTATTTACAGGCTAAATTAGTGGATTTATTGTAATTATTAAGTTGAGTATATTTTAGTGAAAACATATTTCCCCTCTTTGGAAGGGTATTATGAGTGAACAAGAGGGATGGAGTAATTTTATTTCAAATAATAACCATAATTATGTGTGGAATCAATGTTAGATGGTGTTAGTAGATATGATGCCCCATGAAGGGAGTATGTAGGGAGAATTAACCTATATGGTCACTCAAATAGAATTCCTAAGGGTGGGATAAGACCAAGATAATAAAATGGGGTTGGGAATGCCCAAAGTAATGATGGAGCTATGATTGAGATGACCTAAGTTCATATACAAGTGGATAAAGTGGCTCAGTTGTGAGTGTAACTAGATAAATAACTAATATATAGAAAGGGGTTTGATTAAACTTTTGAGACATAGGCATTGTCCAAGAAATTAAATAGATGAAGTGGATACAAACCTATGATAAGTTTCATATCAAATACATATTCTAGGGGGATTGAAAATTGATAATGGAGATAAAAGTTGGTGATTCATGATAGGGATCTCCTTTATGTAAGATACATGGATTAAAATTATGTGTGATTATCAAGTGATTATCCTGGTGATGGGATGGGGATGAGGGATGAATGGTGGTTGAGCTATACTGAGGCATAAAATCATGACTAGGTGATGCCTACATAGTCTTAAGATACCTCAAGATGATATAGTTTTGACTTAGGATTAGGTGGGACAATGGGGAAATGAAAAAAACATGACCCAAACAAATTTTAGGAATGATAATGAATGATTGATTAGGGCATTGGAATTATTTTTTGGGATTTGAATGTGGTAAGGGCATTAAAAAGGAGTTTTAGGGGTGAAGGGGGGATAAATAAGGGGGTCAAATATGACAAATAGTGAAAAGAGACTCATTTAAATTTTTTAGCATGGTGAAAATTGACTCTAAGCCAAGAGACATGGACCATCTTCCTCTAGCCTCCCATTATGGTGAAAGTGTCTAACAATTCCAAAGACCTATGGAGGGTAGATTAGAGGTGAGTAATGAACCCTAATCTTTGTGTTTTTGTCAATTTTTTATTAATTATTTGGATTTTTGTCATGAATTTAGGTCGTCAACACTATGGTTGAAATACCATGACTGAGGATAGTGCCCTCAATCATGATATTATAGTCATGACCTATGTTATTACATAGGAAATAATGGATTTGTAATATTGCAAGATTAGAGCTATGATATTGCAATACCACAAACTTAGTCTTGCATTTTTGTAATAGTTTAGATCAATGAATTGCAGTTTTGCATAACCATGTGGTTATACAAAAGTTTAAGATGTGAGTGGCAATTTCATCAATATCATAGGTTAGGGGAAACCCACAATTTTTTTTTTCAAGGCTAGGAAAAATGGTTAAGAGATGAGTATAGACTAAGGGGTGTTATGTGGGTTTGAGAAATGGTTAGGGATAAGTAGTTTAGGGGGAGTTAGAGATGATTAGGGTGTTTAAGATGTAATTAGTTAGGTTAAATTTGATTGGGGGATCAGTGATGGAGTTAGATAGATAGATGAATGGGTATGGAAGTAATATCGTTAGTGAAGTTAGTATGTCTTAGGGTAAGGTAATTTAAGGTCAATTAGTTAAGGGTTAATTAGTTATTTAGTAGATGGTGAATATAGAGGGTAATAGGAATGAGAAAGTTAGGATGGTTTTAAGTTGAAGGGTTTCAGGAATATAAAATGAATGAGTGAAATAGGAAGTTAAACTATTTGATGTGGGTTTGGTAAAGGTAGACTAGGGTTAGAGTGGGGGGATGTTAATGAGATTAGGATGGACTAAGATACCCCTTAAGGTAGGAGATGCACATTTTTAGTCATGGGTTTTGAGTATGGATTTTTGGATTTTAGGGGTTGATGTAGAATGGGTGAGGGGTGTTATGGATAGCAGGGGAGTTAGATTGGTGATAGAATAGAGTTAATGATAGTGTGTATGGTGATTGGTATAAGAGGACATAGGTGTGATGGATTCTCTTATAATGACTCAAAGTGCTTCATGAGATACACCTTTTAACTAATGTGGATTATAGAGTTAGGCACTGATCATGGATTTGGTGGAGTGATGGGACTCAGAGATGATTACCTTTCACTTTGTTACTAGGGAGATGATAGTGAAATTAGAGGAAATTTATAGGATTCTCCATCTATCAATGCTAGGAGATAGGATTTATTAGAGGTCACATACTCTAAGTGTGACATAACAAAAACTAGCAGGAGGATTGCATGTGGGTGTACATGATAGATGCCTCTAAGAGGGGACTATTGATGATTAAACCTTATAGCTATGTCTCTAGTTAATGGCATAATCCTTATAAACAAGAGTGGGTAGTGGTTTAAATTGGGCCTAGGAGATGTGGTAGTAGATATGGTGTAGGATTTGTAGGGTTTTTGCTTGGGGGCCGATGATATTAAACCATATGTATTGAAAGCTACATTTGGGAGCATATAGAGGAGTAATGAGCTTGGGACCATCTTTATTATTTTAGATATAGATTTGGGATCACATTATGATCTAGTAGATACATGGGACTCTATAAATAAGGGAGTGACATCAACCTATGCTATTCATATGGTATATTATATTAAGTGTGCAGTGGAGCCACATGGGTGAGATGTGGTTTTATCAACAGGCATTTGACAACTTATGCTCAAATCATATTTCATGGATGCCCTATAGTGGATTATATTTTGGTTAGGATGATGAAGTAGTGGTGACTTAGTATATGCTTACTAAGTGTTATTTGATAGGTCATAGATATTTTTTTATAGAGTAATACATACCTAATTGTGTACAGAGATAGTTTAGGTTCACATAGGATGTGTTCAAGGGGGAATACCCTTTTTATAAAAGGGATCAAGAAAGGGGACAATGGGGTAGTCTAGTAGATAGAGCCCTTGCATGCACTAATTATGATATCATTGCCCTAGTCCCGTGTTATTTTTAGACTTTGAGTCTAAATCTAGTAGTTAATTAAGCATATACAACATGGTGGACATAAAGGGTTCTAGTGAGGCTACTCTTACCTAGCGTTGTGGTTCAGAGAGGAGTAGTGAGGAGATTGTTATAGGAATGAGTGAGGTTATAAAGCAGGAGTATGTTAATACTAGCATAAGATGTCCAAGATTGGTAGGATAGTGATGTTATGGATGTAGATAGAGGTGATGAGGATTAGGTAGTGGTGGTAGGGTAGGTAGGGGGAGTATGACCTAGGTTGGGGGTAGTGGAAGATAGGTTGATACATAAGCTGAGGGTAGTGGTGGTGGTATAGGTCCATTTCAACAACCTCTAATGGAGGATGAGAGGTATTTATTGACATGTTTATAGTCAGAGGTATAGGTTCAACTTGTATAGATAGTTAGGATCACTTGAGAGAGATATCAACTATAGACCTAAATAGTATGGAGAGATAGGTAGTTAGCCCAAGATCAAACACAAGTAAGTAGACTACAAGTTCAGATTAAAATATTACATGCTCATATAGTAAAATTGTAGAGCCAAATCCATATCTAGGATGCACAGATAATAGGTTATTATGGATATATCACTCAGATGTAGGCATGGATTTAGGTTTTGATAGGAGAGGTACAGGTGGTCAGGAATACCAAAGAGGAGGTTGATATAATGATACAAGAGGGTTAGATATGTATACACCAAAAATATGCACACATAATTATAAATGTTGAATTAGCCTTTGACCACCTTGGGACCCTCTTAGGACCAATATAAACATCTAAACCCTAACTAAGCTCACCCATATCCAATTTAACTTAACTAGATTAACCTTGACTTAGAGCTCTTTTTACCCCTTGCCACTCAACCACCAATAGTCAGGGTAACCATCGATGGTCACCCTAACTGTTGATGGTTATGATCTACCTCTTTAACTAAAATCATGTAAACCATCCACTTTTCTTTTATAATTATATCTTGTCTAAATCCTATTGTGAGTCTTTACATGGATAGTTTATAATTAGATAGCCTAGTTGAACCTCCACTTCCACCTCTTGGTTATGCCTATAAGAAGAGAGGATCTGGGAGGTGAAAAGCATCTATAATTATCATTAGGACCTTGTGTATCTAGGACTTTTTTTCTTACAAGTCAGTTGTCATCAATAACCACCGTCAATAATCCAACAATTTAGTAATCATATCATAGATTTAATTTGTCACCTATCTACCAAGCCTTCATCTATCATTACTCTACCATAATCAAGCTAGATTTTACCCATAGATCAACTATCCACCCAATTGACTTCTGGTAAGGCAAGTACTTATTTTTTAGAATTCATTTACTTTATTTCCATTTTTCAATCAACCTAGACCTTATCTACCTCTTGGAATCCATCTTTTGGATCTCATCAATTAGAAATTTATCAACCCAAATCTTCACATAATAACCATCGATGGTTGACTCAACCACTGATGGTCTATTCAACCACTGATGGTCACCTTAACCACTAATGATCACTATGGAACCAAAAACTAATAAGGTCATTTCACATACCTACACCTAATCAAACCTAATTTTATGTGTTCTTACCTATTCACAGATCCCTTTCAATTTTTTTAAATCATAATCCAACCCTCTAGTATTAGTATGAATTAGTTTATTTCTAATTTAATCATTTCTATCATATTTCTTAGAAAACACTCTTGTATTCAATTTCAATACTTTTTGATTCATTGATGCAAGTACCTTTCTTTTATATTTATAAAATTAATTATTTAAAAATGTGTGGATTAATAGCCCCTAAGGAAGCTCTTGATTTTGAGATCTAGATATCACTAAGAAATCCACCCAGCTATTTATCTAAAAAACAAGTTTGATTTAGTGATTTTTTATTTATAGGTCATCTTCCCAAGCTAAAGATGATCTCTTCATAGTCTTGTGATTTCAACAAACACACTACCAATCAAGGTTCTCAACCATACCCATACCTAGTTTCTTCTATTCCTCCTTTCCATAATAAGTAAAAAATTCATTAAAACATTCTATCATGCCTAATGAGACCCTCATGTCCTCAGGTTATTGTTTTCTTACACACTCTCTCTCTATTATTTTCACATTGACAAAATAAGAAGTTTCTTTTGGGCTTAAAATTAAGTGCATACATCAATTACTTGAAATTTTAGTTCACATAACTTAACTTAAAGGCAAAGTAATCTATCATAGCTTTACTCTTTGCTACACAAACCTAAACCAACCAAATTTCACCAATTAAACATCAAACATACTTGAGATAAGGACCAACTAGAATATCATCACCTAGTGGTAACCTTACCCTTTCTTGGTGATCCTACTTAGAGGTCATTACCAAGGGGATAACCAACTCAGATCTCTGGTTGAGTATAATCTATGGATATCAATATATTTTGGCAAATCACCTGACACCCTTATTGCTATAGTGTGTGATGTGAGGGGGTAGGCCCTAATACCAAGCCATGTATTGATTCTAATACTAATCTCTTTTGATCAAATAAACATAACCTAAAACCAACCTTAGATTTCATCTTTAGTACCTTTTCTACAAATTGACTTCTATCACATAAATTCTTAAGGCATAATCCTAAAGCAAGATTAATTAAAATTCTAGGGATTAACCTCTCTCTTAGAGTGTGATTGGATTTATTTGATAATTTTCTTGTCTTATATTTGTTTTGAGTAGTGAGGTTGTTTGTGATTTCTATCTCTCTTATCTTATATGGTTTTCACTCACCAGCAATGAAGAGACCTTGTGAAGCAAAACCCATCACCAAGTTAAACTACCTCTTCATCTATGGACTATGTTTCCAAACAAGCAGACTCTCTTCACCCATAAATAAGTCCTACCTTCACTTGAGAGGTCCCTTAAGGAGATACAAATTTTACCACTTTATTATACAACAATCTCATGTCCTTAAAACATTACCTTAAAACCACATCTTACCATATTCTAGATTTGGACCCATCCATAGATCCACCTTATGACATGCCCCCCATCTCATGGGGAGTATCTTTGTTGCCATAGTTACTACACAAATATTAACTACCCAATATTCCTCATCAACCAACAACCCCTTTGAGATTACCATTGAAAACCAACCAACCCAAAATACCACTACCCTTATACCTTCTACTCCTAACAATAACTCCTCCACTCTAGGAGTATCTACCTCTAGCAATACTAATGTTCCTCTAACTATCTTTAACCAGTCAACCACTAATTTATTTCAAATCCTTATGGTGTCCATACCCTCTAACTTGTCATCGATTAGTGCAAGTGTTAACATCCTTCCATCAGTCACCAAACCAAATACCAATCCTATCCAACAAGCACCCCTTAGACCAACCTTTGGCTACATCCCTAATCTACAAGGGCATATACCCACCACCCAACTACCTACCTTTACCTATCCTTATGCATCTTTTACCCAACCATTTGTTTCCACTTACTCATATGTGGTAACCTCCTAACCTTCTACCCATTATCTATATGTCTCTCAACCACCTTAGCAATATTCACCTTATAATCCTCTAAGCACACAATAACAAGAAAACTTAATGAAGATGCTTATGGATAAGATGACCACCTTAGATTCATCCATATTTAGTTCATTAAATGTCTTATCATATGACCAAATTTGTAATGATCCCATCCACCCATCTGTACCTATCAAGTCATAGCTTCCCCACTGGTAACTTCCCAAGTTATCTAGGTTTCAAAGTAAGGGGGATCCATAACATCACCTTAGGGAATTCAATAATTCTTGATATCTCATCAATTATGATGATTCCCTTCTCTTCCACACCTTCCCCATGTCTCTATCTTGTCCAACCCTAGATTGGTATAGTGCCTTGCCAAAACATTCCATCTTCTCCTTCACCCAATGGGCCCAAACCTTCTAAGATCACTTTTAGATCAATATCTTTAAGAATGTGTCTATTAATGACCTTTATTTTATCTATATGTTTAAGGATGAATCCATGGTTGATTTTGTGGCTCATTAGAGGAGCCTTATCAACCAGCTATCCTTCTCCCTACCTCAACCTGAACTCATAAAGGTCTTTTCTTGGAAATGTGCCAAGCATATCTCCTCTACACTACATGTCCAAAGCTTTTGAACCTTTAATTAATTTTTTACCATGGCACATAATTTGGAGAACTGAGACATTGATAAAGGAAATCTTAAGCTCAAAAATAAGAACTCAACCTTTAAAACCAGTGAGGCTTATTCCTGTAATTCAAGCCACCATACAAATACCAACACAAATAAAAAGGTAACCATGAATTAAATCATCCTTAAATTCACTCCTACACCTTCTATTGACCAATAAAATTCCTCTGTTTCCTAAAATCAAAACTTGAGGAACCAAACCTAAAATAACCAAAAATAATTCACTCTACTTGGAGAATCCTATGCTTCCATCTTAGAAAATTTATTAAAATACAATATCATTCAACTTTCTCCTATCAAGACACCCTAGTAATTTGAATCCTCTCATCCTACACCTAGCTATCACAATGATAATTATTTATGTGCCTTTGACTACATGATAAGAAATGATGTCAGTAGGTGAAACACCTTCAAGAGCTTTTTCCAATCCCTCATTGACAAGGGGGAGCTTACATTGTACAAATATAATTCACCAGTGAACCAAGCCCTTTATATAGTTAGACAACCCTTCTTGAACCATGTTCCTAAAAAAAATGAGAGAAACAACATTAAATCCTCTCAGACATCCATATGGTTAACATGGTCCTTAATGCAATCCTTACTAAGCCTCCTAGTATACAATCTTTTGATCATCTACCTCCTCCATCTATTGAGGTAGTAGAGTCACCTTCCCTTATTTTAGACACTCAAACTAAGGAAATACCATCCCCCTTTCCTCTAATTATTGAGGTAGAGGAACCACTAGCCATCCTTTTAACTGATATACTAGAACCATTAACCATTGCCACCTCACCTTCACTTTTAATTACCATGTAAAATAATCTCCCTTTAAAAATCATTCCTAATAAAAAATTCATGTCTACTTCTCCCATAGAGGAACCACATATTTTATCCCCACATATTTTTATTAAAGAAGCAGATGTGGTTACCATACCTGTGTCTCCACCTAGATGCCTATCTTGTAAGTTCAGCCTTTAGGGAATCAAACCAACCTATAAACCCTTCTCTATGCTAGTGTCTAAATTGGAGTTTATCTCCAACCCTAACATGGATTTATCCACCTTATAGAAGAAATTAAGTCTCCCTTATATTAATTAATCAGATACTCCAATCCTTTCTCAGTCTGACCAACCCAACACTTCTATTAACCAACCCCTTACTAGATCTACCCAAATTACCAAACCCTCTATCCAACAAATACCTCTACCAAACTGACCAACCCCTAACCACATAAGCAAACCAAGACCCAAGTATACAAGCCCTCTCCTATCACCCCAACTAGGTCTACCAATAATATTGGTATCCTCCCTACACCAAGCCTTAGTCACTCATCTGCCAAAGTGGACCTAACCCATCCAAACCCACCAACCAAATTCCAAACCAAAAGAATTAAAGAAGTGAAGCTAGACAAAGGCTGGAAGGTTTAAATTTTGCCTCCCTCAACCTTTCCTTCCACTCTAGGGCCTCACCCTTCTACCTTGAATATGAATTCAATTACATCTACCAAAACCTCAACACCTCTTTTAGTTATGCCTTCATAGTTTCTCTCTAATGTACCTCTTTTCACTGTGCCAACAATACCTAAGCTATCTACCTTGTGATCTCCTACCTATAACTCATCTACCTCTTCACCTAAATTAAAGCCATCAACTATGTGTACCACCTTCCCCAAAGCATATACTTCCAAACACATCTTCAATCAACATTCTACTCTAACTACCAAAATCAAAATAGCTACACATTTACCACCTTCAGTCGAGTCATACTCAACCATCCTATATGATGTCTTTTCTTGATGGATTCATGGGATACAATGAGGTCTTTGTAAACTTAGAAGATAGAACTAATACCATATTCACTAAAAAGAGGGGCACCTTCACCTATAAAAGGATTCCATTCAAATTAATCAGTGTATCCATAACATTCTAGAGCACTATGAACTTCACCTTACAAGGCTTGATAGTTATTTACATGGAAAACTTGATTGTTTTCTCAAAATGCAGGTCTGATCACATCCATCACCTACAATTTTTTTATAAAAGGTACAAGAGATATGGTATATCCCTAAACCCAAAGAAAAGCATTTTTGATGTTATCAATGGTAATATTATTGATCATATCATCATAAAGTAAGATGTATCCATTAACCCTAAACATGTCAATGTTATCTCTAGGTTACCTCTTCTAAAAAGTAAGAAGGAACTAAAATATTTCTTTGGTAAAATTAACTTCATCTATAAGTTTATTTCAAGGTTTGTTAATATTATCAAACCTTTGAATGAAATGTTAAAATAGTAAGCAAAAGTAGAATATAAATCCAAAGAAAATAACTCCTTATAATACATTAAATATACCATCATGCAAGCATTTATTCGAATAAGCCCATACTACACTAGGGATTTTTACCTCTATCTTGTACTTTTAAGCATACCATAGCTATAGTTCTTACTCAAAATTTGGATGGGGGAGGACACATAATTTATTTCAAGATTAAAAACCTAAAAAAATCTAAGATAATATAGTCCACTCTAGAAAAACACACCTATGCCTTGGTTAAAGTGATAAATAATTTTATACACTACATCTTTAGGAAAAAGGTATATGCCATTATACCAAACCCAATTATGAATTTCATGATAGGACAAAAGGAATTGGGAAAATATAGAAGCTCTTGGATGGCCAATTTGTAGGAATATGATATAAATATCAAACTTGACAAAATAATCCATGACCAATGCATCACTCATTTGATCATTGAGATTGATCCCAAGATTACTATCCACCAAGTGGAATAGTAAAAAATATTATACTAATGTTGGTACGCTCCATTCATTCACTTTCTTCTCTATGGGAGTTTGACTTTAGGGTTCACCCAAACACAAAAATAGGACCTAAGGCTAAAATTTTCCCATTATATGTTGAATAAAGGGGTCTTCCATAAAAATATATATGATGGTACTTACCTAATATTCCTATTGAAATAAGATTCTAAGGAATTCATGTCTTATTTTCACAAAAATCTAGCGAACATTCATTCATCTAGGAATACAACTATGTAGAAAATTTTATGAGAAAGTCATTATTGGCCCACCATGTTTAAACATTTCCATGCCCATGTACATTCATGCAACAAATTTTAAGCCTTTATTAAATTATAGGTTCATGTTGAAATTCTTGTATAGCTTACTATTAAAGGAAGACTATTTTCATAGTGGGGACTCAATTTTTTAGGAGTCATTAACCAAAATCCTTATTTGGCCATAAAATTATACTCATAGCCATTAAATATTGCAGAATGTGGACTAAGGTAGTAGCCACAAATAATAGTATCACCATGGAGGTAATTAAATATTTGGAAGGAAACATGACCACTCATTATGTCACACTAGTGTCATTAGTCTATGATAATGAACCTTCATTCTAATCTATAGAGTTTATTGAGTGGGAATATGAGCATGGAATCACATTGAGATTCTCATCTAACTACTAACCACAATGGAATGGGTTGTAAAAATCTATAAATAAGAAATTTATTGATGTGATTAATAAATATACTAAAAAGAGGCCTTAAAAATGGCATTCATTATTAAAATATGCCCTCTAGGATGATCACACCTAGTACAAACAAGCCCTCATAAGTTTCTACTTCCTCTTGGTGTATGGACTAGAGTTTATCTTCCCAATCACCCTCAGGTTCCCTACTCACAAGTCTATGAAAGATTACATGGAGAGCAAAGAAAGGGTGGACTTGAGGTTATTGGATATTATCTAGCTAGAATATGCCTAGGAAGAAGAGATCCAAAACATTAGTAAGCACTAGGATAATGTTAAATGATAATTCGATAAAAGGGATAAGGTTAAGTCCTTTAGAATTTTTGACTAGGTGTTATCATGGGATAAAGACCCTAAGTGAAAGGGGTAGTATTCCAAATTTGATCCACTTTAGATCGAACCATAATAGATCTTTGAGGTACTATGGAAAAATATGTTTTGCCTCAAAGATTTAGAAGGGAATTATTAGAAGGGAATTATCGCTTGATACCTATAAATGGAAATTTATTAAAGCATTAATTATCAATGTTTCCTTCTAGGGTAATCTCAAAATATCCCTATGAGTAGGTGATTGGTAAATTATTTATCAAAATAAGTTTTAATAAATTTGATTATATTACATGTTTTCTTTTACTCTTTTTTTCATCTTATGTCTCATTTTTTGTCCCTATTATTTTATCCTAATATTTTGTGTGCCCCATTATTCACCCTTATTCCACCCATGTTAATTAAGACTAACATGATGAGCTAACATTAATGCATCATAGATCATTATACCATCATGTTTTGACAACTTTAAAGGTGACATTCTGGGAAGGTTAGTCTTAGAGTAGGAAATAGAAGGTAGACCCAAATATTGAATAGAGTGATAAGAAAGGTAACTTACTATGCAATAATACAAGAATAAAGGGCCACTAATTCAAAAATAAGAAAAAAATTTAAGAAATGATCACCTCCAATAAAGGTATTCATAGCTCTAGTAAAAGTACAACTACTATTATGAACTATTAAACAAGTAAGACTCAATTAGATGATTGAAGGTTCCTTGAACCAATCCATCACCTTGGATACATTGGTATCCAAACATCATGGTTCAAATACAATTATATCAAAACCAAAAGAAGTCTAAATCTCAAAATAAAAAAAGGGTGTTTTGGGAAACCTCCACTGTAGGATTTTCATCCTAGATGGTAATGGAACAAGGATAGGATCAAGGCCAAAGGAATTTATGTTGGGGCTATGGATGCCCAAATGGTAGTAGAATAATTATTTATCCCTCCTTATTAAGATAAACACTTGAGAAATGCATGTCTAATCAGGAGGATTCAAACATTCCAAGTTTGTCCAAGCCTCTTAGTAAGTTCATAAAAAATAAAAAAGTAGAATTGAGTACTTTTTACATATTTTAGTTCATCAAGAGGAGCTTCACTTACTTATCTTTAAATTTAATAAAGAGTATTTCAATCTAGGTTCTAAACACAAGAACAATGTTTTCCTATAAAATCACCATTTTTTATGGCCAACATTACCACCTCCCCTTTTTAGAGAAGTTGGGGACCCATATGAAAGTTATCAACTAAAATTTTGTTATGGTTCCATTCAAATTGACTTGGTTACCAAAATATATCAAATCTTGGACCCATGTTTCACCTTGGTTTACTAAATGCTTCATCACAGTCATGATGTGCAAATAGTTTCCATTACAATATCTTCATTTGTTTATGTTAATTTTAAATTACATATATTTTGAAGTAGCTATTATTTTATAGAGATAAAGTATGTAGGTCATCCTGGAATGATGTCACTCTAGAATCCCTCCTAGTTTTACATAAGGATTTGATAGTAAATAGGTGATTTTTTTATTGATTGTGGCATTTATTTTAACTTAGTCATTTTTCATAAAATTTTAGAGAGTCTATCCAAGGAGATCATGCCATGTGTAACTTGTCAAACCTGTCATCTCTCAGGGATGTCATAGTGTGAGCCTGGCTAAGGAGAGTGCACCACATGGAACTTGTAAGACATATCATTCTCCTAGGGGTGTTAGACTTGTTATAACCCCAAGAGATCTTGGTGAGTGTAATCATGCCATGTAGAACCTATCAAAGTTGTTAGTCTCCTAGGGATGTCTTATATGTTAGTCTCCTATGGATGTCAAACTTGTTAGAACCCTAGGAGAGCTCATCCAAGGAGGTTTTCACCACATAGAACCTATCATACCTATCAATCTCTTAGGCATGTCATACTTTTTATACTAGGAGAAATTTATGAATTTGATCATGCCACATGGAACATCTTTACAAAATGATAAATAAATCCTAGGAGTTCCCTGATTTGTTAAATAAAGATGTCCAATCAGAACAAGGAACAAACCATAAAATTCCATGTGTCTCAAAAAGTGTAGGTTTCCAACTCTACTACACAAAGTATAAACATACCGATAGCTCCTAGTTGGCACAAATCCCAAAAAAATCATTAATCAACGAGTTATATATGCACCAATTGAGAAAACTAAGGAGGGGCTAGGGGATCTCGGTAGGTGTGTGTCTACCACACCCCTACATTAACTATTTTGGGTAACTACACTTTGATAAGACAATTGGTAGGCATACAATAACCACTATAAAGTTAAATCAGAATCCCCTTTTAATTTTTATAAGTTAATTCTAGATTGGGAATCAACTAGATGGATTATTACACCAACCCAAATTTTAATTTGGTGATCTACCAAAATCCATTAATGTAAGAGATCTCTTTTATAAACCTATAAGTCCTCATGATAATATAATTTACTATTACCACTCCTAATTCCCAAGAATCCATTTTTGTATTACGTGCTCATAATTTATGTGTTTCTTGTCACCCTAGAACTTAGTTCTAAGAGATTACCAGTCTATAGGAAAAAGGTTGCATCATATTCTAACTAAAAGATTAATTTTGAGTACTAGGACACCATCTTATTTCCTAACCTAGTGATATTTGAGAACTATAACAAAGTATTCAAAGTAATTGAATATGTTTAGGTGTCACCCTTAGATGATAATGACAATGAGACTGAGTACCTCGATGATATCATAGAGCTAAGAAGATCATGACTATAGAGAGTCATGCATAATCACGAGGTATTTACTTATGTAGACCTCTTTGATAACTTGTTGTAGACTTTTGAGTGCATTATATGATACATGTAGGATCTAGTTTACTCTCTAAATTTGATGAACCTATTCACAAATATCTCAGGGGCTAATTTTAAGTAGTATTATAACCTCTTATACTATACCATCACCTATAATTCTATAATAATGGATACATTAACCAATACCCATGATATATACAGATTCCTCAAGTAGTAGGCCATCAACCAAGAGTGATGGAATAATTGAGATGATATTGACTCTTACCCCATCTACCTCTTTTGAAAAGGGGTTCATACTCAAATGATTTTTATAAATTGCCTATTTAGGGCCAATAACACCATGCATGTAAAGATCCTATAGGTTCCCTTGCTCAATTTAATTCTTAAAGGAGAGGAGGTCCCAAACCTGGTAAGTGTGATCAACTTCAATCTCATCAAGACTATATCAAAATCTCAAACTAAAGGGAAATTATACATAATGCCTTAAATCATGTACATAGTCTAATTCACCATTTTGTTTGGTGGCTCAACATCCCACCCTAGGTTTATGTGAGATCTGCAGTTCACATCATTTTATATAAATTATAGGATCACCATTATTAGAATCATATCTAGGATATTGTTTAGCACTTATACGTTATTTTTTTTATCAAGACATCAATGAGAATCCCATGTCATGTCTTTCTGAGGAAATAAGGGTGATGTTATTTCTCATCAAGGATTACTAATACTACTAATATCACACCATCATTAAAGTATAGGGTATCAACCATATACATTTTCTCTTACACTATCTAATCTTAGATCATATTATCAAGCAAGACATTTATCATCAATTGGTTAAAGGTGTCACGGGGTTTTTATTTGATCATTGATAGAAAATATGCTTAAATTTCCAAAATATCATCTACCACCATGATTATAATAGCATACCTTTATTAAGGAATATGGTGACTAAAAAAATTATTATGCATTAGGAGTGGCCAAGAATAAAGAATGAGATCCTAAAAAGGTCATCCATGCTCATATAAAAAGACACATTTGCCATCTCAACATCACTTACCATTGTGAACCCCACAAAGATGATAAGGTTCACCTCAACCTAGCTAATGATAATGAATTAATAGAATATCTTGAGGTGAATAATAATAATAAGGGAAATGAGGACCAAACTAGGCAAGGCATAGAGGAAATACCAATACCACCTTCACATCCACCTCCACAAAATCTACCCTTTGGGATTAGACTGATTCATCCCAAAGGAGACATCTAGGTGACTATGCCCTACATCACCAAAAGAATCATACAAGGGATACCTCCACCTTTACCTACTTGTCCTTTATAACCTTATACCTTAATCATGTTCCCTCTAGCTTCATGTCCATAGGACACTCAGCCACATGTAACATAGGCACTCCACTTTATTATTGATAATAGTCTTGAAGAAAGAACTTAGTGGGACTAGTAGTAGGTGTCACTTGAGATCCCTTCCCCTAGTAGTTACATCCATTGACAACCCATGGTGGAACCATAAAGGTTTTCATTCCCACTAAGCCTCTCTCAATGGGCCCTCTCTTAGTTCTCATCTCACCTAATCCCTAGCTCACTAAAATCCCTTTGGCTTCATCCATATTTAAAATTATCACTTCCCAACCCCTTCTTACTCATCCCATTCATCCCATAAGATTATTTGTTCCCCCTCTTTAATATTTAGATACTTCAATTAAGTGGCCTATACCCTCCACTTTGATTACTTCTATAATTATAGGGAGTGTTCAAACTATGATGGCCCCTAGTTTAGTAGTGCAAACACATGTCATGTATACCTATCCATTTACCACATTAGTAATTCATCTAACATAGACACCTCCTAATATCCCCATCATAATAGTTAAGATGGCTACCCTAGTGATTCCTAGCATTGTTACCCTTATAACCACTCCTTTATTTCCTTAACTAGCTCTAGTAGTGATCACCACCTCAAAACCTTTATTTATTTTAACTAAGGTTGGCTCAAAATCAATTCCCAAAACTATGAAAAGTGTAACTTTGACAATGTCCACCAAGTGGGCTCTAGTTTCTACCTTGGTTGATCCTATTATAGCCTCAGCTCTAATAGACCTAGGCAAGAGGCCCAAGAATAAATGAAAGGTAAATACTTAAAACCTCATGTTAAAGTTTCAATTTCTCCTTCTTAGCCCTCTACTCAGATTTCTCCTCCTGTGGTTCCCCAATCCTCCTTTTTCATTAGCTCAAGGACACAAGGATTTGATTTTAACTAGTTGATCTTCATTATTATTAAGCACACCCCTATTAAGAGCCATTAGTACCCAAATCAATAGAACCCATGACCAATTATGATCATAATTATTCCCTTGGGCTTCCCCATTCATGCTCCCTCCTTTCACCCCTTCCTCTTCCACCTCTCCTCCTTTCGTCCAACCTATTGACAATTATGCAACCATTAGTTAAAGTTGCTTATGTGAAAGTTTTCAATAAGACTGAATTCATGGATTAAAGTTTAAAAAAGGTATCCAAAACATCATAAAACCTTAATTAGACCAAAACCATGCTCAATAACATCTCACAATTTTAAATTTAAATAGAGGTTTCTTCTATTCCTCTAACTATCTAGTTGTAAGCTAGTGAAGGAAATTTTCCAATGTTTGATACATGAAAGTGAAGAGGATTTGGATCTAAAAGTATTAAAAATATATTGGGGCCCATATTCCCTCAATATTTCAATTTTTTTCATGTTATATTATCTTAACTTTATGAACAATCATTAATAAAAATAGGTGCTCTAAAACAATTGTTAAACCCTAATGGTTCAATTTTAAGCAGTATGTTTGCATTTTTGAGTTATTATTTAAAAAATAAAGGTGGTTTTGTCTATTATTAGTCATATAATACATTTATATATCTTACTCAATCAAAATTTTAAGGCAAATAAAGGATAAAGGAAAAGGTACAAGAATCAAGATTTTAAGCAAGCAAGAGAGACAATAAAAAAATATAATTTTTGAGTGGTTTAAGTGATTTTTTTATAATATAAAATTATTAATTGGTTCATGTTAAACTCAAGGTTTGATGTCAATATAAGTCCAGTCAAATCAAGATGCGAGTGAAGTAACTAAATTAAAAATTAAAAATGAATGAAATGTAAATATGATTTAACTAAATATAATTAATATTGGAATAAATAATATCAATATGTTTGCATGATCAAATCAAGTTAACTCAAGACTAAGGCTTATATGAGGAGCCCTTTGACTTTTCAACAATGTAAATAAAATTATCTCTCTAACTATCAAACCATACTCCATAAATAGAATGTTTAAAGTGTTAAATATACTAATTAACAATTTTAAAATAGAGTTTTGAGTTGGAAGTTTGATTTGTAAGTTTGAGTTGAAGGTTCAATTGAACTGAGAGTGAATTTGACAAGCATGTGGACTCTTTCCTAATTTGGAGTTGATTGTCTTCTCTCAATTACTATATTGTATATATATTCTCATTTGGGAAATGATTATTAGGATATTATGATTTTGTCTCATGAAAAATATCACTATATTTATATTACCTCACCTTTGAAGCAATAAAGAACTAAATTTTCCTCTATTTTTAAGTTGTTCATGAAGTGTGTTCTTAATATTCATTGATGTAACTTAATGAATGATTATTTTTCCTATGTTTGCATTTGAATATCTCATATTTATGAATTAAATTAAAATTCTTAAAAGTATTATAAAGTGTCTAAGTTTTATTTCTACATAATCTAGAAGTGAATTCAACCATTGATCATTCCTTCTAAGCTAGTGTGAATGTGAATAAAGACCTATGTATAAATTATTGATTCAAGATTAATTGTATGAATATGAAGTGAATATGTGGAGGTTATTAAGCTTAAAAAGTGTGTCAAGTATAGGAATTTTTGACCTTCACATTGATGCATCACCCCAATTTATATTTTTAATTTCCATGTTCAACTTTAACATTACTCCTACCCTTTTCATAATTAAAAAATTACAAAATTAGGGAGTTTAGAGATAAGTAGGTGAGTGTGCCAAAGGAAAAACATCCATTTATATAGAGATTATCTCTAATTTTAAGGTCCCACACCTTGGATATTTCCCATCATATCAATAGGAGTGATAACAAGCACATGTTCTTAGTAGGGTGCACTTCTGAGTGATAATTATGGCATGCCTAGTGGGACCATAGCACAAAATATTGCTAAGGATTTTTGCTAGTTTTATAAACTTGAATCAAAGACATTATTCAAGTACTTAATATTTGGTGAATTCAATTTGTATAAAATTGGTTTAAGCAGTCTAAGTGACTAAGAACATTAGTTCATATGTATTTTAATCCTCCATTTTGTGAAAATGAATTTATTGTACCTTTTATCCTTTATATCAAGATAATAATATTTATGGTTTCACTTAAATTAACACAAAACTAGTAGGATATTAGTATTCTCATGATGTTTATCACCCTCCCACCCTACTCATGTTTCTAATCATCCTTGGTAAAATCAAATTATTTTCAATCAACCTAAAAAAAGTGTGTAAGAGATAATATTTAACTCTTCAACCATGATCTCTCCAACACACCATTACTACAACCATAAGTGTTTCAAGATACACACAAAGATTAAAATAATTGTGAACAAAACCAATTTTAATTCATAAAATTCATATGAAAAGTATGTATGGTATAATAGAGCCTTTGCTTAAGTAGGAAAGGAAAAACAAGACTCAAGCCTAACTAACCAATGTGGGACAAATCCTCACATAGGACAAAACTAGAAAAAGGAAAAAAATATTAGTTAAAACTTATTAAATAATCTAAATATATTCTAACACCCCCCCACCCTTAAGTGAATCTAGGGGATAATAATAGAGTATGTAGTATAAATCCATATGTCCCTATGGAGGCCAATCCATCTTGCTAGAGTACATAGATGTTGAATCATTGTAACCAGCAAGGGAAAGTAGGAATGGTACTAAATATGAGGATTAATAAAAATGAACACTATGATCCAAAATACTAGGTAGAATGATAAACCTAAGGAAGTATACTTGAAAACCCTCCAACAAGATGGTGAGAAGTGAGTACAGAGACTAGTGGGGCTACCACATTGGTTTCAATGGTGGGGATACCACACTAGTGTCACTATAAGAATCACCAAGAAGGCCATAGAATCAAGTAAAAAATTCTTATATAGATTCAAAAAAATAAAGAGCATGAATAAGATGCCCATGTATAAAGGAGGAATCTAGAAAACACTCAAAAAAATGCAACATATACATATATTTGTCATAAAGTGGAGAGAAAATAGAAAATACATAAGAAAAACTCCCCCACTAAAAAGATAGAAAATAAGAAGAGAGAGATATAAATCCCCCAAATATTATGTTGAAGAGGTCCATACTCCAAGTATTCATAATTCAAAAAGGAACTCAATCTACATGACTGGTCTAAATCCACTAATTGATAAAAAAAACATCTGACACTGGGCTTCACTAGAATAACTTTAATCAAGAAGAATATCAATGGTGATGAAATTATAAAATAGTATTATATGTATAATTAATTCTCAACTACTAAGAAGAATAGTTTACACCACACCTCCCCATACTACTGACTAGGTGGTAGTGGACATAAAAAAGGTTTGTACGAGTGGTTTGAATCCACTACTCAAACACTAAATAAGTTGACACTATATACACTAGAATGGATCCATATCATGTTGAAAGAGACTATCAAACTATAAAAAAATATAAGATGACACTAGGATTCACTATAGTAGACACATTTCAAGCTATAGAGGCTATCAACTATCTAAAAAGGGGTGTTAAAAATACATATAAAGACTCTCAAAGAGGATGGCTCTAGCAGTGTTGGAAGAGATAAGCAACTGAAGAAGTGAAAAGGTTCCCAAAATAGAGCATAAAAATGCATGAAGATAAAAATATTTAATCAACAAACCTCCCATGACACTTTATAAATTATTGCAAGTATAATATATCCCATACAAAAAAACACACCAAATGGAAACAAGGAAGACACTAGGCTTCACCAGAATAGATTTAAATGAGGATAATGTTAGCCTATCGAATAAGCCATCAAGAATCATTAGAAGTTCTCCAAAAACAAATGAGTTAAAATATTTCTCCTTAGAAGAAGGTAATATACTAAAAAATGGACCTTAAGGAGACATGACACAAACTATCCATGTGTCAAAGTACTAATGCATGTTGTGGGCTGATGGAAGAGTGTGTCAAATGGCAAAAAAACTATCACGTATGAAAAAACACACCAAAAAATAATCAACATCTAAAAAACAACCTATAAAGCACATGCAAAAAAACATCATTCTTAGTCAAAAATAAGTTTGATATATTACATGTGTGAAGTATAATGCAAAAATTAGTAGGGCCTTTAATATAAATAAACCCCTTGAATATGACACTTTATAACTTTAGTGTGTATACAATAAAAATAGGATCTATGAAACTTGAATAAAAAATAAAGTACTTGTTCAAAAGGTGACAATCAAATCCAAGTTATCGATCAAAAGTTATGGCTAATAACATTTTATATCATTAATGGCCTATTTTAATTAAATTTTCAAAAGTAGTTAAAGGCATGACCAAATAAGGAATAAGGTAGCCTTCTAACCACTCATTGGAACCAACATGGAAATTAGAATGTAATGGTTTATATTTTTATGGGTAATTGGTCTCTTTCCAATCCAAGCCTCACCCTTCATCTTCGATATGGGAAAGAATAAAGGAAAATCAAGAAAATGAGATAATCTAATCTGTAATTTAATGTTTTATAAAAAGAAAAAAATCTTGTGTCATTACATATGAAAAAAATACACTTCATATGTATTATCCCCATTTTTCTATGTTTCCCACTCTTATTTAATGATCCTACCACCATAATTATTATCCACCCCAATAAAACTAGAATTTACAAAAAGTAAACTTAAAAAAAGGTAAATACCACAAGATAGAACTATTGATAGAAAACCTTTGAGTAGATGATGTGGTTGAAGATTCCTAATGTGACTCAATTAGGAAGAGAGCTCAGTGAAGAGGTAGGTAGGATGTGGAGTAGCTCTCATCAAGAGAGAATTGAAAATGGTGACCAAAGAGGTAAGTCATACAATAATGGTTTTGAGGTGTTAATATGGGGAATGATTGCTAAGTGGAGGAGGAGTAGGCCAAGGAAACATAAACCTTTAACTATAAAATTAAAACTTTAAAATTCAAGAAAGATGTTTGACACCTACTTTCACCTCACTATGAAGTGGCTCCTCCTGAAGTGCCTCCTCAAATGACTACTTCACCTACACACTCATCCCCATCTTCTCATAACAACTCCCAAGCAAACAAAGTGCCTTCATATTGTAAAATCTTAAATAAAACCCATAAATTTGCCAACAAATTTTAGATATGAGATAGTTTTGAAGGAGAAGGATCCTTTGTCAGATTGAAAAAAAAACTTTGTAAACCTGATCTAGAACAAGCATAATTTTGACAAGAAGGCTTAACTATTATGTAAACCATGGTTCTAAGTTAAATTCATATGATACATGAATGAAATAATAATATTATTCCAATTCAAACTAGATCATGCCAAAAAAAATTAGTTGTACCATAACATAAGCTTCTAGCTTGTGAATGATTTGAGCAATGTATTTGTTTGCTTGTGAAAGTATTATGGATGTGTTAAATCTATGAATAAACACATTTTTTTAGTTAATTCATGGTTGTAATATGAACCCTTGTAAACCCAAAACATGAGAAGATAAATTAACCAAAGGAGATACTACCAACACCAAATAAATGGTCAATAATCCAAGATAAGTAAACAATGTGTATGGAAATGCCAATGTACCAAGGAGATCTCAAAAATATAAAAAAATACACAAAATAATCATGATTTTATATAGTTAGGAAGGTAGAATTTTTAGGCCCTCTTCTAGATCAAAAAAAATTGTAGTAGAGGCTATATGTTAGGATCTGAAAGATAAACAAAAACTTATAAACTCATAGTAAATAAAAATGTAGTAGTGTGGCTAATTAGATATTAATCATAAAAGAGACATAATTAAAATTAAAAAAAATATAAAAATATAGGTTTTAACATAAAATAACTAAGTAATGACTAGTGGAAGGTGGTTTTGATACCATGAAAGAGTTCACAACACTCTTCAACCAAGATCTCTCCAACACACCATTACTACAATCATGAGTGTTTCAGCATACACACAAATAATAAATAAAATATGAATAAAACCAATTATTATTAACAAATATTATATTAAAAACATGTATAATACAATAGGTGTCCCTTGCTTAAGTCGACATGGAGAAACAAGACTCAAACCTAACTATCCAATGTGAGATAAATCCTCACATAGGGCAAAACTAGTAAAAGGATGAAAATCTTAGCTATAACCTATCAAGAAAGAGAAATATAATACAAAATAATGTTTTTCATATTATTTTTATATTTATAATTTCCACAAATTTTTTTTATGCACGTGTTGTTAGTAGTTTTATTTTTAACTTTTTTTTAAGTGTTATCTGGCATATATTTCAGTTGGTAGTTGTTATAGTTTTTAATTTAATAATTTCTTATAAATAGGTGTTGTAGTTTATTCATAAAAAAATTAGTTTAATATTTGGTGATATTTTCATGATTACATAACCCAATGGATATAGCTATAGGTTTTGAGTGTTTAGAAGGCAAACATCCTAGTAAAGTCACTAAGAATGTTGACAATTTTACCACCATTAGTCAAAGTTGCTTATGTGTAGGTTTATAATAAGAAAAAATTCATGGATTCAATGTTTGAAAATGTCTAAAAAACATAATAAAACCTTAATTATGACAAAACCACACTAGATAACATCTCACAAGTCCAAACTTTGATAGAGGATTCTTTTATTCCTCTAACTAGCTAGTTGCAAGCTAGTGAAGGTAGTTTTCAAATGCTCAGTATATGAAGGTGAAGATAATTTTAATTGAATGGCATTAAGAGTATAATTTTTATCCTATTACATACATATACAATTATTTTTTTTAGGTTATAGTGTCTTGACTTTATGAACAATTGTTAAGAAGAATAAATTCTTTAAAACCCTTCTTAAACCCTAATGCCTTGGTTTTTAGCAGTATGTTTCCATGTTTGAGTTATTTATTGAAATATAAATGAGGTGTGATATATTATGGGTCACATAATAACTTTATACACATTAATAAATCAAAATTTTATGGAAAATAATGGATAAAATCAAAGGTACAAGCATCAAGGTTTTAAGCAAGTAAGAGAGATAGTCAAAAATATAATTTTTGAGTGGTTTAATTGATTAGTTGAGCACATAAAATTATTGTAAATATATTAAGTGTTATTAAAATTATTTATTAAAAAATAATTAGGTCCTTAGGCCTAATAAAATTTAATAAAATGGTAAAACATAGACCTATAGGCATTTAGAAATGAAATTGTGCAAACTAGGAAACACCAAAAAATGCATATTTTGAGTTTTATTAGATAAAATCTATTAAAATTTGACATGGAGGTATTTTTTTGTGAAATTTACTTTTTAAAATTGGTTTCAGGTCCTTAATTTTCTTTAAGTGATATACAATTCCAAAATATAGGTCTATTCATGAAGGGAATGAAGGTTTATTCACTTTGTTGCTCACAAATGAAGTGAGAAATGGGTGTTTTAGGTCCCTCCAATGGAAAAATTTTATTTTAGAGTTTTTATACATAATTTAAAAGTATAAATAAATATTAATTAAAATAAAATCAATTCAAAAAAGGCTCATATTGTAGCCTAAATTTTAGATTCACTCTATATTACTATTATTAGTAATAAAAAACTAAAATCCAAAAAACATCAAATAGAGAAGATAAAATAAATAATTATATTATTATGAGAATTATAAACATAATTTTACCTCTTTTTATATCCTCTCCAATATTTACAAATGGATTCTTGATTCAAAATACTTGGATGTTAGATTGTTTATCCTATGCTTGATAATGGATTCCGATGGACTTTTGATCTTGATAATGGATTTGACAAAGATTGTATGGATGAAAAGGAGATGGTTGTGGATGAAAAATGACAATAATGCTTAAATTTTTATTGTTAATTTCCATAGAATAAGGTGGAGGGAATAATCAATGGCTCAAATTTAATTTTGAGCCATTGAGATCAATGGCTAGGATATTTCCAAAGAATTTTAAATTCCTTAGAAATCTATAAAATGGAGAATTATAAATGAAAATGAGATAAAATATATGATACTTATAAAAATATCAAATTATATAAATATTTATTAGGTTTTATGGGTTTATTAATAGCTAAGAATAGGGTGGTAGATGGGTAGGTAGAATAAATTGTATTTTTAAATTGGCAAGTGGCTTAGGGAGTACATTAGTAGGTGAATAAGTTTTGTTAGTGGATTACTAGAGGGTATTAATTGGTTATGGAGTGTAATAATTATTTTTGTATGTAGGAAATATGGAATGGGATATTAGTGTTTTAGTGAATTTTAACCTATATTTCAGGAAATGGAAAAGAAAAACCTAGATATGGGTATGGTTGAAAAACCTATTTGATTGTGTGTATGTTGAATTAGATTATTATGAAGAACTCCTCTATGGCTTGGTAGGATGACCTAAAAATAATATATAACTAAGTAAATTTTTTGATTAGATAGATAGCTTTGTGGATTTCCTAGCATTATCTAGATCCTAGAAGCAAGGGCTTCCTTGAGGGCCGTCAATCTGCACATTTTAAATAGTTAAGTTGACAAAATAGAATAGAAATTACTTGCATCAATAATCAAAGGGTACTAAAATTGAACACAATTTTTTTTCTAAATAAATATAAGATAAATTAATAATTTAGTGATAGGTAAATCAATAAGAGTGTTAGATGGATCGAGTCTACTTCAAAAAGTTAGGCAAGAGTTTGTGAATAGGTAAGGACACAAAAAACTAGATTTGGTTGAGGGTAGGTAAGTGGAAATAAATTTCTATACCATAGTGACCATCAGTGGTTGATGTGATCATTATTGGTTAAAGTAATCATTCGTGGTCAAGCTAACCATCAGTGGTTGAGTATATCATTGACAGTTGAAACAACTATCAATGGTTATTATGTATAGGTCTAGTTTGGAAAATAGATGAATGATGGGATCACAAGAATGGATTTCAAGAGGTGGGTTGGTGCACAGCTGAGTGTGAAAGGAAAATAAAGTAAATGAATATTAGAAAATAAATATTTATCTTGTATAAGGTTGATCAAGTGAATGTTTGAGGTGGTTGAATTTTTAGTGGAGTTTGAAATGATTTTGGTAGAGTAACAATACTTGGTGCTTGGCAGAGCTATGGTGGTAAGTTATCTCTTTGGATGATGTCTAGGTTATTGGATTGTTGATGATGATTTACTTACAAAAAAAATAAACTCTATATGTACAAGCTCTTGATAACACTTGTAGATGATTTCACTTTCTTGCTCCTCTTTTCTTATATGGAAGGCACGAGAGTTGCAACAAGATGTTAATTGGGCCTTCTAATTATAACTCACTCATGTAATGGTTTACACGTAGATTCTGACAACCTATTTTTAAAAAACAAATGTGGGGTGACCTTCATTTTGGGTGACCTACATGTTGGTGGTTAAGAAGGTTCACCCTGATTGTTGATGGTTAAGTTGACCATTGATGATCATCTTGATCATTAATGATCAAGGGTGAAGGGTCAAAGTGGGAAAAAGGTTGGTTAAGTAAGTTTGGTCAAACTGACCATGGGTTACACTTGGTTGGGGGTTAGAGGCTAATATTGGTCCCAAGGGGGTCCTAATGTGGTCCAAAATAATTACAACATTTAGAATCATGGTATTTGGATTTTTGGTGTCTACATTTTGCTCCTATTTACTATACATATTTGAATCAATAAGGTACAAATAAAAAATAGATTTCTAGTTTAAGGTTTGATTTCCTTGAGTATGGGAGGAGGTGTTCCCCCTCAAACTAAGAATCAATAAGGTAAAATAAAAGTGGGTCTAGGTTTGAAAAGGTGTATGACGGTGATGATGAAGATGAATATCATAAGGGTGGATGGTGAGTTAGTGTTAAAGTTCAAACAAGCACATAAAGTGAAAAAAAAGGTGCAATAGCCAAGATCATGCATTGACAAGGTTACCATAGTTGGTAAAAATGAAGGTTAGCTCTAGAAGGATTGGTGATAGGGTAACTGGGCCACAATGCTAGGCATAGTTGATCAATTTATTCCTAGTAAGTCTCCTAGGTAGGGTTAGTATTTTGATGGGTATCAAAGGTAGGAAGTGTTCTTGATGAAAACATAAACTAGTCAAGTGTCATGGGTATCTAAGGTAGGAGGTTCACCTAAGAAGACACAAGTAGGTCTGGTAAGTGTGAGGTGGTGCTAATACAAAAAGGGTCAACATGGAAATATTGTCTCTATGATAAAAAAACTAAGTAAAATTCATCATAAAATGCATTCTAGTTGGGATATAATGAACCAATAATGAGAGGATGTCATCCAGGCAACACTTCAGGGGATAATTCAAGTGATGGTTCTACCTTGATTGGTGGCATAACTTTTGGGAGCCATAACTTTTAAACCATAGCTCCATTTAACTCCCCATTTGAACCATTGAAAAGATGAGAACGAAGAGAACATAATGAAATAGAATTTTATCACTAAAAAATCAATAAAAGTGCCTAAAATTTTAATTTTAATATTGTTTTATAAAAATAATAAGTTTATAAAAATAGTAATTTCATAAATTTTATATTGTTGTAAATCATGGAAGTCAACCCACTTCATCTCCCTCAAGATTGGTGACTTTACACATCCTCATCCTACCTTAAAAGTATGTATAAAAATAGATGTATCTCAAGAGGGAGATCAGACATCTCTTCCCAGAGATAAGCATATGTTTTCTATAATTTTGTGAGCAATAAAACATCTATTCTTAGAGATAACATTATATAAATTGTGTTATTTTGTGTTCTTAAATTATCTTTCAGCCAAAACCTTTGATTTTTGGATCAATGGTATCAGAGCAGTTTTTATTAAGAGTGTATGATCCCAAGGATGAGGTTAGACTACAATAAGCTTGGGTGGAAAATAATAGATCCTGTAGACTATCCACTTATTCACTCTAAATGACCTCACATGGTGGACAACATAGAGACATCTGATCCCTTCAAGGAAATAGTGAATAAAGATGTCTAGTAGTAGAACATATAGATTTTATAATAATTAACCCAAATTATCCAATAAATCTTGATGGTAAATTTTGGCTCCTCATATGCACTTCCTAGCTCCCTATCCATGGAACATATTTTCAGTGCTCTAACACCCTTTAAGGTTCATGTGAATTTTGATATTGCTACATTTGAAGGCAAAATCAATGTTGATGTAGTAGAAAATTGGTTAGATTAATTATCTTCCTATTTTACCATAAATAAAGTCACCAATGGAGAGAATATCACTTTTGCTCTTTTCAAAGCATCATTGCCCATCAAAAATTGGTGGGAAGTGTATAAGAAGAGGTTTAGTATGGATGACATTAACCTTGAGGTGGAACCTACATGGGATGATTTCATGGAAGCTGTAAAGGAAGAATAATACCCCATTGGAGCATATGATGATATGTATATATAGTGGTAACAACTTCACCAATGTAAGAAATAGTCTATTCAAGATTACACTGACATTTTTAATTATTTGTCTATGATATTAGGCATCTAAGAAATTCAGAAATATAAGGATCTCAAATATCATAGTGGTCTAGAATGGTATATATGGGGGAAATGGAACTCTTCAATTTGGAAATCTTTAGTGAAGTGTATAAGTTCATGATGAAGATTGAGCAAAATCATAGAAGAAAGAATACAAAGAGTCAGTCTTATAAATAGATAAGTGACAAATAATGTCAAACATGAGGCCAAAATTTAAAGTAAAATGATTTATAAGATACGAAACCCTCGAAGGGGAAGGCTGGGAAATGGTGTGATTACCACAAAACTAGAACTCACTCCAAAGAATAATGTCAAGCCATCAAGTCCCTAATTTCTAAGTCACAATCCTTGGCATCTACTGCTCTACCTCATACACACCCTATAGTTAAGGAGGATTAATAAGAGATTGTAGATGTTAAGCCTGATACCATCATTGCTTTATCACTAACTTGTGGGGAAAGGTTAGATGACAAGGAAAGGTTGTTTCACTCTAAGTTTTAGGTGAAAGGTAAGCCTCTATATTTTATTCTTGATAGTGTAGGTCAAAATAATTTAATCTCTACTAATGTTGTGAAAAGTATGAATCTATCCATGAAGCCTCACCCAAAGCCATATAGTATTGGATGGTTGAGCCCAGGGAGAGACATCCGTGTCACCCACAAGTGTCTTATTTCATATGTAATAAAATATTTACAAGATGAGAGCTTGTGTGATGTGGTAAATCTAGATGTCTATCATGTACTCCTTGGTCATCCATTCATGTATTAATGACATGACATCTATGAATCAAGAACTTAAAGGATCACCATCACTCTTAAAACATAGTGTTATAGGGTACTAGAGGTACCACCTGCCACATCTATCTCCCTAATTAGTGCTAAGTAATGTAAAATATTAGTGGAGAAAATAAATAAATTTGTTCTCATGGTAGTCAAGCTACAAAATCCCAAGAAGACCGATGTTGTAGCCTTGACTATATACTCAACACAATAACAAAATTAGATGGGTCAAATCATGAGAGAATATGATGACTTATTCAAGTCACCCATATGAGTTTCACTTCACTATCAGGTAAAACATTTTATTGATTTGGTTCCAAGATCACCTTTGCCTAATAGCCTTGTGTATCACAAATTATTTCTAAATAATGATGAGATAAAAATATAGATTCAAGAATTGATCCAAAAGGGTCACATTAGGCCAAGCTCTCCACCCTGTGGAAGCCTAATTATCTTAGTGACAAAGAAGGATGGAATATAGAGGCTTTGCATTGACTATTTAGCCCTAAACAAAATAACTGTGAAGAATCATTACCCAATCCCCATAATTGATGACCTCCTGGACCAACTCTATGGTGAAAATGTCTTCACCAAAATTGATCTCAAATCTAGCTATCACTAAAATTTTATCGACCCCACTGACGTATGGAAGACTACATTCAAATCTAAGGAGGGGATCTTTGAATGGTTGGTTATGCCTTTTGTCTTGACTAACACACTTGAAACCTTCATGAGGATGATGGATGACATCTTGTGACACTTCACCAACTCATTCATGGTTGTTTACCTAGATGACATACTCATCTATTGCAAAACATGGGAGGAACATCCACATTATGTTTGTATGGTGCTTTAAACTCTTCAAAACCACAAGTTGTATTTAAATATAGATAAGTACAAATTCAAGATGAAAATGATTTAGTAACTAGGGTAATTTTTGGATGAATAAGGGGTCCATGTCAACCCATAGAATATTTAGGTTATTCATGAATGGCCTACACCAAGGATTCTCATAAAAATTCATAGTTTCTTGGGTCTTTCAAATTTTTATCATAGGTCTATTCTTGGAATTTCACATGTTGCTTGGATACTAAATCAAATGACTAAAGGAAGTTCTCAAGATACATTTTGGTGGGGTAAAATAAAACAAAGAACATTTGAGACTTTGAAAAATAGACTCTATTCAGCTCCTATTCTTACCTTACCAGACTTGCATCAACCTTTCAAGTTGATGATAGATGCATCTGAATATGCCATGGGAGATATCATCATGCAACATAACCATCCTATTTCATATCATGGTGAAAATTTCAATGATATAGTCAAGAAATACCTGATATACAACAAGGAGATCTATGCCATTGTGTAAGCCTACAAATAATTGAAACACTACATCTTAGAGAAAGAGACAATCATCCACACTGACCATAGACCATTGGAATTCATCTAAACAAAAAGAAAACTATGAAATGAGAGGCACCAAAAGTGGGTCACATATCTTTAATAATTCCATATAGTAATCAAACACAAAAATGGGAGATCAATTACTACCATAGATTGTCTGAGCCATCCACCAATTATTGCACTCGTAATAGTTCTTGATCTATATGGACATGAGACTACCGCTTGGGGTGCTCTATATGAAATAGATCATGCCTTTACTGATATATATCAAGCACTTCAAGAAGGTAAACATGTCTCTAATTTCTATTTTCAAGATAATATCCTATATCACATGGGGCATGTTTATGTTCTAGCTACAAAGCAATAGAAGATGATATGGGAAGCACATTTTAGTAGGATAGCTGGGCACTTTGGTGTAGAGAGGACATTGGTAATTCTTCAAAATCACTTCTAATTGCCTTATATGTGTAAGGATGTGGAATTTTACCCCAAATCTTACACCCCATGTGTGATAGCCAAGCCAATAAACACAAATCAAGGATTGTACACACCATTGAGAAAATCAACAAGGCCTTGGGAATCTATCAAAATGGATTTTTTCTCAAGTTTTTCCACTTCAAAACATGGTAAGGATTATATTCTTGTTTTAGTTGATAATTTTTTGAAAATGACTATCATGATTTCTTGTAAGAAAACTATGTTTGCTGAGGAAACTGCTCAATTGTATTTTAGTCATGTATGGCTCTATTTGGTCTCCCCAAGTCCACTATTTTCAATAGATAGAAAGTTATTAGTATCTTATGGTTTACTCTATGGAAATTGATGTATAAAAAGATGATAAAGTCCATGGCCTTCCATCTATAAATTTATGGTCAAATAGAAGTGGTGAACTACCTAATTGTCTACATGCTTTAGATGTATGACTCTAAACATCCATGAACATGGGATGAGGGGATTATTTTCATACAACATGAATATAATAAAGCCTTACATAGCTCCACCATGCATAGTCCATTCCATGTATGCTTCAGGTTCCAACCCATGGCACCAATTGATGTGGCCATTCCATTCTCCACAATGGAATACATACCTCATGGGAGATTTGAGGTAGCAAAAGTAACAAAATTCATTAAAAAATATAACACATCTAGCAATAGGTTCATGACATCTTGGAAAAGATGAATTAGAAGTATAAATAATTCCATAACAAATATAGGGTTTCACACCATTTTGTTGTAGGTGACAAGGATTGGTTACAGATTGAAAAGGAATGACTCATAGGCCCACACAAAAAAATTAAGCCTCTATGATATGGTACATACACCATCATCAAACAAGTTGGATAAAATTATTTTTAGTTGAACCTGACAGCCTACCTTGGTTTGCATCCAATATTCAACATAGAGCTCCTCAAATCATATCATCCACCTCTGTTGGACACTTAAGTTATATAAAAATAACTAGACATTGATGAGACTGATCCAAAAAGTTTTTCTCTAGTATAATAACATCATATTGTGGAAACTGAGATGAAGAAAACAAGAGGGTACTCTAGTCCACTTTACCAGGTGGTCAAAATGGGTAAGCTTAGCCAGAAAGGTGAGTGGCTCACATAGAATAAAATCAAGACACAACTACCACAATTGATGATGAGTATTGATGCAATGGGGACAATTAATTTTCTAGGAGGGAGGAATAATTTGGGCAACACTTTAGGTGATAATTTGGGTGACACTTTAGGAAATAATTTGGGTGATGGTTCTACCCCAATTGGTAGTAAAACTTCTAAGAGCCATAACTTTTGAACCATAGATCTATTTGACTCCCCATTTGAAACAATAGAAAGATGAGAATGAGGAGAATGTGATGAGATGGAATTTGAAACCAAAATCCCAATGGAAGTCCCCAAAATTTTTTAATAGTGCTATCTAAAAATACTAAGTTTCTAAAAATAGTAATTTTTTGAATTCTATATTATTGTAAATTATGGAAGTTCAACCACTTCATCTCCCTTGACATAGGTGACCTTCCACATCCTCCTCCTGCCTTCAAAGTATGTATAAAAATAGATGTATCATAAGAATGAGATCATGCATCTCTTCCCAAAGACAAACAAATGTTTTTTACAATTTTGTGAACAATAAAACATCTCTTCTCATAGATAGCTTTATATGATTATGTTATTTTATTTTCTTGGATTATCTTTCATCCAAAAACTCTAAGTTTTGGATGTGGTGGTGATGCCTTAGTTAAGGTTTTGGATAATTTGGGTAAATTTATGAGTGAATGGGGAAATTAATTGGGTGGGTAGGTAAAATAGGATGGGTAGGCACATCTGGGTAATAAGGTAGGAAGGTTGATTGCATTGTTGGTTTTTTTTAAGGTAGAGTAGAGTTTGGGTGTTCTACTCATAGAACACCCATAGTGATCATTGATGGTTAGGCTCAACTATTGATGGTCAAAATCCATCAAAAAATGGATGCTTGACCATCAAGAGTCACCATGACCATCGATGGTCAATTAGGGGAAGAGATAGGTTTAGAAAATGTTTAAAATGCTAAAGTAAATTAGATGTTTATTTACTAGGTATAGGTTGGTGTTATAGGTTTACAGGGTAGAATAGGTGGGTATAAGTTATATGGGTAGAGAAATAGGTTAGTTATTTAAAGGGTAAGGTAGAGCAAAGTAGGAATTGGTAGGCAATAATGGTGTAAGTGACTAAGTTATATATCAGATTTGGTACAGGTTAGGAATTAAATACAAATGCATGACCAAATACTGATCTTCTCAAATATCTATCAAGGGATGACCCCAATTAAATAGGCCTATATGGAGGAAGTTGAGTTGGGGGTGATGAGGCACTATCAACATGTGCCGTAGGATGTCTCTATGATCATAATGCTCATCTAGTGATGGGATCCTACTATGAACACCTTCTTACTACCTATCGATGAGATGATGATCTTACCCAAGGATGTTCATAGTATCACATGACTACCACTTTGGGGTGATCTGATCTATCACATAGAGTGAGAGGATCAATATGAGCACATAAATTTATTATATGTATATGACAATGATTGGGTCTAATGGCATGCTGGTAGACTTAGCTAAATTGTATTGTATGTAAGAGCTCCATGTGAGAGGAGAATGATGACCATGCTTATGATAGCCATCTCTTGATTTGATCTTTATAACTCTAGTAGTGAGAAATTCCCATATTTATTATTGGGGGTACTAGTAGAGTTACTACTAGGGTAGACTATATTTGGTTGAGTGGATGTTTTATTGGTATAGATATATAAGGATTGATGGGGGTTCAGGTTGCACATGCGATATGGTATTAATATCAACCTAGTTCTACATTGTTGGGATTATGATCACATTTAGGTGCTGATGCTAGTGGGATTACCATGGGTAGGGTACAAATAAATTTAGTTCCCATTTAGCTTTATGTGCTAGAGGGGTGACTTTTTTTATGTTAGGTGTGGGGGGAGGTACCCATGACATTGATTGGTTTAGGGGTGCACTAGGTGTACTAGTGATTGAAGATATCACTTGGAGACCCTATGTTCATTTTCTAGTGTGGCCTAGCTATAAGATGTAAACACTTTCCCTATAAATTTATAGATGGATATTTGTTAGGAGGGATGGGGAGGTAGAGCTTATCCCTTTTGATAGGTTGCATAGATAGTTTGGCTTAGTATAGGGTATTTTAGACACATTTTTAAGGTACAAGCATGATGACTCTAATATTTTATTGATAAAGCCATATCCTTTACTAATTTTACTAGACCTCAAAGAATTACCAACTAGGTCATAGATATATGATTTCAACTTTATAGATGGGTATATGGTGTGGTGTTGGGCATTATTTATGGTGGTAGATATTAGTGTGGATGATAGAGGTAGGGGCCTATAGATGTGGGCCTAGCTAGGAGAGGGAGTCAAAGGGGATAAGCACAAGTGTATGGCCATAATGGATAGGTAGGAGCAATGTTAGCCACTATACATGTATATGTAAAAGTGTTATAAGGATAGGTGGCCACCTTACAGGGCTAGATTTAAACCTTACAGGGTCAAGTTGGTAATCTCATAGGTGATAGGGACTAGGGAAGGGATTCACTCACATTGGTAACATAAGAGACGGACTCCTTCAGGTAAGAGGAGGAGGAGTTGTGGCCATGATAAGACCACCAAGTACCATCCCCATGTTATGATACCTAGATATAGTGTAGGAGATATGGTATTATGAGGCTATAATTTTGACATAATCTCCATAGGAGCCCCGATAAGGTGAGTATAGAGCCATCTTGGTAGGTAGTGCCAATTTCATGACTCTAAGGTAGTGGGCAGCATCTATAGGTAAATAGATAGGTATGATAGGTGGATATGTACTAGGACCTAGTAGTGCACTAGGAGACAATGGTGCCCCAAGGGCATGACATATCTCATATATTTCATATATCACTATATATCATTTTGATTTTGTCTTATGAGCTGATGTGATGAGATGTACATTTTGAGGGAGAGAGATGTCTATCTACTTGTACACATTATTATGTTATTTAGAATCATGATATGTGTGTGTGTGTGTGTGTGTGTGTGTGTGTGTGTGTGTGTGTGTGTGGGTGTGTGTGTGCATGTGTGTGTGTGTGTGTGTGTGTGTGTGTGTGTGTGTGTGTGTGTGTGTGTGTGTGTGTGTGTGTGTGTGTGTGTGTGTGTGTGTGTGTGTGTGGGCACGTGTGTACACGCATGTATACACATGTGATTTTTATTCACTGCTTATGCTTATTGTCTATGATTTACATTGATGTTCAATGCTTATGATGTGATGCTATAGTGATTATGGATAATGCTTATGTTATGGATGCTAGACATTGATGTAGACTTAGTAATTAGGCATGAGATGGATTTGATTTATGGGTATGCTTCTTATTTAATTATGACATGTTAAATCTTAATGATTATTTTATTTCATTATTTATATTTAGACATGTGGTGGAAAATGGTTGATTATTTTGTTGCTCATGGATGTTATGGTTTTATTATGCTTGTTATAGTTGTGATTATGATTATGATGTTACTTATGACACACATGGATATGCCTATTATGATTATGGTTGCTTTTATCTTGTTTAGGGTAAAGTACATGAGGTAAGATAACTAACAACACTAGATGGGAGAATAGTGAATATAATCAAGAGATAAACACCATAATGAGAATATCAACTAGTCACGATAGGATAAGAAGAGGGCATGATGCTTCTTCTTTGACAAGTACTAAAACAAAACCAAATTTAGAGTGGCTTAGTAAACATAAGCCCTTTAAATGCTTCACAATAGCATTTTTTAGTTCATTAAAAATGTGTCTTAACCACATAATGCTAAGTAAGCTCAAAGTCCCTTACTCATAGTGCTAAAAGGGGAGATGGATGAAAAGGGAACCCTCCTATGAGACTAGCATTCCTCTTCTATAGGCATCCAAAGAGTCAGTATAAACAGATATTTATCATACAAAGTATAGACTGATCAATTCAAGAAGTCTACTTGGGAAATCCAATTATGGTTTCCACCTTATTTTTCTATGTGAGAGCCAATTGTAGCTTTCAAAATTAGTTTAGTTTTTTATTTTATTTTTTTAAATGGGTCCTTTGCTTTGTTGTTGTATATGGGAAGCTGATCAATGAGGGAAGCTTCCAAGAAATTGATATGATTTTGGTAAATGATTTACTTAGACATCCTTCAAGGGAGTGGTCTAAGTTTATTTGCTTTGTTTAAGGCTCTCTAATAATTGTCCTTCAAGGGAGTATTTTTCCTTATATTTGTGTAGTTTTAGTATGCTTATGCAACTATCCTTCAAGGGAGTAGTCTACAAATGCTAAGAATGACCCATGATTTCTATTGGTTTGGATTTTTTTTTTCTTGTTTGATTTTTCTTGACATAAACTTGCTTATATAGGCATAATGCTTCACCTTTATGAAGGCAAATCTAGAAACACTTATATAGGCATAAGGATTCACCTTTATGAAGGCAAAGCTAGAAACATAAGAGGTCGATTAGGTGTAAAGAGGTTTAGGTGAAAATGACAATGGGAATTTATCCTAATAAAGGGGTGAAAAGTATCATGAGAATCAAGATTAGGCTATGACTGTGATGCCTAATCACATGATTCAATTTTAATTAGTTTCCCTTAAAATAAGGAGATGAATGTGGTTGAAAGCAAGGGATGAGATTTAAGTGAAACAAAAGGTGAACTTAATCCTTATTAACAAAAGAATGAATGCAGATGTGAACCATTAATAGGCTCAGGCTCTATATTTCCCTAAAGAGAGGATAACTAGTAAGCTCCTAATGTTTACTTGTGGGTTATGATATAGGGTCTAAGACAATTGAAAGAAAACTTACCCTACTTTCTTTTCTCCATATTGGTGACATGCTAATTTTCCTTTAGGAGAATGTCTCTAATGTTGAATTCTCATACTTTAAGGTGTTTTTTATAGGAACACTTGATTTACTCTTGGTAGACATGAAGGTTGGTAAGGGATGCTAAAAAATACTCGTCAAGTAGCTCAAGCTAAGATAAATAGTGCCAATGATAATTTTTCTCAGTAAGGAGATCTTGTAAAGATATACAAAGAGAAAATATTTGGACTTTGAGAGTAAAGATGACCTCTACACCAAACACAAGAGAAAAAGGTGTATCACCTATTGGGGTTCTAATTCTAGTGAAATATTCCCATAAGGTGAATGGGATGTGAAAATTCCAATCTCAACCAAATGTATTAACCATTTTAGTTAGCATGTTGTTAAGAGTTTTGTTAGAGGATTTAGCTTATCCATTGACTTGAGGGTGATAGGTTGAGGAGAAGATTAACTTAATGATGAATTCATCACATAGGCCTTAGACTATCTTGTTCATAAAGGACTTACCATGTTCAATGATAATCTTATGAGCAACACCAAAATGGTAGATGATGTGATGGTTGATAAAGTCAAAAATATTCTCCACCTTGGTTAATATTAGAAGAATAGCCTCTACCCACTTGGTAAAATATTTGATCTTAGTGTCGATATAATGTTGTCACTACTAGGAATGGGGATTTATTTCACTAATAATTTATAGACCCCATTGTGCGAAGGGCCATAAATTGGTAAAAACATGAAGACAATGGATAGGTGCATGATGCAAATTGGCATGTTTCTAGAATTTAACACACTTTTTCACATTATCACAATAGTATTAATTAAGGTTAGGATAGTAATAGCCAAGGTGAAGGATGAATTTAGCTATGATGAGCCCACTAAAATGTCCCCCATAAATACCATTATGTGTTTCCTTCATAGTGTGAGAAGATTCGTGACTACATACCCAATGGAAAAGGAGACCATCAGAGCTATGTTTGTAAAGAATTCCTCCCAAAATGGTGTAATGAAAGGTACTCTAGATAAATTCACTTTGAGAATTATTAAAAAGGCCAAAAATAATGATGGTAAGGTTAAGGTATTCGAAGGTCTATTGATACAAAAAGTCATGTTAGGTCTCTTCCAAATTAAAAATGGTGGGAGAATCTAATTTTACATAGGAAGGTTGGGTAAGTTTATGGACAATGATGGATACTTTATAGTCAGAGGATGAAAATAGGATCTAAGAGGTAAATGATGCCATTGTATCGACAAACTTATTGGTAGATCGTGAGGTTGACTAGATGTGGTAATGTTTAAAGGATGTTAAGAGTTCATCAACTAGTTATTTTTACTATTGCAAAACATGTTTCTTACACTACTAAGAGTTTTTGATTTGATTGAACACATGTTAAGAGTAACCAAAGATGTTGATTTTATTGATTCCTAGGGATAAGGTAGTTTAAGGCCTACGACCAAGGCTTCATACTCAACCATATTGTTGGTGCATTCAAAGTCATGTTTGAAAGACAAAGGAAGAGGTTTATTATCAAAGGGGATAAGGATAATACTAGATCCCCCACTATGTTGACATTTTGATCTATCAAAGAATATGGTGGCTTGATAGGTGAAGTCCACCTAAGAGAGGGTCATGATGGACTCATCAAGGAACACAAAAAGAAGAGGCTGATTATCTACTAATGGTGGTTCAATAAATTGTTTGATAATGAATTGCCCTTTAATTGATTTTTTTTCAAAGAACTTAAGGTCAAACTTTTATAAAAGCATAAGCCATTTGAACATGCACTAGTTTTGGTATAGATTGGAGTGAATGTACTTGAGTGAGTTGGTGTTGTTTATTACATAGGTAATTGGTTAAGAAGGTAATGGAAAAGTTTGGTGGCCATGAAGACTAAAGTTAGGAAAAGCTTCTTGATATGGGTGAACCAAGTATAGGTACTCTAAAAGCATGTGGCTACAATAGTAGATGGATTGATCTTTATGTTATTCATCTTGATGAGCAAGCATTTCCCCTAGGGAGTGGTCAGTAGCAGAGATATAGAGGTAAAAATGTTATTCATCCTTTGGAGGGGTAAGGATAGGAGAAGACAAAAGGTACTTTTTGAGGGAATTAAAGGCCTTTTGATAGTCATTATTCCACTTGAAAGATACATCCTTCTTTAGGATTTGGTGGAAGGGTTGGCATCAGTTTGAAATCTAAGAGATAAAGTGGTGAATAGATTGAATATTACCTTGAAAACTATAGAGTTTCTTAAGGTTAAATAGAGGAAGCATGTCAAGGATGGATTTGATCTTGGTGGGGTCAACTTTGATTCCATGAAAGGAGATAATGAAACCAAGAAGCTTTCTTGATAAGACCCTAAAAATACACTTTTTGGGGCTTAGGTAGATATGGTAATGGATAACCCACTCAAAGATGATTTTGAGAATGACCAAATGATCCTTTAAAAGTTTGGATTTTAAGAGAAGGTTTTCCACATAGTCCTCTATAATCTTGTGGATAATGTCATGGAAGATATAAGTCATGGTACATTGGTATGTTGCACCAATGTTATTTAACTTGAAAGGCATGACTCTATAATATAAGGTCCCCCATAGGGTGGTATAGGCAGTCTTATTTTCATCTTTGGGAGTAATTAGGATATGATTGTAATCCAAGAATCCATCCATGAGAGATAACATCTCATGATTGACTGTAAGATCAACTAGCTGGTCAATGCTTAGGAGAGGATAGTCATCTTTGAGGTAAGTGAGGTTGAGGTTTATGAAATTACACACAAATGGATAGTCCCCATGTGGCTTTGGTGATAGTTACAACATTTTAGACCCTTTGGGGGTAGTCAATGGGTTGAATGAAATAGATAGATAGAATATGTTAAATCACTTCTTTAAGGAGAAGGAATATGCAAGGGTGCATGCATTAAATTTTTTACTTGATAGGTTTGGAATCATGGTAGGTGACTATATTATGTGTAGAAATGGTCGGGTTAACTTTAGGAATGTTTATATAATACCAAGTGAATGCTATGTTATAGTCTTGGAGGAAAGAGGGAAAATATTGAAGTTCCTCATTATTCAGTGATTAGCCAATTTTGACAATGTGGGTGTTTTCTAGGGTGCCCAAGTTGATGTCCTAAAGGGATCAAGAGAAAGGCTTGGGTGAGACAAGTGGACCTAAAGGGATCAAGAGAAAAAGGTGGAAAAGACTTGGGTGAAGATCTCAGAAATGGAAATATTGTTGAGAAAAGAGCAGAGCAGCAAGGAACATGAGAGTTCCAAGAAGAAGACAAGCATCCAAAAGAAGAAAGGTATGATCAGTATTGAAATTGATAAAGAGATTTCTAGTTTAAAGAGAGAGTTAGATAATATTAAAGATGAATATGAGTCTTGGATGCAGATGGAAAAGCAAGCATGGGTATGGCCAATGAGGAAGAGGTTGAAGTGGCCAATAGATCTCCTAATGAAGAGGAGAAGAAGGCAAAATGAGATTGCCAATAAGAGAGAAGCCCATAGAGGCAAGAGGGTGAGTAGGTTGCCAAGTGAGCAACAAAAAGAGAAAGAATTTGCAAAAAATGTTCTCATTGAGGAGAACAAGAGAAGAGAAGAAAGAAAAGATGAAGTGCCAAGAAGAGCACTTGAAAAGATGAGAGTGTTGGTGAAGAAAACACTCATAGGGACCTTGTGGTCTCTTATTTTTATATCTAATGTTGTATTTGCATGGGTAATTTCAGGTATGAGCAGCCTTATGAAGGTCAAGAGAAGGGCCTTGGAGAGTGAAGAGATTGGTGCAAGAGAAGACACCAAGTGCACAAGTGAATGTGTAAGAGAAAATAAAAAGTTTGTTGTTGTTGATAAGGAAGAAGAGATGCATTGGTTAATGCATGAGGAAGGTGTTGAAGAGCACATACAAGAAAGAGAAAATATAGAAGATGAATATGACTTCCATGATGCCATTGAATGCCAAGAAGAGGCAAGAGAACAGCCAAGCACAAAGGAAGAGAAAGATTGCTCCATGGATCAAGCTATCAAAGAGGTAAATGAAGTGTTAAGACCTGATTTTGATTGTTATTATGAGCATGAAGATGTTAATACATAGGTTAGAAGAGGCAAGCGGAAGATGAAGTCCTCACACAAAGCAGTCAAGCATGGATACATAATGCCTAAGTGGATGGTGAAGCACACAAGCAAGAAACAAGTACGCAAGCAACCAAGTTTACCTTATAAGATTGATTTTTATCATATTTCTAATATGAATGTAAATGTGCAAGAAAATAAAAGGATAAAGAAAGTTGGTTTTTTGGTAGTGTCATAAGAGCATGGTTAAAGGATGCCTAAATGGCCTATGAAGTCAATTGATAAGAGAAAGAAACAAGTATGGGTGCCTAAGAATGCAAAGAGAGAAGATGTGAGTGTTAAGGTAACAACACCAAGAAGTCAATGGAAGAGGTTTGAAGGTGATTCAAGCAACCAAGAGAATGAAGGTGAGATGGTGATTATGGAAGAGGCACTCCATGAAGACAGGACACTTGAGAGGTATACCAAAGAGGTAAAAGGTGAACAAATGGTTTATGATGATGTTTTTGAATCCTTTAATGATCTTTTTATGAGAAATGGAAAATGGAAAGTGGCTATGTGGACTAATATGCAGCAATGAGAGAATTTAAAATGGTTGGTTGATGAGGAAAGGGGAGAGTATGTTGTAAAGCAATGCCTCATTAAATGCAATAAATAAACAAGATGGCTTCAAAGAGAAGTTGAAGAGAGTAAGGAGACACAAGGTAATGGTGTTTCAATTGCTTTTGATAAGTGTACTAATGAAGAATTTGATTTATGTAAAGACAAGCTAAGAAAGTATGAGATGAAGAGTAAGGCTAGTGAAGGACAAGTAATCCTTGTGAGTGATCAACCCAAGTTTGATGAAGATGGTGAGATAGATGATATCTCACTAAATGAAGAGTTGAAGATGTTGGAGGAGATGTTTGGTCATTCAAGAGAGATGAATGAAGGTACAAGCCATGATGAAGACACCATTGGGAAGAGTGAAACAAGACAAGAACAAAACAAAGAGGCAAGGGCAGTTTTGACCAAAGAGTAGAAGAGTGGAGGCAGCCAAGAGACATTATAGTCTCAAGTTTTTACTTCTAACATTGCCTTTGATGTTTTGAATGTAGGTGTTAAAGTTGTGGAGATGAATGAATTCCATAGTTCAATGGACAAATTTTTGAACCAAGAAGAACAACAAGAAGATATAGAAGACATGTATGAAGATGAAGAAGCATGGAAGCGGGAGATGGTAGCTGAGAAAGAAATGAGAAGAAGGACATATCTAAAGAGAAAGAATAGCAAGATGAAGGAAAAAGACTATTTCAAACAAAGACAAACATTGGTATTGGCAACAAGACCTTGGGATCCAGGCATATAATGAAGACTAATGCATGGAGGAAGTAATTCATTTGAACTAAGGTTCAAATTGTTTCCAGAAGGAGAGTATGATGCAAGAGAATCTACATTCATTTTCTTGGCAAGATATGGTTACGTTGGGATGATTGAATTCAAATTCAATCTATTGTGTTTTCCCTCTACTATGTTGTTAATAAGGAATAATTTTAAAAAGTAAAGATAAAAAGTAAATGTTGGGGCTGTTGTGAAAAGAAAGGAGGAGTGGTTGAAAATATTTCAACCTTGGTATATTGTTGCAATTTATTTATTTTTTTAAATCTTGAGCCCAAGTTGGGTGTAGAGGTTTGGAAGAAATTCTTTAAAACCAAAAGAGTAGGATATGCATTAATGAGAGAAGAGGAGAAAAGAAAAATTCATTCAAGTGGATAGTGGGACATAGAAAAGAGGAAGGTAGAAGGAAAGAGAAGGAGAAACTCCTTTAGGGAGAGGAGGAGAAGGTCTGCATAAAAGATACAAGGCCTTTTTGGCTTGCATATGTATGTATGTCTGTATAAGAAAAGTATGAGGAATTATTAATAAAAGAAATCTTGTGTAAGTTATCTGCAGTCAATTGATATAGTAATATAGATTGAAATAGGAGTGTATGCATGTAAGTGTACATTGAAAAGGTATTTATCAATTTTTAACTGAGTCATGCATGTAATTGTAATAAGGAGTCTAAGTTTGTGATCAGCTTGTGGGAATTAAGTCTGGGTTTGTCGTAGATATGCATGAAAGAAAGTATTTCAATGTATATAATTAAGTTAATGCATTTATAATGATCGATCCAACACATTTTGATCTGTTTAAGATATTGTGTGAGCTCTCGGGTCTATTTAGACTAGTCTGTACCATCCGGCCTGCATGTATTGTGTATGCGGTCATGTAGAAGCCCAACCATGTATAGAAACCACTATTGAACAAATTGGGCATCAATTATACTATTCTATCAAAGAATATTTGTCAAAATATTTGGATATGGAAGAAGGGTACGTATGGCTAGAATAATGTTCTCTTTTATTTAATTATGGCCTTCAAACCATAGAGAGAATGTTGAGATTACGAAGGTGACTACAAGTATGCAGACCCGAGACTGTTTAGTGTGCAGATAAGGATCTAGTGTTACTATTGATGAATCAACTTAAAACTTCTTTTGGATTATGGGTTGTGCAAGATGGCATTATAATTGTATATGTAGAGGTTGTGTTGATGTGCGTATGGGAGTGGAGCAGACAAAATTTATGATACCGCTTCCTTTTTTGAACCACCCTCTGTTTGCCATTCTTCTTGAAGATGTAGAGGTGGTGTATACAAAGTATGTATGAGAATACCCTGAATAGCTATAGATAAATCATCCTTTTGTTAAATGGATGAAATAATTTCATTTTTTTTAACAATCCACATGCTACATAATATGCCTGTGTATGAAAGCAAATATTGAAGGATGTGAAAACTGAAGCTACGAAGTTATGCTATATGTGAATATTGGTGGCTGGCATGATTTCTCTGGGCCCTTTATCCTACTGCTTCATGTCATCCATGTTCCACATTTTTTCACTCTTTTCACTATTAAATGTATGCAATTTGCTTGTTAAAAAATATTAATGCCATTTGACAGGTTGTGAGTGTAAAGGAGAGTTGCCCAGATATGATGGTTTTTGGATGCATCGACTCATTATACATACAGGGGTTATGTTATTGCTATTGGGGCTTGTGAAGTCATAACATAGAAGTGAATTTCATTTGTAATCTAAAGAGCAATCATTAAAAAAAATTACAAGTTTAAATATATATTCAAACATGTTTGATATGGCGCCATCAATTAATTCAACATGGTTGAATTCTTAAGAGGATGTGATTTTTGTAAGGAAGAATTTGGGGCACCTAAATAGGTGAAAGTAGAATCATCATCCTAGCACTACATAATGTTAATGGTAGGGGAATCATCTGAAGATGGATCAAAGGGATGGTTATGATTTCCCCTCCTTTTGATAGGTTATGGGTCTTAGGTTCATTATGTTAATGAAAATAAAGTTATTTGGGATGAGCTCATAGTCCTCACACATAGGTAGAGGATAGGTTAGTGAGAAAGGTGTGTCTTCCTCAATAATGGTGGGGGTAGGAAGTTTGGTTTACTTCTTATTAGGTAGGTTGAAACCAAGGCCATGTTTCTCCTGAGGTTTTCCTAGTCTCAATGGAGACTAACTCATATGTATCATGATCATATCATCCAAGACCAAATCTTTTCCAAACACACTAGTGGAGGTATGTTTTGGTAAAACTTGGCTTGTCTAGGTAAGAGAAGCTGAAGGCGAATGGTTGAGGTGAAGGAGAGGTGGTGGAAGTGATAAGGGGAATAAAATTCACTCATAGATGACATGGGTTTGATAATGTTAAAGTCCAAAGGGAATAATGGTGTTGACATTAGGGTCATACCTAGGTTTCTTGTTAATTTTCCCATAATTTTGGGGAGGAGGGAAAGTGTTAAGGGCAAGAAGGTGATATTCCCCTAGTGTAATATGGTGGAAAGTTGATTCCAAAGAGTCTAAGGTTGGAATATGATCAAAGGGGGTGGATGAGCTAGTGGATGCCTCATTTGTAGAAAGACGAGTGACTTCCTCTTTTGTGGTATAGGTCTTGTCTTTGGTAAAGGAGGATGTGGTAGATGGATGTAAGAGGACATCACTGGGTTGATAGGTCATGTTTCATGTAAAGAATGGACTTTAGTTAGCTTAGATGGTAATATCCTAGCCTTCATGCTCAAATTTAATTCAATGGTGAAGGGTAGAGGGGATGAAACCCATGTAGTAGATCCAAGATCATATTAGTAAAACATTATATTACAATTCACATTCTACTACATAGAAAAATTTGGGGAGCATGTAGGGTCCTAAATGGATATGAATGACAATAGTCCCCAAGGTAATGGCCATGATGTCATAGAAGGAGTGGAGGATGGATGAGGATTCAAACATGGAATTATTTGATAGGTTTAGTTGGTTATAGGCATGGGAGGAGATAATATTAATACTAGTTCCCCCATCAATCATGACCCATTTGATGTGGGTTTGGTTGATGTCAACATTAATAAAGAGAGGGGGATTTGGGTCATCAAAATGGATGGAAGGTATCTCTAAAGCATTGAAGGTGATAAGGTTATAAATTTAGAAGGTTCCAACAAAGGCTATTAGAGGTTAAGAGTCTACAAGATGGACCTGCAGTAATTATAATGCCTTGATCATTGATTGGTGATGATGAGGTGAAATATCAATCAGCTCATATAAGCTAATCTTCACTAGGGTGTGGTGGATTTTCTTAATAAAAACTCTCTTGATGGATATGGAGGGGTTAGATTCAAAATAACCTAGGATAGACACCTTGGGTTTAGTTGAAGGTGAAGGTGTTTGGGTAAGGTTTGGTTGGGAGGTAGAAGATGGGTATGCCCATGAAATGGACACGTTGGCCTTCCCCTTGTACTTTTATTGAACATGGGATTGGGTGATCACGTGTATGGTATGGATAGAGGAAAGAGTAGGTATAGGGGATTGGTCTGACTCCTTGCCCCTCTAACATGAGAGTGGAGGAGTAGGTAGGTGTTGGGTAGGATTTTTTAGTTGTTGGATGGGTAATGGGCCCATGGGAGGTTCATATTTTAAAATATCATCCTCATCATAGAGTTTATGGATAATTGTTTAGAGATATTTGTAGTTCTCTATGTCATGTCTTGGTGTCTTATGATAGGAACACACATGATGGTCATTATACCAGATGGGTTTTAAATTGAGAGGGTTGAATGGCCTAATAGGGGGTAGGTTCAAGAAAGAAGCATGATTTAACCTTTAGAAAATGGTGAATTAGGATTAATCTAAAGGTCAAAAGGGTTTAGGGGATTTAGCCTTTGTTGGTAATGTGCAAGTCCTTTTAGGAGTGGGTTTGATGATATAAGGTTTGGGTCAGGTAGTGTGTTTGGCTGGTGATTTTGATTTTTTTTAAGGTAGGGTTTGATAGGTTTGAGGGAATAAGTTTTAGAGTAGGTATCTTGATCATCGTAGGTTCAGTGAAAATAGGTGTGTCAATAAGAAATTGTGCTACTATAACCAATAATGGTGGTTGGGATTTAGTTGAGATAACTATCTTCCCACTTAGAGTGGAGGGATGAGGCCCCAAGATAGAGGGTAAGGTGGAGGGATGTAGGATTTTTGATCTTTGGCCTTTTAGTGTTTCTACTCCCTTGGTTTATTTGGGTTAGAACTTAGTTTTTAATTTTGGTGAAGTAATCTACACCTTCATAGATGGGTGGTTAAGACTCTATGTAGGCAAGGTACTAAGGTTCTTGATTGGTTTGGTCAATTTGGTTTCAAAAGGTCATTTGGTCACTTGGGGTTTAGTTGTCTTGGATGGCTAAGGGATTATTAGGTTGGCATAAGTTATTATTGGTTTGGTTGATAGGGTAAGAGTTTAGATAATGGAAGTGGTGGGTTGGTATACTAAAAGTATGGTTAGAGGTTATTTCTTGGTGATATAAGGTATCCGTAATTTATGCCAAAAGGTGGATCCATCCATGTCAGGGTTACAGACAAATTCTAATTTCTGCACTAACTTAGAGAATGGTTTGTAGGTTGGTATTATTTCCTAGATAATGGGCCTAAAATATAGGCCCATAGGTTAAGACATAGGGGTGGTAACCTCATCCTTTCCATCAATAAAAGGATGAAAGGTTTAAATGGGAAACTCCTCTATGGGATATGAATACAAGGGGGTTTCTTCTTCAACAATGATTTATGAAGGGGTAGTAGGTTAATCGATGATTGATGGGAATGGTAAAATGGTTGTTTACTATGATATGTTGATCAAGGAAGGGATTGATGGATATACTACCTTGATAAGTGGAGGAGGAAAAATGGGAGTTTACTTGGTATAAGTTTGTAAAATAGGATAAAGTAACTCCATTACCTCAATAAATAGAGAGGGTGAGGATTTGATGGGTTGGGTAGTAGGTTCTATATAAATGAGTGTGTCAATAACTATGTTAACAATATGGACATCGTGAGAGAAATCATCTATGTGGCTCTCATTCTTGGTGAGTACATGATTGGGGAAAGGCTACTTAAATATGTCAAGGGCTTATTTTTGAGGTGTTTTAGGGTTATCCAACACAAGCTCACCCTTGTCAATGAGAGATTATAAAACATTATTGAAGGTGTTACACTTACTAATGTCATGCCCTATTACTTAGTGGAAGGTAGATAGATCATTCTCATTGTACCAACAAGGTGCAAGACAAGAAGAGTCAAATTATTGGGGTGGTTTGATATGAGGAAGTTATATGATATTAGCTTTTAATAGCTTCTCTAGGATTGAAGCGTAGGATTCTCAAAGTGGAGTAAAATGCTTCTAGGCATTCTAGTTTTGGTTCTTCATGTTTTCTTTAAGGAACCATATGAGTTTGGTTGGTTTGCAGATGATGGTGAAGTGGATTTAAGGATAACCATATGTGTAGTGCCCTTTATTTTAGTCTCGATATTGGTTTCACTTCTCAATTTGGAGGAGGAAGCCTCATAGGTTTTTTAGGTAGAGTTTTTGTTTTTTAGTTTTAGTTTTCCTTCGTCAATAGTACTATTATCTAGCTTATGCACCATGGTGAAACCTCATCAAAAGTTTACTAGATCTAAAAATGTAGTTTAGAGGAGATATGCTTAGTGCATTCCCAAGCAAAGAGATATATGAGATTTGGTTGAGGTAAGGAAAAGGAAAGTTGATTGATTAAGATCCTCAAATGAGCTACAAAGTTGACAATAAATTCAACATCAAAATATCGGATAGATTAGATGTGAGTGATGGAAACCTTCTTGGAGATATTTATCAAAAAATGATACAATAAAGTTTGATATTGTTAGGTGAAGGAGAAGATGGAATGCTTGTTTAAGGCATTATACCAGTCTAATGTCAATCCTAACAAAGACATAGGAAAAGTGTAGAGAAAGAGGGCATCATCATAGGCAATCAAATAGCATGAATGCTTGAATTCCCTAAGGTGATGATAGGGATCATCTTTAATCTAAAACTTGGAGAACTTGTTAAGTTCCCATTGAGGAGGATATGGCCAGATAGGCACATATGAGTAGATGGGCTCATTAAAAATCTAGTCATCAGATAGGAGATTGTGAGCCCCAAAGATGGATGTCTCTAGAGTCATCATCTTGTCCATGAGCATCTTCATTAGGTCTATTTGGGCTGGTGTACTTAGATGTTTGTAAGTCTCATGCTATGGTTGGGGTTGAGTGACATATTGGTAATTTTTTGAGGTTGAGAAGTTCCCACGTATTGGTAAGTGGTCATAGGTGGTTGAGTCAATGGAACATATGAATATATGGTCATTGGTTGTTGGGTAAAGGGTATGTACTATTGAGTGGGAATGGGTGGTTGAGTTGGAGGTAAGGGATATGTGGTGACCATGGTAATGATAGGTGGTAAGGTAGAAGGTATTGGTATCACTACATTTTGAAGCAAAGTGGAGGTAACAAAAATAATGAAAATGATGGTGTATCTAGTATTCTAATGATAATTAGAGTATGGTAGGTATAGGTTGGGCAATAGTTATGTTGGAGTAATTATTAGTTGGACTAGGAGGTGTTTAGGTGTTAGAAGGTTGAGCTAGGTAGTTATGTATGGTCACATCAGATAGGCTACAAGCTAAGGTAGATGCATGAGTAGCTAAAAATTGGGTGATATTAGAAGTAGAAGAGTTGCCTAAAAATCCCAACGGCATGCCATAAGGTGGATGGGTAGGTGGTGATGAAATGGGTATATGATGAGATACTATGTTAAGATAGTTTTTTAAGGCTATCAGGTTATTATAAAAAAAGGAAGAAAATTTTAGGTCATATTGGGAAACTATCTGAGGCACACTAGAAGCATCAGAATGACAAGAACTCTTAGCATCTATGATATACTCTGTGGATGAAGAGGTAAAGGATAATGGATAATCAATGGATCGGTCTTGACTTGCTAAGTTTACTAGTTGTTGAAGAGTAAGAACCATATAGGTAGGATGAGAGGAAAACACAAAGAATCTTACATCTCAAATAGAGAGAAATCAAGAAAATTATCAAGGAAATCCAACACACACTAGAGTACATTAAAATCCTATGGTTAATATTAGTCTCATTTTTGGCTTATGCCTTAAGTTATGAGAATGTGTGATAGAATTTGGCTTGTAGATTAGGTAATATATGGTCTATTTTAGGTTGTTTAGGTGCTCAAAAATATTTGTATTGGGAATAAATATGTGTCTTGGTATTATGTCCTACCCCTTCACTTCACACACTATAGTGATAAGGGTGTCGAGTGCTTAGCCAATATATACCTATTTCTAGAGTTTATACTCAACCAGAGAGCTGAGTTGGTTCTCTCCTTGGTAATGATATCTAAGTAGGATCTCTAGGAATGTATAAGGTTACCATTAGGTGATGAAATCCTATTTGGCCTTGTCTCAAGTTTGTTTGATGTTTGATTGATGAAAGTGGTTTCTCTTAGTGTGTGCAACAAAAATTGATGTTATGGTAAAATTATTTTGCCTTAATTTAAAGTGAGATAAAATTAGAAGAAATAAATGGATGCACTTGATTTTAAACCCAAAATAAATTTAAATTTAATTAATGATAATATATAGAAAGAAGAGGATATAAATGCAAAGAAAGGAAACATAAAGTAAAGACTCAAGGTCCCATCAGGCATGCCAAAATGTTTCAATGAATTTAAAACTATATTTTAGGAAAGGGAAAAGCAGAACCTAACTATGGGTATGGTTGAAAAACCTCTTTGATTATGCATGTATTGAATTAGATGATTGTGAATAACTCCTCTTTGGCTTGGGAGGATGACCTACAAATAAGATAACAATAAATAATTTTTTTGGCTAGATAGATAGTTGGGTGGATTGCCTAGTGTTAGGTAGACCCTAGAAGCAAGGGCTTCCTTGGGGGATATAAATACACACATTTTAAATAATTAAGTTTACAAAAGAGAATATAAATTACTTGCATCAACAATCAAAGGTTACTTAAATTGAACAAAATAAATGATTGCTAAATAAAAATACTAGAAATGACTAATATAGAAATAGGCAAATCAATACGAGTGCTAGATGGCTCAGGTCTACTTCAAAAAATTAGGTAGGAATATATGAATAGGAAAGGACAAATAAAAATAGATTTGGTTGAGGATAGGTAGGTGGAAATAACTTCTTATTATTTCCTACCATAATGACCATCAATGATTGATGTGATCATTGATATTTAAGGTGATCGTTAGTGGTCAAGCTGACCATTAACATTTGATCAGACTATCAATAGTTGAGACAACCATCAATGGTTACTATGTGTAGGTATGGGTTAGAAAAATAGATAATTAATGAGATTATAAGGATGTATTCTGAGAGGTGGGTTGGTGTTGGGCTAAGTATGAAATGAAAATAAAGTAAATGAGTATCAAAAAATAAATACTTATATTATAGAAGTCTGATTGGGTGAATGGTTAAGGTGGTTGACTTGTCAGTGGAGTCTGACATGATTTTGGTAGACTAATGGTACTTGGTACTTGGTAGATCTATGGTGGCAAGTTGGCTCTCTGATGTGATGGTTGGGTCATTAGATTTATAATGATGAATTATCTAAAAAATAAAGGAAATTTTGATGCACAAGCTCTTGATAACAATTGCATATGATTTCACCTTCTTACTCCTCTCTTCTTATAGGGAAGGTAAGAGAATTTCAACAAGATGTTAACTAGGCCTTATAATTATAACTTGCTTATGCAATAACTTGCACATAGACTAAGACAAGATATTTATAGAAAATTAAGGTGGGGTGACCTATATGTTGGTGGGTAAGAAGGTGTACCTTGACTATAGAGTGTCAAGGTGATTATTGATGGTCATCCTGATCGTCAATGGTCGATGGTGAAGGGTCAAAGTGGGTAAAAGGTTGGTTAAGTTAGTTTGGTCATACTCACCATGGGTTAGGCTTGGTTAGGTGTTAGAGGGTTAGATTGGTCTTAAGGGGGTCCTAAGTGCTCCAAGGGAATCAAAACATTCAAAATCATGGTATGTAGATTTTAAATATCTGTAATTAGATAATTAGCTAAGAAATATATTTATATATCAAATTAGTGGATTTAGTGTAATTATCAGTGTGAATAGATATTAGGTCAAACATATTTCCCCTCTTTTAAAGGGTGTTATAAGTGGAAAAGAGGGAGGGAGTAATGGTATTTCAAAGAATAACGATAATTATGTGTGGAATCAATGTTAGATGGTGTTATTAGATATGATGCCACCTTGAGGGAGCATGTAGGGAGAACTAACCTAGATGGTCACTCGAATAGAAGTCCTAGTAGTGGGATAATACTAAGACAATAAAATGGGGTTTAGATGCCCTAAGTAATGATGGAACTATGATTAAGATGACCTAAGTTCAGAGATAAGGGGATAAAGTGGCTCAGTTGTGATGGGTTCTAGATAAATAACTAATATCAAGAAAGGGATTTGATTAACCTCTCGAAAGAGAGATATTATCCAAGAAATAAAAGAGATGAAGTAGATAAATCCTGTGATAAGTCTCATAGCAAAGAAATATGTTAGGGGGATTGAAAACCAATAATGGAGATTAAAGTTGGTGATTGATGATAGGGATCCACTTATATAAGATATGTAGCATAAAAGGATGTGTGATTATCAAGTGATTATTCTAGTGATGGGATGGGGATGAGGGATGAATGGTGGTTGAGCTATATTGAGGTATAAAATCTTGACTAGGTGATGCCTTCATAGTCTTAGAAGACCTCAGGATGATGTAGTTTTGATTTGAGATTAGGTGGGATAGTTGGGAAATGATAAAACCATACCTTAGATAACTTTTAGGAATGATAATGAATGATTGATTGGGGAATTAAAATAGTTTTATGGGATTTAATAGGCTTTGGATGTGGCAAGGGCATTATAAAGGAGTGTTAGGGGTTAATGTGGGATAAATAAGGGGGATTAAATAGGACAAAATAGTGAAAAAGGATTCATTTAAAATGTTTACCATGTTGAAAATTGACTCTGATCTAAGAGACATGGACCAACTTCCTCGATCCTCCCATTATGGTTAGAGAGTCTAAAAATTATAGAGACCCATTGAGGCTAGAATAGAGATGAGTAATGAACCCTAATCTTTATGTTTTTGTCAAAATTTTGTTAAATTTTTAGATTTTTGGCATGAATTTAAATCCTCAGCATTGTAGGTGAAATACCATGACTTAGGGTAGTTGCCTCAATAATGATATTATAGTTGTGACCTATGTTATTACATAGGAAATAGTGGTGTTGTAATATTACAAGACTATAGTTACAATATTTTAATGCCACAAATTGCATTTTGGAAATATTGTGGATCAATAAATTGTGGTATTGAATAACCATGTGGTTATGCAAAACTATAGGATGTGAGTGGTAGTTTTATCAATATCGTAGGTTAGAGGAAACCCAAAAGTTGTGATTTTTTCAAGGCTAGGAAAAATGGTTTAGGGATGTGGATATGCTAAGGGGTGTTATGTGGGTTTGATAAATGGATAGGGATAAGTAGTTTCAGGGTTGTCATAGATGATTAAGGTGTTTATGATGTAATTAGTTATGATTAATTTGATTGGGTGGTTAGTGATGGAGTTATTTAGATAGATGAAGGGGTATGGAACTAAGATGGTTAGTGAAGTTAGTATGTATTAGGGTAAGGTAAGTTAAGGTTAATTATTCAAGGGTTACTTATGGCTAATTAGTTATTTAGTAGATGGTGATTGTATAGGGTAATAGGAATGGGAAGGTTAGGATGGTTTTAAGTTGAATGGGGTCAAGAAATATAAAATGAATGAGTGAGGTAGGAAGTTGAATTAGTTAATATGGGTTTGGTAAAGGTAGACTAGGGTTAGAGTGGGGGGATGTTAATGAGATTAGGATGGATTAAGCAACCCCTTAAGTTAAGAGATGAATATTTTTAGTCACAGGTAATGAGTATGGATTTCCAGATTTTAGGGGTCAATGTAGAATGGGCGAGGGGTGTTATGGATAGGTAGGGGGTTTTATTGGTGATAAAATAGAGTTAGTGATAGTGTGTGTGGTGATTGGTATAGGAGGACTTAGGTATGATGGCTTCTCTTATAACTACTCAAGGTAATTCATGAGATACACATTTTAACTGATGCAAATTATAGAGTGATAGAGATGATAAGACTCCATTATATCATGATGATTTTATTGGTGTGTATTGACTAGGCCCTGATCATCGCTTTGATGGAGTGATAAGACTCATAGATGAATACCTTTCACTTTGTTACTAGGGATATGATGGTGACATTAGAGGATGTTTATAGTATTCTCCATCTATCAATTCTAAGAGATAAGATCTACTAGAGGTCACATACTCTAATTGTGAGATAATAAAAACTAACAAGAGGATTGCATGTGGGTTTACATGATAGATGCATGGATATTGATAGATTCCTTTTAGAGGGGAATATTAATCAATTGACCTATATAATTATGTCTTGTTAATGATTTACTCATTTTGAACAAGAATGAGTAGTGGTTTCACTTGGGCCTTGGAGATGTGGTAGTAGATATGGTGAAGATCTTAGGGTTTTTTCATGAGGGCCAATGGTATTAGCTCATATGTATTAAGAAATATAGTTGGGAGAATATAGAGGAGTAACAAGCTTGGGACCATCTTTATTATTTTAGATCTAGAGTTTGGAGCACATTGTGATCCAATGGCTACTTGGGACTTTAATAGCAAGGGAGTGACATCAACTCATGTTATTCATATGTTATATTCTATTTGGTATGTAGTGGGGTCATATAGATGAGATGTAGTTTTATCAATAGGCATTTGACAAATTACGCTTAGAGCATATTACATGGATACCATATAGGGGATTATAGCTTGGTTGGGATGATTAGGTAGTGGTGACATAGTTTATGCTTACTAAATGTTATTTGATAGGTCATAGATATCTTTATATAGAGTAATACATACTTGATTATGTATAGAGATAGTTTGAGTTCACACAAGATGTGTCTAATGAGGAGTACCTTTTTTCTAGGAGCGATTTAGAGAGGGAATAGTGGGGTAATTTGTGGATAGATTCTACTCACAGATAAACTAACTCAAATACCCACCTAATTAAATTATGTTAAGGCAAGTACTTGTTTTTAAGCATTCATTTACTTTATTTCCATTTAGTAATCAACCCAAACCTTATCCACCTCTTATAATCCATCTTTTAGATGTCATCAATTAGCAATTTATCAACCCAAATCTTCAAACAATAACCATTGATGGTTGACTCAATCATTGATGGTCTGTTCAACCATCAACGGTCACCTTAACTACTAATGGTCACTAAGGCACCAAAAACTAATAAGCACATTTCACCTACCTACACCTAATCAAACCTAATTTTCTATGTTCCTACCTATTCACAAACCCCTTTTGGATTTTCTAAAGCATAATCCAACACTTTAGAACTAGTATTAATTAGTTTATTGCTAATCTAATAATTTATAGAATATTTATTATCAAGCACTATTGTATTGAATTTTAGTACCTTTTGATTCATTAATACAAGTACCTTTATTTTTATTTAAAAACTTAATTGTTTAAAAATGTGTGGATTGACAACCCCTAAAGAAGCTCTCACATCAGAGATCTAGTTCTCACTAGGCAATCCACCCATCTATTTTTATAACGAACAAGTTTACTTTAGTGCTTTCTTATCTGTAGGTCATTCTCCCAAGCCAAAGAGGATATCTTCACAATCTTTTAATTTCAACATCCACACTATCAATCAAGTTTTTCAACCATACCCATACTTAGTTTCTTTTATTCCTCCTTTCCATAATAAGTAAGAAATTCATTGAAACACTCTAGCACACCTGATGGGACCCTCATGTCCTTACTTGGGTTCTTGTTTTCTTTCACTCTCTTTATTATTTGCTCATTAATGAAATAAGAAGTTTCTTTTGTGATTAAAATTAAGTACATACATTGATTTATTTAAAGTTTAGTTCACATAGCTTAACTTAAAGGTAAAATAATCTATCATAGATTCACACTTTGTTACATACACCTAAACCAAACCACTTTCACCAATTAAACATAAAAATACTTTAAACAAGGCCTGCCTAGGATTTCATTACTTAGGAGTAACCTTACCCTTTCTTGATGATCCTACTTAGAGGTCATTACCAAGGGGAGAGCCAAATCAGCTCTTTAGTTGATTATAATTTTTTGGATATCAATATATTTTGGATAATAACCCAACACCCTTATCATTTTAGTGTTTGAAGTGAGGGGGTACATCCCAATACCAAGCCATGTATTGATTCCAATATAGATCTCTTTTGAGAACCTTAACATAACCTAAAATGAGCCTTACACTTCCTCTTTAGTACCTCCTCTATAAACTAACTTCTATCACACAACTTATTATGGTGTATGCCAAAATTAATATGAATTAAAATTCTAGGGATTAACCTCTCTCTTAGAGTGTGATTTGATTTGTTTGGTCATTTTCATATCTTCTCTTTGTTTTGAGTAGTGAGGTTGTTTGTGCTTTATATCTCTCTTATCTCATATGGTTCTCACTCACCAGCAACAAAGAGACCTTGTGAAGTAAACCCCATCACCAAGTCAACCTATGTCCTCATCTATGGACTACATTTTTTAATTAGAAAACTCTCGTCAACCCTCAAGAAGTCTTACCTTCTCTTGAGAGGTTCCTCAAGGAGATGAATTTTTTTATGATTTCCTAGAAAACAAACCCATGTCCTTACAACATTACCTTACAACGACATCTTAACATATTCTGGCTTTGGCCCCATCTTAGATCCACCTTATGGCATGTGCCCTATCTCATGGGGAGTACCTTCATTGACAAAATTACTACACAATAATTAACTACTCAAGCTTCCTCATCAACCAATAACACCTTTGAGACTACCATTGAAAACCAACCAACCCAAACTACCACTACCCTTATAAATTCTACTCCTAAAAACCACTCCCCCACTCTAGGAGTACCTACATCTAACACTACCATCCTTCCTATAGCTATCTTCAACTAGTCAACCACTACTCAACTTCAAAGTCTTGTGGTTTCCATACCATATACCTTATCATTTATTAGTACAAGGGTTACCACCCTTCCATCAGTCACCAAACCAACTACAACTCTTATCCAACAAGTACCCCTTGGAGTAACTTTTATCTATATCCCTAATCTATAAGGTCTTGTACCCACCACCCAACTACCTACCTGTACCAATCCTTATGCATATTTCACCCAACCATTGATATCTAATTACTCATATGTACTAGCCTCCCAACCTTATACCCACTATCTATATATCTCTCAACCACCTTAGTAATACGCACCTTATAACCCTTTGGGTACATAATCCCAAGCTGACTTAATGAAGATACTTATGGACAAGATAACCACCTTAGATTCATCCATCTTGAGTGCTCACAAAATTGTGTCATATGAGCAAATTTGTAATGATCCCATCCATCAATCTCTACCTATCAAGCCATCTCCTCCACAATGAGAACTTCCTAGGTTATATAAGTTTCAAAGTAAAGATAATCCCCAAAAGTAACTTAGGGAATTTAAGCATGCTTCTTATCTCATCTCTTATGATTATTCCCTTCTCCTCCACACCTTCCCCATGTCTTTGGGTGGTTTAGACCTAGATTGGTAAATTACCTTGCCAAAACATTCCATCTTCTCCTTCACCCAACTGGCCCAACCCTTCTTAGATCACTTTTCAATCAATATCTCCAAGAAAGTGTCCATCACTAATCTCTATTCTATCTGATAGTTTGAGGATGAATCTATGACTAATTTTGTGGCTCATTGGAGGAGCCTTACCAACCATATATCCTTCTCCCTACACCAACCTAAACTCATAAAGGTCTTTACTTAGGCATGTGCTAAGCATATCTCCTCTACACTATGTTTCCAAGTCTTTTTAACCTTTGATGAAGATTTTACCACAGCACGTAATTTAGAGAACCAAGCCATTAATGAAGGAAATCTTAAGCTCAAAAACAAGAACTCAACCTATAAAACTAGCAAGGCTTCTTCCTCTAATTCAAGCCACCAATCCAATACTAACACCAAGAAAAAGGTAATTATGAATTTAGTTGTCCTTAAATCCACTCCTCCACCTTTTTTTGACCAATCAAATTCCTCTAGTTCCTCAAATCAAAACTCAAGGAACCAAACCCAAAACAACCAAAAATAATTCACTCCACTTAGAGAATCCTATGCTTCCATCTTGGAGAAGTTAGTGAAAGCCAATATCATTGAACTTACTCATATTAAGCCACCACAATAATTCAACTCCAATCATCCCATGCTTAGCTAGCATAATGAGAATGATTGGTGTGCCTTTCATAAAGTGATAGGGCATGATGTTATTAGGTGAAACAACTTTAAGAGCCTTGTTTAATCTCTCATTGATAAGGGGAGATTACATTGGACAACCCCAATGCACCATCAAACCAAGCCTTTGATACATTTAGGTAACCCTTCTAAAACCATGCTCCTACCAAGAATGATAACAACAATTTTGAATGCTCTCACAACACCCATACATTTAACATCATCCTTAATGTAATCCATACTGAACCTCCTAGTATCCAGTCTTCAGATCCTCTACCTCCTCTATCTATTGAGGTAGCAAAGTTACCTTCACTTCATTTAAAAACTCAAACACATGAAATAACATCCCCCCTCCCTCCACTTATTGAGCTAATGGAGCCACTATCCACCCTTTTAACTGATATACTAGAAAAACTAACCATTGCCACCTCACCTTCACCTTTTATTACCAAGCTAAATAGTTTCCCTTTAGAGATCATTCTCAAGGAAAAAAACTTCATGTCTACTTCTCCCATAGAGGAACCATCTATTTTAGCCCCACATCCTTTTATTGAGGAAGTAGATTAGGTACCATCCCTATGTCTCCATCTAGAGGCCTATCTTTTATGTCTAACCTTCAGGGAATCAAACCAACCTATAAACCCTTCTTTAGGATTGTGTAAAAATTGGAGTTTATCTCCAACCCTAACATATATCAATCCACCTTTTAACAATAATTAGGTCCCCATTATATTACCCAATTGGATCTTGTAACCCTTTCTCATTCTAACCAACTCAACACTTCTATTAACTAACCCCTTACCATATCTACCCAAACTACCAAACACTATAGCCAACCAACTAAAACCTCCACCAAAATAACTAACCCCCAATCACTTAAGCCAACCAAGACCCAATTAGCTAAGCCCTCTCCTATCATCCTAACTAGGTCTACCAAGAATCTTGGTATCCTCCCTACACTAAGCCTTAGTTACTCATATATCAAAGTGAACCTAACCCCTCCAAACCCACCAACCAAATGCCAAACCAAAGTAACTAAAGAGGAGAAGCCAAAAAAAGGTTGGAAGGCCCAAATTTTTCCTCCCTCAACCTTGCCCTCCATTTTAGGGCCTTAGCCTTCTACCTTGAATAGGAACTTAATCACCTCTACCAAAACCTCACCACCTCTTTTGGTTATACCTTTGTAGTTACTCTCTAATGTACCTCTTTTCACTATGCAAATAATACCTAAGCTATCTACCTTGCAATCTCCTACCTCTAGCTCATCCACCTATTTACCTAAATTATATCCATCAACCAAGAATAAAACCTTAACCAAATAACTTACTACCAAACTTGTCTCTAAGAAATCTTCTACCCCAACCACAAAAATAAAAAAACTACACCTTTACCACATTTAGCTAAGTCTAACTCGACCATCCTATATGATGTCTTTTCTTGTTGGATTCTTGGGATACAATCAGGTCCTAGTAAACATAAAAGATAGAACTAAGACCATATTAACTAAAACTTGGGGCACCTTCACCTATAAAAGGACACCATTCAAATTAATCAGTGTAGTAATAACATTCTAGAGCAATGTGGACTTCACCTTCCAAAGTTTGGTAGTTATTTACATGGAAAACTTGATTATTTTCTCAAAATGTAGGTCTGATCACATCCATCATATACATAATATTTTTTAAAGGTGCAAGAGATATGGTATATCCATAAACCCAAATAAAATCATTTTTGATGTTATCAAAGGTAAGATTATCAGTAAAATCATCATCAATTAAGGTATATCAATTAACCCTGAACATCTCAATGTTATCTCTAAGTTGCCTCTTCCAAATAGTAAGAAGGAACTAAAATATTTCTTTGGTAAAATTAACTTCTTCTTCAAGTTTATTTAAGGGTTTGTTATTATTATAAAATCTTTGAATGCAATGTTAAAATATTAATAAAAATTGGAATAGAAATCCAAAGCAAATAAATCCTTATAATAAATTAAATATACCATCTTGCAAAGATTGATTCTAATAAGCCCAGACTATCCTAGGGACTTTTACTTTTAAGCATACCATAGCTATAGTTCTTACTCAAAATTTGGATGGGCAAGGACATAATTTATTTTATGAGTACTAACCTAAAAAAATCTAATCTTATATACTCTAATTTATAAAAACACACCTATGCCTTAGTTAAAGTGATAAATAAGTTTAGACACTACATCTTTAGGAATAAGGTATATGCCATTATACCATACTTGATTGTGAAGTTCATGCGAGGAAAAAATGAATTGGGATAATATAGAGGTTGTTGGATGGCCAATTTTTAGGAGTATGATATAGATATCAAACTTTAAAAAATCATCCATAGCCAAGTAATCACTCATTTGATCATAGAGATTGATCCCAAGATTACTATCCACCAAGTGGACTAGTAAAAAATACTATATTAAGGCTAGTATGCTCCAGTCATTCACTTCATTCTCTATGGGATTTTGACTTTAGGGCTCACCCAAATTAAAAAATGAGACCTAAGGCTCAAATTTTCCCACTATATGTTGAATAAAGGTGTCCTCCATAGAAATATACATGAGGGTACTTACCTAAGATTCCTATTGAAAGAATATTCTAAGGCATGGCTTGTTTTCATGAAAATCTAGGGAATGTTCATCCATATAGGAATGTAACTATATAAAAAAAATTATGAGAAATTTATTATTGTCCCACCATGTTTAATCATTTCCATGCCCATGTACATTCATTCCATCAATTACAAGCTATTATTAAATTGGAGGTTCATACTAAAATGATTTTATAGATTATTATTAAAGGAAGACTATTTGCATAGTGGGGACTCAATTTTGTAGGAGTCATTAACCCAAATTCCTTATTTGGCCATATAATTATGCTCAAAGCCACTGAATAATACACAATGTGGACCAAGGTAGTAGCCATAAAGAATATTAACACCATGGATGTAATTAATTTTTTGGAGGGAAGCATAACCACTCATAATGACATAATAGTTTCATTGGTCTATGATAATGGACATTCATTCTAATCTGTAGAGTTTACTAGGTGGGTATATGAGCATGAAAGCACTTTGAGATTATCATCTCACTACTACCCACAAGGGTATGAGTTTTAAAAATAAATAAATAGGAACTTGATTGATGTGATTAATAAATCTACTAAAAATAGGCCTTGAGAATGTCATTCATTATTAAAATATTCCCTCTAGGCTAATCACACCTATTACAAACAAGCCCTCATAAGTTTCCACTTCCTCCTGGTGTATGGACTGGAGTTTTTCTTCATTAAATATTATAGAGTCTAGCTAAGGAAATCATGCCACTTAGAACTTGTCAGACCTATCATCTCTAAGGTATGTCATAACGTGAGTCTAGCCAAAGAGATCACACCATGTGGAACTTAGAAGAAATATCATTATCCTAGGGATGTCAGACTTGTTATAACCCCAAGAGATCTTGGTGAATGTTATCATGCCATGCAGAACATGTTAGACCTACTAGTCTCCTAAGGATATATTACATGTTAGTCTCTTATGGATGTATTACATGTTAGTCTCCTAGGGATGCCAAATTTTTCAGAACCCTAGGAGAACTCAGCCAAAGAGATTGAGCCACATAGAACCTATCATACCTACCCATATCTTAGGGATTTCATACTTGTTATAATCCTTGGAAAAATTTATTAATGTTATCATGCCACATGGTACTTGTATATAAAATGATAAAGAAAGCTTGAGAGTTCCCTAATTTACTAAGAGAAAGAGGTGTAGTCAGAACTAGGAACAAACCATAAAGTGCCATATGTATTAGAAAGTGTATGTTGCCAACTCTACTACAAAAATTAGCAACATACCTATAGCTCCTAGTTGGCACAACTCACAAAAAAAATGATTAATCAAAAAGTGATAAATGGAATAATTGAGAAAAATAAGGTGGGGCTATGGGATCTTGGTAATAAGCACTACAAAGTTTAAATCAGAACCCCCTTTTAAATTCTCTAAGTTATTGCTAGATTGGAAAGCAACTAAGTGGATTATTCCACCAACCTAAATTTTAATTTATGTGGGGTGATCTACCAAAATCCATTAATGTATGATATCTCTTTTAGAAACCAATAAGTCTTGAAGATAATAAAATTTACTATTACCATTCCTAATTCCCAAGAATCCTTTTTTGTAGTATGTTCTCATAATTTATATGTTTGTCCTCACCCCATAAATTAGTTATAAGAGATTTCCAACCCATAGGAAAATGTTTGCATCATCTTTTAACCCCAAGATTAATCTAGAGTATTAGGACACCACCTTATTTCTTAACCTAGTGATAGTTGATCACTATAATAAAGTCTTCAAAGCAATTTAATATGTGTAGGTATCTACCTTAGAGGATGATGACAATGAGACCGAGTACCAAAATGATCTCATATAACTAGGAACATCATGAATAAATAGAGTCATGGATAATCATGATTTATTTCCTTTTATATACCTCTTTGATAACTTGTTGCATACATTCAAGTGCATTATGTGAGATATGTAGGATCTAGTTTACTCTACTAATTTGATGAACTTAATCATAAATATCTGAAGGGCTACTTTTAAGTAGTACTATAACCTCAGATATTATACCATTAAATATAATTATATAATAATGTATGCATGGACTAATACCCATGATATATACAAAATCCTTAAGTATTAGACCATCGACCAAGAGTGATGGACCAATAGAGAGGATATTGACTCTTACCCCATCCACCTCTTTTGAAAAATGTTTAGATGATTTTTCTAAATCATCTATTTAGGTCCAATAACACCATTGATGTAAACATCATATGGGTTCCCTTACTCAATGTAATTCTCAAAGGAGAGGAGGCCCCAAGCCTAAAAAGTGTGATCAACATCAATCTCATCAAGACTGTATCAAAATATCAAACTAAAGGGAAATTATACATGATGTCTTACATCATGGACATAGTCTAATCCACCCTTTTGTTTGGTGTCTCAACATTCCCACCCTAGGTTCATGTGGTATATGTATTTTGGATCATTTTATACAAATTATAGGATTAACACTATTAAAATCACATCTAGATTATTTTTGAGCACATCTACCCTATTGTTTATCAAGTCATAAATGAGAAGCCCATGTCATGGGTTTATGAGGAGATAAGGGTGATGTTATTTCTCATCAAGGATTACTAATAATACTAATATGAAACCATAATTAGGGTATAGGGTATCAACCATATCCATCTTCTCTTACACTATCGAGTCTCAGATCATCTTGTTAAGCAAGACATTTATAATCAATTAGTTGAAGGTGTCATGGGGTTCTTATATGATCATTGATAGAAAATATGCCTATACTTTTAAAATATCATCAACAACCATGATTATAAAAATAGGCCTTCACTAAGGAATATGATGACTAAGAAAAATTATTATGAATTAGGAGCGACCAAAAATAAATATCATGATCCTCATAGGGTCATCCATGTTCATTTAGCAAGGTACATGTCCCATCTCAACATCACTACCATCACGAGGCCCATGAAGATGATAAGGTTCACCTCAACCTAGCTATTAATAATGAATTAATATCATAGCTTGAGGTGAAGAGTAATAATAATGGAAATGAAGACCAAAATAGTCTAGGCATAGAGGAAAGACCAATACCACCTTTGTAGCCACCTACACCAAATCTACCCTTGGGACCTAGACTGATTCATCCCATAGAAGACATCTAGGTAAATATGCCCTATATCACCAAAAGGATCATACAAGGGATACCTCTACCTTTACCTAGTTGACATTTGCATATTTATAATTCAATCATGGTTCTTCCACCTTCATGTACATAAGACACTTACCCATAGGTAACATAGGCACTCCACTTTAGTATTGGAAATAGTCTCGAAGCAAGACCTTAGTGGGACTAGTAGAAAGTGTCAGTTAAGCTCCCTTGTAATAGTTTCACCCATTGGCAACCCATGGAGGCACCCCCAAGGTTTTCATTTACAACAAAGCCTCTCCCTATGGGCCCTCTCTTACTTCTCATATCACCTAATCCCTATCTCACTCAAGTCCCTTTGGCTTCAACCATATTTAACATTATGACTTCCCAACCCCTTCCTACTTATCTCCTTCATCCCATAAGAGTCCTCGTTCCCCCTCTTTAGTCTATAGATACTTCATTTTTGTTGTCTCTACCCTCCACTTCAACTACTTTTATAGTATTAGGGAGTGTTCAAACTATGACAGTCTCTAGTTTAGAGGTTCAAAAACATGTCATGGATACCTATCCATTTACCACATTAGTAATTATTCTAACATGGACACCTCTTGGTATCCCCATCATAATAGTTAAGATTGCCACCCTAGTGATTCTTAGCATTGTTGCCCCTATAATCATTTTTTTGGTTCCCTAATTATCTCTATTATTGATCACCACCTCATCCCCTTCTACCATTGTGACTAAGGTTGGATCAAACTCAATTACCAAAACTATGAAAAGGGTAACTTTTACAATTCCCACCATGTAGGCTCTAATTTCTACCTTGGTTGATCCTATTATAGCCTCAGCTCCAACAACCACAAGAAAGAGGCCAAAAAATAAATTAAAGTTAAATCCTTAAAACCTCATGTTAAAATTTTAATTTCTCTTTCTTTGCCCTCTACTCATATTTCTCCTCCTATGGTTCCCTAATACTCCTTTTGCATTACCTTGAGGACCCAAAGATTTGGTTTTAACTAGCCGATTTCCTCATTTTTATTAAACACAACCCTCATTAGATATATTGGTATACACATCCACATGAACCATGACCAATTTTTATCCCAATTATTCCCTTGGGATTCCCCATTCATTATCCCTCCTTTCACTCCTTCCTCTTCCACCTTTGCTCATTTCCTCCAACATGTTGACAATTATGCCACCATTAGTCAAAGTTACTTATTTAAAAGTTTTAAAGAAGACTAAATTCATGGATTTAAGGTTAAATATGTATCCAAAACATCATAAATCCTTAATCATGCCAAAAAAAACTTCAATAACATCTCACAATTTCAAATTTTAATAGAGGTTTCCTCTATTCCTCTAACTAGCTAGTTGCAAGCTAATAAATGCAATTTTCAAATGCTTAGAACATGAAAGTGAAGAGGATTTAAATATAAAATAATTATGGGTATATTGGGTCCCATATTATATCAATATTAAAATATTTTTTTCATGTTATATTATCTTAACTTTATGAACAATCATTAAGAAGAACAGGTGCTTTAAAACCCTTCTTAAACCCTAATGGTTCAATTTTAAGCAGTATGTTTTCATTATTGAGTTATTTTTTGAAAAATAAATGTGTTTTTATATATTATTAGTCATAAAATACATTTATATATATTAATAAATCAAAATTTTAGGAAAAATAATGGATAAAGTCAAATGTACAAGAATCAGGGTTTTAAGCAAGCAACTAAGAGTCAAAAAAATATAATTTTTGAGTGATTTAAGTAATTATTTGAGAACATAAAATTATTTTAATTATGACAAATGTTATTAAAAACCATAATTTAAAAAAAATGGTATTTATACCTCATAAAACATAATAAAATGTCAAAACATAGACCTACATGTGTTCATAAGTGAAATTGTGCAAACTAAGAAACACTAAAAAGTGCATATTTTGAGTTTTATTAAATAAAATATATTTAAATTTTACATAGATGTATTTTTTTTAATTTCATTTAATTTTTAAATTTTTTTTCATGTCTTCTCTATAATTTAAGAGAGATAAAATTCCAAAATATAGGTTTGTTCAAGAAGGAAATGAAAGTTTCTTTAATTTTTTGATCACAAATGGAGTTGGAAATGGGTGTTTTAAGTCCATAAAATTAAATTATAGTGTTTATAATTAATTTAAATGTATAAATAAATGTTAATTAAATTAAAAATAGGCTTATCTCATTGAAAAACATCTCTAGGTCATCCCTAGGGTAGCAAACATACACTTTTTTGTGAACTTTTCTGAGGGAGTTTGGTGAAGAGTTTTTTATATGTATAAATTTTATAGGTCTTACCAATTTATAAATATATAATTATAATATTATAAATGTTTGGTGAGGCCTAGAACTCATTTTAGACCCCCTAATCCAAATCAGGGTTTCTTGAGTCCAAGAGAGCATAAAATGGTGTTTTTTGGAGTTGTACATGGATTTTGGTGCTAAAAAAATATTTGAACGTCTGTGATACCATGGTGATTATTTTAAAATAATATTTTTTCTCCTTAAATATTATAATTATGAATATAAATAGATTTTTGGCTCTCATAGTGTATTCAAGAAGCTTGCCAAGTTACATAAGATAGGCATATGAAAGAAGAACCTGTTTAAAGAGTTGTTGTGGTCATCATCAAATGAAAATTTATCAAGGATATTTAATGGATAATTAAAAATATAAATTATCAAATATATCTATGTCACCCCATTTTAAGATAAATTTATAAAGTTCAATTCAACTTCAAAGAGCCTTCAATTAGCCCTACAAAAGTGGAGTTCCAAAACATGCAAAGGTGGATAAGTGGAGTTTAGGTCTTGGATAATATTAGAGACCTATTTTTATGTATTATAATAATTTAAAAAGGCAAAATTAATACCAATTATAATATTCCCCCCTTTGGTGTATTCTATAAAAGACATGAGGCCAAACATGCATGCAAGTTTCATACAAGCTAGCTCAAGTTAATCTTGAGGTTTGATGTCAAGATAAGTCCAGTCAACTTAAGATGAAAGTGAAGTAACTAAAGTCAAAATTAAATATGAATGAAAAAAAAATAGTATTTAAATAAATATAAATTAAAATTGACTAAATCATATCAATATGTTTTCATGATCAAATCAAGTTAACTCAAGATAGAAGCTTGCATGAGGAGCCCTTGGTCTTTGCAATAATGTAAAAAAAATTATCTCTTTAACTATCACACCATAATACATGAAAATAATTTTTAAAGTGTTAAATATAATAATTAACAATTTTTAAATGGATTTTTGAGTTGAAGGTGCAGTTGAATTGAGAGTGAACTTGACTATAATGTGGAAACATCCATTTATATATAGATTATATACAATTATAAGGTCCCACACCTTGGATATTTTATATTATATCAATATGAGTGATAAAAAGCACATGCTCTCAGTAGGATGCACTTCTGAGTGATAACAGTTTATGGCATGGCTGGTGGGACCATAACATAGAAGATTGTTAAGGATTGGTACTAGTTTTATAAATTTAAATAAAATACATGATTCAAGTACTTAATATCTATTGACTTTACGATATATATACTTGGTTTAAGTAATCTAAGTTCCTAAAAACATTAGCTGGTATGTATATCAATCCTCCATTTCATGAAAATATAGATGTTTTACCTTTCATCCTTCATATCAAGCTGATAATAATTATGGTTTCACTTAAAGTAGCACTAAACTACTAGGGTATTATTATTTTCATGATGTTTACCACCCTCCCACCCTGCTCATGTTTCTAATCAACCTTGGAAAAATCACATTGCTTTTAATTAGTGTGAAAAATGTGTGAAAGAGATAATATTTGAATCTTCAACCATGATCTCTCCAACAGACCATTACCACAACCATGAGTATTTTAAAATAAACACAAGAATTAGACCAATTATGAACAAAACCATTTTTTATTCATATAATGCATATAAAAAGTATGTATAATATAATAGAGATCCCTTGCTTAAATAGGCAAGGAGAAACAAGATTCAAGCCTAACTAACCAATGTAGAACAAATCCTCACATAGGAGAAAAGTAGTAAAAGGAGAAAGATCCTAGTTAGAACCTATTAAACAAGATAAATAAATTCCAACACCCCTCCCTTAAGTGAATCTATGCGATAATAATCAAGGATGTAATGTGAATGCATATGTCCCTATGGATGCCAATCCATCTTGCTAGAGTATGTGGATGTTGAATCATTTTAACCACGAAGTGAAAGTAGGAATGGTACTAAATATGAAGATCACTGAAAATGAAAATTGTGATCCAAAATATTAGGTAGAGTGATAAACATAAGGAAGCATTAATTAAACACCCTTAAACAAGATGGTAAGAAGTTAGCAAGAAAACTAGTGGGGCTACCACATTGGTGTCACTGGTGGGGATACCACACTAGTGTCACTATAAGAATCACCAAGAAGTCCATTAAGTGAATTAAATAAATCCTTATATGGATTATAACAAATAAAGATCCTGAATAAGATGCCCATGTACAAAGGATGAATCTAAAAAACACTCAAAAAAGTGCAACATTTACATATATTTCTCGTATAAAGTGGAGAAAAAAGAGAAAACCCATAGGAAAAACTCACCCCCCCAAAAAAAAGAGAGAAAAGAAGAAATAAATATAAATCCCCCCCAAAGATGATTTTGAAGAGGTTCACACTCCAAGTAATCATAATTCAAAAAATAACTCAATCTACATGAGTGGTCTAAATCCACTAATCAATAAAAAAATGACACTAGGATTCACTAGAATAGCTTCAATCAAGAAGACTACCAATGGTGATGAAATTACAAAATAGTATTGTATGTATAAGTAATGCTCAAGACCTAAGATGAATAATGTATACCAAAACTCCTTATACTACTTACTAGGTGGTAGTGGAGGCAAAAAAAGGTCTGTATAAGTGGTTTGAATCCACTACTCAAACACTGAATAAGTTGACACTATATATACCAGAATGGCTCCATATCATGTTGAAAGAGACTATAAAACTATCAAAAAAGACAAAATGACACTAAGATTCATTAAAATAGATACATTTCATGTTGTAAGAGACTATCAACTATCTAAAAATGTAGTATCAAAAATATAGATAAAGTTTCGCAAAGAGGATGGCTCTAGCAATGCTGGAAGAGATAAACAACTGAAGAAGTGAAAATATTCCTAAAATAAATCACACAAATGCTTGAAGGTTAACAAATTTGAATCGAGAAACCCCACATGAAAATTTATAATTAGTGCAAGTACAATATATCACATACAAGAAAAACACCAAATGGAAATAAAGAAGACACTGGACTTTACCAGAATAGATCCAAATGAGGAGAATGTTAACTTATCAAATAAGGCATTAAAAATCATGAGAAGTGGTCCAAAAATAAATGAGTGAAAAGGTGTATCCATATAATAAGGAAAAATGCTAAAAAGGGGTCTTTAAGGAGACATGCCACATACTATTAGAGTGTTAAAGTACTAATGCATGTCATGGGCTGATGGAAGAGTGTGGAAAATGTCAAAAAAAATAATCATGTATGCAAAAACACACAAAAAAAAAACATCCAAAAAAAAAACCTTTAAATCACATGAAAAAAAAATCAAGCTCAATAAAGAATACATCTAATATAGTGCATGTGTGAAGTACAATTCAGAAAGTAGTAGGTCTCATAGCACAAAAAAACCCCTTGAATATGGAACTTTACAACTTTAGTGTGTTTACAATAAAAATAGGACTAATGGAATGGGAATGAAAAATAAATTATTTTTTCAAAAGGTGACACTGAAATTTGAGTTACTAAGCAAAACTTATGGATAATAAAATTTCCTATCATTAATGGCCTATTTTAATTAATTTTTCACATGTAGTTTAAAGGCATGACCAAACAAGGATTAAGGTATCATTCCAACCACTCATTAGAATCAGAATGGAAAGTAGAATGCAATGTTTTATATTGTGATGGGGAATTAGTCTCCTGCCAAACCAGACCTCATCCTTCATTTTCAATAGGGGAAAGAAGAATGAAAAATTAAGATAATGAGATAATCTAATTTATAATTTATGGTTTTATAAAAAAATAAAAAATTCTCATGTAATTTCATGTGAAAAAATAAATCCTCTACACATGTATTATCCCCTTTTGTCTACATTACCCACTCTTATTTAATGTTCCTACTACCATAATGATTATCTCCCCCAATAAAATTTAAATTTACTAAAAGTAAACTTAAAAAGGGTAAAAACCATGAGATAGAACAACTGATAAAAAACCTTCAAATAGATGACGTGTTTGAGGATTCCTAGTGTGACTCAGTTATGAAGAGAGCTCGATAAAGAGGTATGTCAGACATGGAGTAGCTCTCATCAAGAGAGAATAGAAAATGGTGACCAAATTATTGAGCAAGTATACAAAAATGGTTTTGAGGTGTCAATATGGGGAATGACTACTGAGTGGAGTAGTATGCCAAGGAAACATAATCCCTTCCCCATAGAATTCAAACCTTCAAATTGAATAAAGTTTTTCTACACCTTTTTTCACCTCTATATGTAGTAGCTCCTCCTATAGTTCCTCCGCAAATATCTACTTCACCTACACACTCATCCTCATCTTCTCATAACAACTCCAAAGAAAAAAAAGTGCCTTCACATTATTCCTATTAAGTGATACAATAGCCTCTAGGTTAAGAATGGCCTCATCCATATAAATATGAAGATGTTGGTGATTTGAATGATCTTTAGTAGGTTATAGGTTGGACACCCTTTACAAAGTAACCCAAAGATTTGAGCTTAGATCAGATGAGGCCTATGAAGTAGAGCTAAGACTGTACAACCCGAGGGAGGATCTTGCTCTATCAATTAAAGATATTTTAGAATCCTAAATAAAACCCACAAATTTTTTAGTAATTTTTATATCTAGGATGTTTTGAAGGAGAAAGACCCTTTGTCAGATCAACAAAAAAAAACTTTGTAAACTAGATGTAGAACAAACAAGATTTGTGACAAGAAGGCCTAGATATTTGGAAACCATGGATCTATGTTAAATACATATGATGCATGAAGGAAATAAGATGATTATGCCAAGTCAAACTAGATCATGCCAAAACCTTTTAGTTGTACTGTCACATAAGGTTTTGGCTTGTAGATGATTTGAGCAATGGATTTACTTGCTTGTGAAAGTATTATGGATGTGTTCACTCTATCAAGCAACACATGTGTTGACAAAAGGCATGGCCAAAATATGTGAACCCTTATAAACCGAAAACATGATAAGATGGATGGAACAAAGGAACTACTACCAACACCAAACAAATGGTCGAAAATCCAAGATAAGTAAACAATGTGCATTAAAATGCTAATCAAATTAATGGTACCAAAGAGATCTTGAAAATGCAAATAAATAAAAAAATACACAAAAAATCATGATTATATATAGGTAGGAAAAGAATTGATCTAGGTATAATTGTTAGGCCCTTTTCTATATCTAAAAAAAATTACAGTAGAGGCCATATGATAGGATCTGAAAGATAGATAAAACCTTATAAACTCATAGTAAATAAAAATGTAATATTATGGCTAATTATATATTGAGCATAAAAGAGATATATGACCAGTTAAAAAAGATACAAATATGATTTGTATCATAAAATCACTAAGCAATGACTATTTTAGGGTGGTTTTGATACCATGAAAGAGTTCACAATACTTTTCAACCACGATCTGTCCAATACACCATTACCATAGTCATGAGTGTTTCAGCATACACATAAATAATAAAATAGATATTAATAAAACCAATTTTTATTTAAAAAAATCATATGAAAATCATGTATAATACAATAGGTATCCCTTTCTTAAGTAGGCAAGGAGAAACAAGACTCAAGCCCAACTATATAATGTGAGATAAATCCTCATATAGGAAAAAACTAGTAAAATGAAGAAAACCTTAGTTAGAACCTAGTAATAGAGAGAAATATACTCTAAAACAATGTTTTGCATAATATTATTATATTTTTAATTTACTCCAATTATTTTTATGCACATGTCATTATTAGTTTTAGTTTTAACTTTCCTCTGAGTGTTATCTTGCACATATTTTAGTTGGTAGTTGTTCTAGTTTTCAATTTAATAAGTTTTTATGCACAGGTGTTGTAGTTTATTTAGGAAACTTTTAGTTTCATATTTTTTGATATTTTAATTCTTACATAACAAAATGGATAGATCTATAGGTCTTAATTTTTTATAAGGCAAACATCCCAGTAAAGTCACCAAGAATGTTGACACTTTTACCACCATTGGTCAAAGCTATTTATGTACATGCTTATAATAAGACTCCATTCATGTATTTAAGGTTTAAAAAGGTATAAAAAACATCATAAAACATTAATTAGGAAAAAACCACACTCGATAACATCTCACAAGTCCAAACTTTGATAGAGGATTCTTTTATTCCTCTAACTAGCTAGTTGCAAGCTTATGAAGGTAATTTTCAAATTCTTGGTATATGATTGGAAAGAGGGTTTTAATTTAATATTATTAAGATTATATTTTTTAAAATATTTCATCAGTATACCATTATTTTTTTTAGGTTACATTGTCTTAACTTTCTGAACAATTGTTAAGAAGAATAAGTGCTTTAAAACCCTTCTTAAACCCTAATGGTTTGGCTTTTAGCAGTATGTTTACATTTTTGATTTATTTATTAGAAAATAAATTAAGTTTGATATATTATGGGTCTTATAATACATTTATACACCTTATTAAATAAAAATTATATCTTAAATAATGGATAAAATCAAAGGTACAAGCATCAAGGTTTTAAGCAAGCAAGAGAAAGAGTCAAAAATATAATTTTTAAGTGGTTTAATTGATTGGTTGAGATCATAAAATTATTATAATTATAATATAGGTTATTATAATTATTTATTATAAAATAAATAGGTATTTATACCTTATAAAATTTAATAAAATGTCAAAACACAGACCTATAGGCGTTTAAAAATGAAATTGTGTAAACTAGGAAACACCAAAAGTGCATATTTTGAGTTTTATTACATAAAATCTATTTAAATTTGACATGGATGTTTTTTTTAATTTAATTTTATGTTTAAAATTAGTTTCATGTCCTTAATTTTATTTAATAGATATAAAATTCCAAAATATAGGTCTATTCATGAAGGGAATGACAGTTTCTTCACTTTGTTGCTCACAAATGGAGTTAGAAATGGGTGTTTCAGGTCCCCCCAATGGAAAAAATTGATTTTAGAGTGTTTAAAATTAATTTAAAGGTATAAATAAATATTAATTAAATTTAAATCAATTCAAAAAAGACTCATCTTGTAGCCTAAATTTTAGATTCACTCTATATTACTATTTTTTAGTAATAAAAACCTAAAATCCAAACAACATCAAATAGAGGAGATAAAATAAATAATCAGATTTTGATGAGAATTATAAACATAATTTTACCTCTTTTTATCTCCTTTCCAATATTTCCAAATGGATTCTCGATTCAAAATAGGTGGATGTTGGATTGCTTATCCTATGCTTGATAATAGATTTGAATGGACTTTTAAGCTTGATAATGGCTTTCACAAAGATTCTATGGATGCAAAGGAGATGGTTGTGGATTAAATATGAAAATAAGGATTAAATTTTTCATGTTATTTTCCATGGAGGAATGTGGATTAGTTATATAGGAATTGGAGGGAAGAATCAATGACTCAAATTTAATTTTGAGCCATTCAGATCAATGGCTAGGATATTTCCAAGGAATTTAAATTCCTTGGAAATCTCAAGAATAGATAATTATAGAGGAAAAGAAGATAAAACAGAGTATATTTATATAACTCTCCAATTCTATAAATCTTTACTAGTGTTTAGGGATTTAGGAATAGCTAAGAATAGGGTGGTAGATGGGTAGGTAGAATAAACTATATTTTTAAATTGGAAAGTGGATTAGGGATTAGGTTAGTAGGTAAATAGGTTTTTTTAGTGGATTATTAGAGGGGATTAATTGGTTATGGAGTGGAATAATTTTTATGAGATGTAGGAAATATGGAATGTGATATAGTGTTTTAGTGAATTTTAGCTTATATTTCAAGAAAGGGAAAAGAAAAAACTAAATACAGGTATGATTGAAAACCCTATTTGATTATGTGCATGTTTAATTAGATGATTGTGAAGAACTAATTTATGGCTTGGGAGGATGAGAATCAAATTATATATAACTAAATAAAATTGTTGGTTAGAAAGATAGTTGGGTGGATTGCCTAGCATTATCTAGACCTTGGAATCAAGGGCTTTTTTGGGGGCTATCAATCCACACATTTTAAATAATTAATTTTACGAAACAAAATAAAAATTAATTGCATAAACAATCAAAGAGTAATAAAATTGAAAATAATAATTTTTTGATAAATAAATATACTATAGACTACTATTATAACAATAAGAAAATCAATACGAGTGTTATATGGCTTAGGTTTACATTAGAAAATAAAGTAGGAGTATGTGAATATATAAGGACACAAAAAATTCTATATGGTTGAGGGTAATTATGTGGAAATAAATTGTTGTTATTTCCTACCATAGTGACCATTGTTAGTTGATGTGACTATCAGTGGTTAAGGCAATCATCAATGGTCAAGCTGACCATCGATAGTTGAGTAGATTATCAATGGTTGAGTAGACCATCAATGGTTGAGACAACCATTGATGGTTACTATGTGTAGGTCTAGGTTACAAAAATAGATGATTGATGGGATCACAAAGATGGATTTTAAGAGGTGGGTTAGTTTTGGGATGAGTGAGAAAGTTAGAAAAAAAATACTTATCTTGTAGACGGTTGATTAGGTGAATGCTTAAGGTGGTTGACTTATTAGTGGATTCCAACATGATTTTAGTAGAGTAATAGTACTTGGCACTTGGTAGAGCTATGGTATCAAGTTGCCTCTTTGACATGATGATTGGGTCACTAGATTGATGATGATTAACCTAAAAAATAAAGGAACTCTAGATGCACAAGCTCTTGATAGCAATTACAAATGATTTCACCTTCTTGTTCCTCTCTTATAATAGACAAGGCAAGAGAGTTGTAACAAGATGTTAACTAGGCCTTATAAATATAACTTGCTTTTATAATGGCTTGAACATAGATTAAGACAAGCTATTTTAAAAAAATAAAGGTAGGGTGACCTGCATGTTGGTGGGTAAGAAGGTGCACCACGACTATCGATGGTCAAGGTGACCATCAATGGTCATCTTGACCATCAATAATTGAGTCTGAAGGGTCAAAATGGGTAAAAGGTTAGTTAAGTCTAGTCAAATTAACCATGGGTTAAGCTTGGTTAGGGATCAAATGGTTATATTGCTTCCATGGGGGTCCTGAAGTAGTCCAAGGTAATTATGACATTAAAAATCATGGTGTGTATATTTTTGGTGTCTACATTTTTCCTCATTTTATTATGTAGATTTAAATCAACAAGCTACAAAAAAAAATGGATTTCTATTCAAAGGTCTGATTACCTTGAGTATGGGAGGAGGTGTTCCCCCTCAAACTAAGAATCGATGAGGTAAAATAAAAGTGGTTACAAGTTTGATAAGGTGTGTGAAGGTAATGTTGAAGATGAATATCATGAGGGTGGATGATGGGTTTGTGTTAAAGTAAAAATAAGCACATAAACTAGGACAAAAGGTGTGATATACAAGATCATGCATTGACTAAGTTGCCATAGTTGGTAAAACTTAAGGTCAACTCTAGAAGGATTGGTGATAGGGTTACTAGGCCATAGTGTTAGGCATAGGCGATCAGGTTATTCCTAGAAAGTCTCATAGGTAAGGTTGGTATTTTGATGGGTATCTAAGGTAGGAAGTGCTCCTGATGAAAACACAAACTAATCAAGTGTCATGGGTATTTGAGGTAGGAAGAACACCTAAGAAGACACAAGAAATTCTAGTAAGTGTGAGGTAATTCTAGTGCAAAAAAGCTTAACATGGTAATGTTGTCACTAAGATCAAAATACTAAGAAAAAGTCATCATAAAATGCACACTAGTTAGGCTATAATAAACCAATGAGGAGAGGATAAGATGGTGATGCCTTAGTTAATTTTTTTGATAATTTAGGTAAATTTATGAGTGAATGGGGAAATTAATTAGGTGGGTAGGAAAAATAGGGTGGGTAGGAACATTTAGAAAGCAAATTAGGAAGGTTTATTGCATTGTGGGTGTTTTTTAGGGTAGAGTAGGGTTTGGGTGTTATACTCATGGAACACCACAGTGATCATTAGTGGTCAGACATGATCATTGATAGTCAACATCTATGAGAAAATGGATGCCTAACCATTGGTGGTCACCATGACTATTATTAGTTGACTAGGGGAAGAGATAGGTTTGGAAAATGTTTAAAATTCTAAGGAAAATTAGATTGTTTGCTTGTTAGGTATAGGTTGGTGTTTTAGGTTTAGAGGGTAGAGTAGGTGGGTATAAGGTAGATGGGTAGGATAGGTAGATAAATAGGTTAGTTGTTGAAATGTTAAGGTAGAGTAGGGTAGGCATTGGTAATAAATAATGGTTTAGTTGACTAATCCATGTTTCCAACTTGGTGTAGGCTAGGGAGGAGATATAGATGCATGATTGAGTACTACTCATATTCTAAGAGATCGACCAAGGGATGACCCTAATTAACTGGGCCAATATATAAGAGGTTGGGTTAAGGGTGATGAGGAACTATCAATATGTGCCTTGAGATGCCTATATGATATTAGCACTCATCAAGAGATGGGATCTTGCTATGAACACCTTCTTATTATTGGCTAGTGAGATGATGATCTTACTCAAAGATGTTCATAGGATCACACAAATACCACTTTGGGGTGATCTAATCTATCACATAAATTGAGAAGATCAAGAGGAACACATTGAGTTATCATATGGAGATGTTAATGATTGGGTCTGATGGCATGCTATTGGATTTAGCTATAGTGCACTATATGCAAGGGCTCTAGGTGAGAGGAGACTAATGACCATGCTCATGATGGCCATCTCCTACTTTACTCTTCTTGACTTAAGTAATGGGAATTCCCATATTTTCTATTGGGGGTATTGGTAGAGCTACTACCATGGTGGACTATATTTAGTTGGGTACATGTTTTATTGGTATAGATATATAGGGATTTGTTGGGGTTTAGGGCCCATAGGTAGTATGGTATTAGTATCACATTGGTTCTACATTCTTGGGCCTATCACCACATTCAAGTGCTAAGGATAGTGGGATTGCCATGGGTAGGGTACAAATAGATTGACTTCCTAGTCATCTTTATGTGTTATAGGGGTGACTTTGCCACGTTATGTGTGAGGGGAGGTAGCCATGATATTGATTGGTTTATGGTTGTACTGGGTGTCCTAGTGATCAGAGATATCACTTAGATACCCTATGTTTAGTTTTGATAGGGTACATAGAAAGTTCTTTCTACTAGATTATATTATAGACAAATTTTTGAGGTACAAGTGTGAGGACTCAGAGATTTTATTACTAGAGCCACATTTTTTGCAAACTTTGCTTGAACTTGAGGAGTTACTATCTAGGTTGTACATAAATGATGTCATCTTTATAGATGGGTATATGGCATGGTACCAGGCATTATATGTGGTGGTAGATATTGGTGGGGATGATATAAGTAGGAGCTTATGGATGTCAATCCAATTAGGAAATAGGGTTAGAGAGCACAAATATAAGGGTCTAGCCCTGATGGATAGGTAAGAACAGTGTTATCCACTACCTAGGTATAGGTCATAGTCCTATAGGGATAGGTGGCCATGTTATAGGGCCATATTTCTACCTTATAGGTTCAGGTTGGTACTCTCATAGGTGATAGGGACTAGGTGAGGGCTTCACTAGCCTTGGTAACATAGGAGAAGAACTCCCTAAGGTAAAGAGGAGGAGGAGCCATGGCTATGATAGGACCACTAGGTACCATCCCCATGGCATGATACCTAGATATAGTGGAGTTATGGTATTATGAGGCCATAATTTTGACATAATGTCCATAGGAACCTCGATGGGGTGATTATAGAGCCATCTCGATAGATAGTTCCAGTGTGGTGACTCCAAGGTAGTGGGTGACATCTATAGGTGGACAAACATGTGTGATAGGTGGGTAGGTACTAGGACCTAGTGGTGCATCAAGAGATAATGATGCTCTAAGGGTATGACATAGCTCATACATTTCATATATTATTGTATATCATTTTGATTTTTTCTTGTGATCTAATGCTTTAAGATGTACATTTTGAGGGAGAGACATGTCTATCTACTTGTAAACATTATTATGTTATTTGGAATCATTATATATATATATATATATATAATGATATTTATTCATTGCTTACTTATGGTCTATGGTTTGTGTTGATTGTTTAGGTTATGATGTGATGCTATAATACTTATGGATAATGCTTATGTTATGATACTAGACACTGATGTAGAATTAGTAACTAGGCATGAGATGGATTTTATTTATGGGTATGTTTTCAATTTCCTTATGACATGCTAAATATTAATGAGTATTTGGATTTCATTATTTATATTTAGACATGTGGTGGAAAATATTAATAAGTATTATGATGTTTCTTATGACACACAAAGATATGCCTATTATTATTATGGTTGCTTTTATCTTACTTAGGGTAAAGCACATTAGGTAAGATAACTAGTAACACTAGATGGGAGATAGAGAATATAATCAAGAGAAAAATGCAATAAAGAGAAAATAAACTAGTCATGATAGGCTATGAAGATGGCATGATGCTTCTTCTTTGACATGTACTTGAAAAAAACCAAAGTTGGAGTGGTTTAATGAACATAAGCCCTTCAAATGCTTCATAGTAGCATTTTTTAGTTGGTTAAAATGGTGTCTTGACCACATAATGCTAAGTAATTTCAAAATGCCTTTATCATAGTATAAAAAGGGGAGATGGATGAAAATGTAACCCTCTTGTGAGACTAGCATGCCTCTTGTATAGGTGTCGAAAGAGTTAGCATAAACAAGTCTATATCATACAAAACATAGACTAACTAATGCAGGAAGTCTACATGTGAAAACAAATTATGGTATCAACCTTATTTTATTGTGTGAGAGTTGATTATAGCTTTCAAAATTAGTTTAATTTTATTGTGATTTTGAAAATGGGTCCTTTGCTTTGTTTCTATATATGGGAAGTTGATTGATGAGGGAAGCTTCCAAGAATTTTTTATGATTTTGACAAATGATTTACTCAACCATCCCTCAAGGGAGTGGTCTAAGTTTATTTATTTTGTTTAAGCATTTGTGATAGTTATCCTTCAAGGAAGAAGTATACCTTATATTTGTGTAATTTTAGTATGCTTTTGCAACTGTCCTTCAAGAGAACAATATATGAATGCTAAGAATGATCCATTATTTTTATTGGTTTGTATTTTTCTTATTTATTTTTAAATTTTTATTGACATAAAATTTCTTATATATGCATAAAGGTTCACCTTTATGAAGTAAAATCTAGAAACACAAGAGATCGATTAGGCGTAAAGAGGATTAGGTGACAAATACCACGGGAATCTATCCTATTAAAGGGGTGAAAATTAAGATGAGAATCATTCCATGTGTAGAGCCATGGTACCCATTAATAAATATTAGGCTATAACTATGATAGATAATCAAGTGATTTAATTTTAATAAGTTTCCCTTATAATAAGGAGATGAATGTGGTTGAAAACAAGGGATGAGATTTAAGTGAAATAAAAGGTGAACTTGATCCTTCTTAACAAAACAATAGATGAAAATGTGAAGTATTAACGGGATCAAGATCTAGGTTTACATTAAGAGAAAAGAATTAGTAAGCTCCTGATCCATACTTATGGGTTATGATATAGGGTCCAAGCTAATTGAAAGAAAACTTACCTTGTTTGGTTTTCTCCATATTAGTGACATGTTGACTTTCCTTTAGGTTGAGGTCTCTAATGTTTAATTCTCACACTTTAAGGTGTTTTTTATATGTGTGTTTGACACACTCTTGGTAGAAATGAAGGTGGGTAAGGGAAGCTAAATAATTCTCATAAAGTATCTCAAGCTCAAGTAAATGGTGCTGATGATAATTGTCCTCAATAATGAGATCTTATTAAGATATTCAAAGAAGGGGTATCTGGAATTTCAGTCAAGATGGAATCTAATACAAACATAATATAAAAAGGTGTGGCACTTTTTGGGGTTCTAATTCTAGTTCAATATGCCCATGAGGTAAATGGGATATGTAAATTTCAATCCCAACCAAATGCATTGACCATTTTAGTTAGCATGTTGTTAATAGTTTTGTTAGAGGCTTCAGACTATCTATTCACTTGAGGGTGATAGGAGAGGAGAAGCTTAACTTAATGCTAAATGCATAACATAGGCCTTATAATTAATTTATCTTAAAGGACTTACCATTATCGGTGATAATTGTATGAGGAACACCAAAATGGTAGATGATGTGATGGTTGATAAAGTCAATAATCTTCTCCACCTTGGTCAAAACTAGAGGAATAACCTCTATCCACTTGTAAAATATTAGATCATAATTATTATAGAATGGTGTCAATATGAGGAATGGGGATTAATTTAACTAATAATGTCTAGACCCCATTGTGAGAAGGGACATAAATTGATAGAAACATGAAGACTATGGCTAGGAGTATCATGCAAATTAGCATGTTGCTGGCATTTAACACACTTTTTCACATAATCACAATATTCTTGGTTAAGGTTAGTCCAATAATAGCTAAGGTTAAAGATGTATTTAACTATAATGAGGCCACTAAAGTATCCCCAATAAATACAATCATGTATTTCCTTAATAGCATGAGAGGCTTTGGGACTATGTAGGCAACAAAAAAGGAGACCATCAAAGCTATGTTTGTAAAGAATTCCTCACAGAATGGTGTAACATGAGTTAATATAAATAAACACTCTTTAATCATTCTTGAAATGGATATAAGGAATGATGTCAAGGTTAAGGTACTTGAAGGTATGCTGATATAAAAGTTTAGGTTGGGTTCCTTCTACATTAAAAATGGTGGGAGAGTCTAGTTTGACATAGGAAGGTTGGGTAAGTCTATGGAAAATGATGGATAGTTTAGAGTCAGAGGGTGAAAATGAGATATAATAGTTGATGGAGGTCATGGTATCATCAAACTTATTGGTATATCATGGGGTTGACTGGATGTAGCAGAGTTCAAAAGATATTAAGAGTTCATCAACTAGTTATTTATACTATTTCAAAACATCGTTCTTACACTGGTAAGAGCTGTTGATTTGACTAACCATAATTTGGGAGTCACCAAATATGTTGATTGGTTTGAATCCTAGGGATAAGGTAGTTTCAAGGCCTATGACCAAGGCTTCATACTCAACCATATTGTTTTTTCATTCTAATTCAAGCTTGAAAGACAAAGAAAGAGGTTCACCATCAAAGGGCCTAAGGATGATACCAATCCCCCTAACATGTTAACATTTTTATTCATCAAATAATATGTTGACATGATAGGTGAGTCTACTTGAGAGAAGGTTGAGATGGAATCTTCTAGGAACTCAAGAGGAAGAGGTTGATAGTTTGATAATGGTGTTTTATCTAATTAGTTGGTAATGACTTGGATTTTAATTAAATTTTGTTGGAGTAAATCAAGGTCAAAATTTGCTAAAATAATGAGCCATTTAGACATGTGCTAGTTTTGGTATGGCTTTGAGTGCATGTAATTGAGTGGGTCAGTGTTGGTTATGATATAGGTTTTGTGGTTAAGAAGGTAGTGGTGAAGTTTGGTGGCCATGAATACTAAATCTAAGCAAAACTTATCAATATGGGTGTACCAAGTTTAGGTACTCCACAAGCGTGAAACTAATATAGTAGACATATTGATTTCTATGCTATTCATCCTGATGAGCAATCATTACCATTAGGTACTAGTTGGTAGTAGAGATATAGAGGTAGAAAGGTTATTCATCCTTAGGAGGGGTAAGGACAGGTGGAGAGAAAAGGTAATTTTTGTGTGAATCAAAGGACTTTTGATAGTTGATATTCCAATTAAAAGAGACATCCTTCTTCAAGAGGTGGTGGAAGGGTTGACATCATTCTAAAATCTAAGAGATAAAGCAATGAATGGATTGAATTTCCCATTATAAACTATGAAGTTACTTGAAGTTGACTGGAGGAAGTATGTCAAGGATTTATTTGATTTTGGTAGGGTCAAATTTTATTTTATGAAAGGAGATAATGAAACCAAGAAGCTTTCATCATCATAGATTTAATGAATAATGGTTTGGAGAGCTTCGTAATTCTCCATGTCATGTCCTAGTATCCTATGATAGCAACATATGTGATGGTCATTATAATAGGTGGGTTTTGAATTGAGAGGGTTGAACAAACTGATAAGGAATAGGTTCAATCAAGAAGTGTATAGTAACCTTTAGAAAATGGTCGAGTAGGATTCATCTAAAGTTGGAAAGTGTGTAGGGTTTTTATCCTTTGTTGGTAAGGTGGAATTACTTTCAGGAGTGGGTTTAGTGATAAAAGGTTTGGGTAAGGTAGTGTGTTTGGTTTGTGGTTTTACTTTTGGTAGGTTAGAGGTTGATATGTTTGAGGGAATAGGTTTTAGAGTAGGTATCTTCATCATCATAGGTTCGATAAAAATAGGTCTATTGAGAATCAAGTGTGTTAGTGTAACAAATAGTGGTGGTTGGGATGTAGTTAAGACAACTAGTTTCCTACTTAGAATGGAGGGATGAGGCCTCAAGATAGAAGGTAAGGTGGAAGGAAGAAATATTTTGGCTCTTTTCCCTTTTTGTGTTTCTACTACTTTAGTTGATTTAGGTTGACACTTAGTTATTGGTTTTGGTGAGGTCAGCTCCACCTTCGTATATGGGTGGTTAAGACTCTATGTAGGGAAGGTACCAAGGTTATCAAATAGTTTGGTATGAGAAAGTGATTTTGTTGCTTGGGGTTTAAGTGTTTTAGATGGCTGAGGGATTATTGGGTTGGTAGAGGTTACTATTGTTTTGGTTGATAGGGTAGGATTTTAGAGAGTGGAAATGGTGGGTTGGTCTACTAAAGCTATGGTTGGAGGTTATTTCTTGGTGATATAAGGTGTCCCTAATTTTTATTAGAAGGTGGATCGATCCATGTTATACTTGGAAATAAATTACAATTTATACACTAACTTAGATAATGGTTTGTAGGCTTGTCTTATTCCCTGGATAGTGAACTTAAAAGATAATCCCATAGGTTGATACATAGGGGTGGTAACCTCACCCTTTTCCTAAATCAAAGGATGAAATGTTTGAATGGGTGACTCCTCTATGTGAGATGACGACATGGGACTTCTTCTTTGGGAATGATTTTTGAAGGGGTAGTAGATTGCTCAATGGTTGATGGGAAAGGTAAAATGGGTGCTTGGTTTGATATGTCAATCAAAAGAAGGGTTTATGACTCCACTACCTTGATAAGTGGAGGAGAAAGGGGGGTCTCCTTGGTTTAGGTTTACAAAAGAGGCGAAGTTAACTCTACTACCTCAACAAGCAGAGAGGGTGAGGAACTAATAGGTTGATCAGTAGGTTCTTTAGCAATGAGTGTGTCCATAACCATGTCAACAACATGGGAATCATGAGATAAATCGACCATGTTACTCTCATTCTTGGTGGGTGCATGATTGGGGAAAGGATACCTAAAGATGTCAAGGGCTTTGTTTTGAGGTACATTAGGGTTATCCAGCACAAACTCACCCTTGTCAGTGAAAAATTGGACAACACTCTTAAAGCTGTTGGACATAATAATGTCATGCCCTATTACTTATTGGAAGGAACATAGGTCATTCTAGTTATACTAACTAAGTGTAGGACAAGAAGATTCAAATTATTAGGGTGGTTTGGTAACAATAAGTTATATGAGATTAGCTTTCAATAGCTTCTCTAGGATTGAAGCATAGGTTTCTCCAAGTGGAGTAAATTTCCCTCTAGGTATTATAGTTTTGGTTCCTTAGGTTTTTCTTTGAGGAAATAAATGAGTTTGGTTGGATGAAATATGATGGGAAAGTGGCTTTAAGGAAAACCACATTTTTAGTGCCCTTAATTTTGGTCTCGATATTGGTTTGGTTGCTTGGTGTGGAGGAAGAAGCCTCATTGGTTTTGTAGGTAGAGTTTTTGTTTTTTAGTTTTAGTTTCCCTTCATCAATGGTTCTATTCTATATCTTACGTGGCATGGTCAAAGCTTCATAAAAATTTTATAATCTCTAAACACATATTGTAGAGGATATGTGTTTGGTGAATTCTTAAACCAAGAGCTCTATTATTTTGGGTTGAGGTAGGGAAAAGGAAAGTTGATTTATTAGGCTGATCTAATGAGCTAAAAAATCAATAATAGATTCATCATTAAACTATCAGATAGAGTAGAGGTGAGTGATGGAAACCTTCTTGGAGATATTTAGTGAAAAGTGATCCAAGAAAGTTTGACCTAGTTAGGTGAAGAAGAAGATGGAATGCCTGATTAAGGCACTATAGTAGTCTAATGTTAGTCCTAACAAAGACATAATAAAAATGTAGATAAGGAAGGCATTATCATAGGTAATTAAATAAAATGAATGCTTAAATGCCCTAAGGTGATGCTGGGGATCCTCCTTAGTCTAAAACTTGGAGAACTTTGGAATTTCCCATTGAGGAAGATATGGCCTGATATACACAAATAAGTAGATAGACTCATTACAAATCTAGTCATAATATAGGAGATTGTGAACACCAAAGATGGATGACTCTAGAGTCATCATCTTGTCCATGAGCATCTTCATTAGGTCTATTTGGGGTGGTACACTTGGAGGGTTATAAGTTTCACTTTTTGGTTAGGGTTGAGTGACATATTGGTAATTTTCCATAGGTTAAGAAGTTACCATGTATGGGTAAGTGGTCACAAGTGGTTGAGTCTAATCCACATATGAATATGTTGTCACTAGTGGTTTGGTAGAGGGTATGTACTACTGAGTGGGCATGGGTTGTTGAGTTAGAGGTAAGGGATATGTGGTAACCCTAGTAATGATAGGTGATAAGATAGAACATATTCATGTCACTACATTTTGAAGTGTAGTGGAGGTAACTAGAGGAATGGTAGTGATTGTGGTATCGAGTATTCCAACAGTAATTGGAGTATGGTAGGTAGAGGTTGGGAAATAGTTGTGTTGGAATAATTGTTAGTTAGACTAGGAGGTGTTTAAGTGTTATAAGGTTGAGCTAGGTGCTTCTGTATGGTCACATTTGATGGGTTTCCAATCGAGGTAGATGCTTGAGTAGCTAAAAATTGGGTGGTGATAGCGTAAATAGAAGAGTTGCCTAAAAATATCAGTGGCATGTCATAGGGTGGATGGGTAGGTGGTGATAAAAGAGGTGTATGATGAACTACTATGTTATTATAATGTTGTAGGGCTATTGAGTTATTATATAAAAAGGCAACAAAGTCTAGGTTTCCTTGGGAAAGTATCTAAGGCAAACTAGACGCATCAAAATGATAAGGATAAATCTTAGAATCTGAGATATACTCCATGGATGAAGAGGTAGAGGAGACTAGATAATATATAGATGGGTCCTAAATTTATAAGTCTATTTGATGTTAATGAGTAAGAACCATGAAATTTGTATGAGAGGAAAAAAAAAATAATATTATAACTCAAATAGAGAGAAATCAAGAAAATGATCAAAGAAATCCAACACACACTAGAGTATGTTAAAATCCTATGGTTAATTTTACTCTCATTTGTGGCTTATGCCTTAAGTTATGAGAATGTGTGATAGAATTTTGCTTGTATATTAGGTATGATATAATAAATATATGTTTTGTTTTAGGTTGTTTAGGTGCTCAAAAATATATGTATTAGGAATCAATATGTGGCTTGGTATTAGGGCTTGCCGCCTCATTTCACACACTATAATGATAAGGGTGTTGAGTACTTAGCCAATATATATTGATTTATTGAGTTTATACTCAACCAGAGTTCTGATTTGGTTATCCCCTTGGTAGTTACTTCCAAGTAGGATCACTAGGAAAGGGTGAGGTTATTGCTAGGTCATGAAATCCTATTCGGGCCTTGTCTCAAGTTTGTTTGATGTTTAATTGATGGAACTGGTTTGTCTTAGTGTGTGCAAAAAAAAGTGATACTACGGTAAAATTGTTGTGCCTTAATTTAAAGTGAGATAAAATTATAATAAATCAATGGATACACTTGATTTTAAACCCAAAATAAATTTCAATTTCATTTATGAGCATAGATAGAAAGAAGAGCATACAGATTCAAAGAATGGAAACATAAAGTAAAGACTCAAGGTCCCACCAGGTGTGCCAGAATGTTTTAGTGAATTTTAAATTATATTTTGGGAAAGGGAAAAGAAGAAAATAAATATAGGTATGGTTGGAAAACCTATTTGATTATGCATGCATTGAATTAGATGATTGTGAAGAACTCCTCTTTGGATTAGAAGGATAACCTGTAAATAAGATAACACTAAAGAAAAAAATTTGTTAGATAGATAGTTGGGTGGATAGCCTAGCATTATCTAGATCCAAAAATTAATGGATTCTTTAAGGGTTGTTAATCCACACATTTTAAACAATTAATTTTACAAAATATAATAGAAAGTACGTGCATCAACAATCAAAGGGTACTAAAATTGAACACAAGAAATGATTGATAAATAAATAGAATAGAAATTATTAATAAATAAATAGACTAGAAATGATTAATATATTGATAGGAAAATTAATATGATTGCTATATGGCTTGGGTCTACCTCAAAAAATTAGCTAGGAGTCTATGAATAGGCAAGGACACCTAAAACTAGATTTGGCTAAGGGTAGGTATGTAGAAATAACTTTTTATTTCTTATCATAGTAACCATCAATGATTGATGTGACTATTAATAGTTAAGGTGATCATTGGTGGTCAAGTAAATCATCGATAGTTGAGTAGACCATCAGTGATTGAAACAACCATCGAGGGTTAATATGTGTAGGTCTTGGTAGGAAAACTAGTTGATTGTTGGGATCACAAGGATGGATTTTGAGAGATGGGTTGGTGTTGGGATAAGTGAAAAATAAAAATAAAGTAAATGAATATAAAAAAAATACTTATCTTATAGAAGGCTGATTGGGTGAATGTTTAAGGTGGTTGACTTGTTAGTGGAGTTTGACATAATTTTAGTACATTAACGGTACTTGGAACTTGGTAGAGATATAGTGGTAAGTTGGATCTTTGATGTGATGGTTGGGTTGTTGGATTGATGATGATGATTGACCTATAAAACAAAGGAGCTCTAGATACACAAGATCTTGATAACATTTGTATATGATTTCACCTTCTTGCTCCTTTCTTCTTATAGGCAAGGCAAGAGAGTTATAACAATATTTTAACTGGGCCTTCTTACTATAACTTGCTCATATAGTAGCTTGTATATAGAGTAAGACAAGATATTTTTAGAAAAACAAAGTGGGGTGACCTACATGTTAGTGGGTAAGAAGGTGTACCCTGACTATTGACAGTCAAGGTTACCGTAGTGGTCATCCTGACCGTCGATGATCGAGGGTGAAGGGTCAAAGTGAGTAAAAGGTTGTTTAAGTCAGTTTGGTCAAAATGATCATTGGTTAGGCTTGGTTAGGGGTCAAAAGGTTATATTGGTCTTAAGGGTGTCCTAAGGTGGTCTAAGGAAATTATGACATTTAGAATCATGGTGTGTAGATTTTTTATGTCTATAATTAGATAATTAGCTAGGAAATATATGTATAGGCTAAATTAGTGGATTTAGTGTTATTAGTGGCATCAGTAGATTTTAGTGAAAACATATTTTCCCTATTTGAAAGGGTATTATGAGTTGACAAGATGTAAGGAGTCATGGTATTTCAAAGAACAACTATAATTATGTGTGGAATCAATGTAAGATGGTGTTAGTAGATATGATTCCCCTTTGAGGGAGCATGTAGGGATAATCGACCCAGATGGTCACTCAAATAGAAGTCCTAGGGGTGGGATAAGACTAGGATGATAAAATGGGGTTGGGATACCCCATGTAATCATGGAGATATGATTGAGGTGACCTAAGTTTATAAATAAAGGGATAAAGTGGCTCAGTTATGATGGGTTCTAGATAAATAAATAATGTCTAGAAAGGGATTTGATTAAACTCCTGAGACAGAGACATTGTCTAACAAATAAAAGAGATGAGGTAGATACAATCTTTTGATAAGTATCATAGCAAAGACATATGATAAGGGGATTTAAAATTGATAATGGAGATAAAAGTTGGTGATTTATGATAGGGTTCCACTTTATGTAAGATACGTAGCTTAAAATGATGTGTGATTATTGAGTGATTATTATGGTGATAGGATGGAGATGAGGTATGAATGGTGGCTAAGCTATAATAAGGGCAAAAAATCATGACCAAGTGATGCCTACATAGTCTTATGATTCCTTAAGATGATGTAGTTCTCACTTGAGATTAGGTGGGACAATGGGGAAATGAAAAAACCATGCCCCAAAAAACTTTTAAGAATGATAATGAATGATTAATTGGGGCATTGGAATAATTTTATGGGATTTGATAGGATTTGGATGTGGTAAGGGCTCTAGAAAGGACTGTTAAGGGTTAATGGGGATAAATGATGGGGGTCAAATGGGATAAAATAGTGAAAAAGGATTCATTTAAACTTTTTACCATGGTGAAAATTGATTCTGAGCCAAGAGACATGGATCAACTTCCTCAAGCCTCCCATGGTGAAAGAGTCTACAAATTCTAGAGACTTGTGGAGGCTAGACCATAGGTGAGTAATGAACCCTAATATTTATTTTTTTGTCAAATTTTTGTTAATTTTTTGGATTTTTGGAATAAATTTAGATTTTCAGCACTACATGTGAAATACCGTGACTGAAAGTAGTGCCCTCAATCATGATATTACAGTCATGACCTGTGTTATTGCATAGGAAATAAAAATATTGTAATATTTCAAGATTAGAGCTATGATATTGTAATACTAAAAAATTAGTCTTTCATTTTTGTAATATATGGATCTATGAATTATGGTTTTGCATAATTGTATGGTGATTTAAAACTATAGGATATGAGTGGTAGTTTCATTAATAGCATAGGTTAGGGAAAACCCATAAGTTGTGTTTTTTACAAGGCTAGGAAAAATGGTTAAGGGATGGGGATAGGCTAAGAGGTGTTAAGTGAATTTGAGAAAAGGTTAGGGATAAGTATTCTAGGGGGTGTTAGAGATGAGTAGGGTATTTAGGATGTAATTAATTAGGATTAATGTGATTAGGGGGTTAGTGATGGAGTTAGTTAGTAGATGAAATGGTAAGGAAGTAAGATGGTTAGTGAAGTTAGTATGTCTTAGTTTAAGGTAAGTTAAGGTTAATTATTTATTTAATAGATGGTGATTGTAGAGGGTAATAGGAATGGGAATGTTAGGATGATTTTAAGTTCAATGAGGTAAAGGATTATAATATGAATGAGTGAGGTAAGAAGTTGAATTAGTTGATTTAGGTTTGGTAAAGGTAGACTAGGGTTAGACTAGGCGGATATTAATGAGATTACGATGGATTAAAGGAACCCTTAAGGTAGGAGATGAATATTTTTAGTCATGGGTTATGAGTATGGATTTTTGGATTTTGGGGGTTGATCTAAAATGGGTGTGGGGTGTTATGAATAGGAAGGGGGTTTTATTGGTAGTAGAATAGAGTTAGTGATAGTGTGTGTGGTGATTGGTACTGGAGGACTTAGGTGTGATGGATTCTCCTACAATGACCTAGAGTGTTTCATAAGATACACCTTTTAATTGATGTGGATTATAGAGTGATATAAATGATAGGGATTCATTATATAATGATGATGTTATTGGTGCATATTGACTAGGCCTTGATCATGGATTTGGTGGAGTGATGGGACTCATAGATGATTACATTTCACTTTATTAGTAGGGTGATGATGGTGACTTTAGAGGATGTTTATAGGATTCTCCATCTATCAATGCTAGGGGATAGGATCTACTAGAGGTCATATACTCTAAGTGTGACATAATAGAAACTATTAGGAGGATTGCATGTGGGTGTACATGATAGATGCATGGATATTGATATATGCCATTGAGAGGATACTATTGATTTATTTACCCTTGTAGTTATGTTTCTTGTTATTGACATACTCATTCTGAACAAGAGTAGGCAATGGTTTCACTTGGGCCTAGGAGATGTGATAGTATATATGGTGTAAGATTTTAGGGTTTTTACACAAGGGCCAGTGATACTAGCCCATCTATATTGAGAGATGGATTTGGGAGAATATAAAGGAGTAATGAACCTTAGGCCATATTTATTATTTTAGATCTAGTTTTGGGAGCACATTATGATTTAGTGGATACTTGGGACTTTAGTAGCAAGGGAACAACATCATCCCATGTTCATATGGTATATTCTATTAGGTGTGTAGTGGGGCCACATGGGTGAGATGTGAATTTATCAATAGGTATTTGACAACTTACACTCAAAGCATATCACATGGATGCCCTATAGGGGATTATAGTTTGGTTTGGATGATGAGGAAGTAGTAAATTAGTATATGCTTACTAAGTGTTATTTCATAGGTCATAGAGATTTTATTATAGAGTAATACATACCTGATTATGGACAAGGATAGTTCAAGTTCACATAGGACATGTTTGAGGAGTACCTTTTTTCTAATAGTGACCAAGAGAGGGGATAATGGGGTAATCTAGTGGATAGATCCCTTACACAAACTAATTATGATATAATGGACCTATTCTTATGGTATTTTTAGACTTTTATTCCTAATCTAGTAGTTATAGAAGCCTATACAACATTGTGGATGTAGAGGATTTTAGTGAGGTTACTATGACCCAGGGTTGTGGTTTAGAGAGGAATAGTGAGGAAAGTGTTCTAGGAATGAGTGAGGTTATAGAGGAGGAGGATGTTAACACTAACACAAATATTTTGAGGATGGGTAGGATAGTGATGTTAGGGATGTAGATAGAGGTGATGGAGATCAGGAGGTAGCAATAGGGTAGGAAAGGGGACTAGGACCTAGGCTAGGGGTAGTGGAGGATAGGTTGATACATAAGATAGGGGTAGTGGTGGTGGTATAGGTCTATTTAAGTAGCCTCTAATGGAGGATGAGAGCTATTTATAAACATGTTTATAGTTAGAGGTATAGGACTGACTTATAGTGATACTTAAGATCACTCAGGAGAGATCAATTATAGGCATAACTATAGGTCTAAATAGTGCATAGAGATGGGTAGTTAGCCTAGGATCAAGCATAGCTAACTAGACTATAGGATCATATTACAATATTATAAGCTCAAATAGTTACATTTTAGAGCTAAATCCATTGCTAGGATGCATACATCATAGGTTATTAGGGATATATCACCTAGATGTAGGCATGGATACAAGTTTTGATAAGAGAGGTAGAGGTGGCTGAGAAGGCCAAGGAGGAGGCTAATATAATGATGCAAGAGGGTGGGTTGTGTAGACACAAAAAATATTCACACCATAATTATAAATTTTGGATTAGCCTTTGACCACCTTGGGACCATTTGAGGACTAATATAACACTCTAAACCCTAACCAAGCTTACCGACAGTCAATTTAATTTAACTAGCTTAACCTTGCCTTATAGCCCTTTTTACCCCTTGATACTTAGCCATCGATGGTCAAGGTAACCATCATTGGTCACCCTCACCATCAATGGTTAGGATCCACCTCCCTAACCAAAAGCATGTAAACCATCCACTTTTTTTATATAATTATAGCTTGTCTAAATCTTGTTGCGAGTCTTTACATTGATAATTTATGTTTAACAGCCTAGTTAAACCTCCATGTCCACCTCTTGCTTATTCTTATAAGAAGAGAAGATCTAGGAGGTTAAAAGCATCTACAATTATCATTAGAAGCTTGTGTATTTAGGAGTTTCTTTCTTGTAGGTTAGTCATCATCAATAATCACCATCAACAGTCTAATAATTCAACAATCATATTAGATAGTTGATTTGACACCTCTCCACCAAGCCTTTAGGTACTATTACTCTACTAAAATCAAGCTATATTCTATCCACAAATCAACTACCTAAACTAACCACCCAATCAACTTTTGGAAAGGCAAGTACTTGTTTCTAAGAATTAATTTAATTTATTTCCATTTTGAAATCAACCCAGACCTTATCCACCTCTTGGAATCCATATTTTGGATCTCATCAATTACCAATTTATCAACCTAGATCTTCACACAATAACCATTGATGGATGACTCAACCACTGATGATTTTCTCAATCATCGATGGTCACCTTAACCACTGATGATCACCTTAATCATTGACAATCACTATGGCACCAAAAACCATCAAGATCATTTCACCTACCTACACCTAATCAAACCTTTTTTTTTCCTATTTATTCATAAACCCCTTTTAGATTTTTTTATGCATAATATAACCCTATAACACTAGTATTAATTAGTTTATTGGTAATTTAGTCATTTATAACATATTTCTTAGTAAATAGTCTTGTATTTAATTTCAATACCTTCTGATTGATTGATTCAAGTACCTTTCTTTTTTGTTTATAAACTTAATTGTTTAAAAATGTGTGGATTGATAACCCCTAAGGAATCTCTCACTTCTAAGATCTAGATGAGGCTAGGAAATCCACCCAAATATTTATCTAATTAAAAAAATTCTTTAGTGTTTTATTAGCTATAGGTCATCCTCCCAAGCCAAAGAGGATATATTCACAATATTATAATTTCAATGCATGCACTATCAATTAGGTTTTTCAACCATACCCATACTTCCTTTCTTCTATTCTTGCTTTCCATAATAAGCAATAAATTCATTGAAATATTTTGGCATGCCTGATGGGACCCTCATGGACTTAATTGGGTTCTTATTTTCTTCCACTCTCTCTATTATTTTCTCATTAAAAAATAAAAAATAAAATTTGGGATTAAAATTAAGTACATACATTGATTGCTTGAAATTTTAGTTCACATAGATTAACTTAAATGCAAAGTAATCTATCATAGCTTAACTCTTTGTTACACACAAATAAAATAAACCACTTTCACCAATTAAACATCAAACATACTTGAGAAAAATCCCAACTAGGATTTCATCACCTAACGATAACCTTAACCTTTACCAATGATCCTACTTAGAGCTCATTACCAAGGATAAAACCAACTCAGCTCTCTAGTTGAGTATAATATCTAATTATCAATATAATTTGGCTAAGCACCTAACACCCTTATCATTGTGGTGTGTAAAGTGAGGGGGTAAGACCAAATACCAAAACATACATTGATTACAATATAGATCTCTTTTGATCACCTAAATACAACCTAAAACCAACCTTAGACCTCTTCTTTAGTACCCACTTTAGAAACCAACTTTTATCACAACTTATTAAGGCATAAGCCAAAAGTTATATTAATTAAAATTCTAAGGCTTAAACTCTCTCTTAGATTGTGATTGGATTTCTTTGATCATTTTTTGATCTTCTCTTTATTTTGAGTAGTGATGGTGTTTATGATTTATATCTCTCTTATCTCATATGGTTCTGACTGACCAATAAGAAAGAGACCTTTTAGAGCAAAACCCATCACCAAGTTAACCTACCTCTTCTAACTCTTCATCCATGGAGTACATTTTTGAACTAGAAAAATATCCTCACCCCTCAGAATGTCACTCAAGGAGATGTGGATTTTTTGACTTTCCTAAAGAATAATCCCATGACCTTGAAACCTTACCTTACAATCATATCTTACCATATTCCTCCTCTGCCCCCATCCATAGATCCACTTTATGGCATGCCCCCCATTTCATGGTGAGTACCTTCATTGCCATGGTTAATACATAATTTTTGACTACCTAAGCTTCATCATCAACCAATAACCCCTTTGTGACTACCATTGAAAACCAACCAACCCAAACTACCACTACCCTTATACCTTCTACTCTTGAAAACCAATCCACTCTAGGAGTACCTACCTCTATCATTAGTAACCTTCCTTTAGTTACCTTCAAATAGTGAACCACTACTTCATTTCAAAGCCTAGTGGTGTCCATACCCTCTACCTTTCCATTGATTAGTACAAGGGTTACCACCCTTCCATCGGTCACCAACCCAACTACCACATTTATCCAAAAATCACCCATTGGACCAGCCTTTGGATAAATCCCTAATATATAATAGCATGTACCCACCACTTAGCTACCTACCTCTACCTATCCTTATGCATCTTTCACCCAACCATTGATGTCCACTTGCTCATATGTGGTAGCCTCCTACCCTTCTACCCATTATATTTATGTCTGTCAACCACCTCAGCAATATGCCCCTTATAACCCTTTGGATACAAAACCCCAAGCCAAATTAATGAAGATTCTTATGGACAAGATGACCAGCTTAGAGTCATCGATCTCAGGTGCTCATAACATCTTGTTATATGACTAAATTTGTAATGAGCCCATCCATCCATCCATACCTATCAATCCATATCCTCCCAAATGGGAGCTTCCCAAGTTCTCTAAGTTTATAATTAAGGAGGATCCCCAACATCACCTTGGGGCATTCAAGCATGTTTTCTATCTCATCACCTATGATGATGCCCTTCTACTCCACACCTTCCCCATGTCTCTAGTTTGTTTGACCCTAGATTGGTATAGTAATTTACCTAAAAATTTGATCTTCTCCTTCACCCAACTAGCCCAGACCTTATTGGATAAATTTTAAATAAATATCTCCAAGAAAGTGTTCATCACCAACTTCTATTATATCTAGAATTTTGACGATGAATCCATGGCCAATTTTGTGGGTCATTAGATGAGCCTTATTAACTAGATATTCTTCTCCCTAACTCAACCTAAACACATAGAGATATTTACTTAGGAATGTGCCAAACATATCTCCTCTACATTGAATTTACAAAACTTCTAAACCTTAGATTAAGCTTTTACCATGGCATGTATGTTGGAGAACTGAGCCATTGACGAAGGAAAGCTAAAGCTCAAAGACTAAAACTCAACCTATAAAACCATTGAGGCTTCTTCTTTTATGTCAAGCCACCAAACCAATACCAACACCTAGAAAAATGGAACCTTGAATGCATTCATTCTTAAATTTGCTCCTCCACCTTCTATTGACCAATCAAATTCCTCTAGTTCCTCAAAGCAAAACCCAAAGAACCAAACCTAAAATAACCAGAAGCAATTCACTCTACTTGGAGAATCCTATGCTTCCATCTTGGAGAAGCTATTAAAATCCAATATCATTCAAATTCCTCCAATCAAGCCACCCCACTAATTTAACTCCAATCATCTTACACCTAGATGGCACAATGAGAATGATTTGTTTGCCTTTCAACAAGTGATAGGACATGATGTAAGTAGGTGAAACACATTAAAGAGCTTTATCCAATCCATCATTGTCAAGAGGGATCTTGCATTGGATAACCCAAATGAACCATAAAACTAAGTCCTTGATATATTAAAAAAACCCCTTCCTAAATCATACTCCTAAAAAGAATGAGAGAAAAAATGTCAAATTCTCTCATAACACCCATACAGTTAAAATGGTCCTTGATGCAATCCTTATAAAGCCCCCTAGTATCCAATCTTTCGATCCTCTACCTCTTACATATATTAAAGTAGTGGAGTCACCTTCCCTTCCTTTGGACACTAAAACTAAGGAAATAGTATCCCACCTCCCTCCACTTATTGATGTAGGGGAGCCACTATCCACCCTTTTAACTGATATACCAGAACAACTAACCTTTGCCACCTCACCTTCACCTTTAAATACCAAGAAAAACAATTTCCATTTAGAAATCATTCCTATGGATAAAAACCTCATGTATACTTCTCCCATAGAGGAATCATTTATTTTATCCCCACATCCTTTGATTGAGAAAGTGGCTGAGGTTACCATCCCTATGTCTCCACCTAGAGGCTTATCTTTTAGGTCCATCCTTAAAGGAATAAAACCAACCTATAAAGCCTCCTATAGTCTAGTTCAAAAATTGGAGTTTATCTCTAACCCTAACATGGATCAAGTTATCATCTATTACCAATTAGGTCTCCCTTATATTACTTGACCAAAGCCTCTAACCCTTTCTTAGTTTGACTAACCCAATAATTATATTAACCAACCCCTTACCATATCTATCCAAACTGCCAAACCCTCTATCTAACTAACTAAGACCTCCACCAAAATGACTAACACTAAACCACTTAAGCCAATCAGGACCCAAGTAGATAAGCCCTATCCTATCATCCCAACTAGGTCTACTATGAATCTTGGTATCCTCTTTACACTAAACCTTAGTCACTCATCTTTCAAAGTAGACCCAACCCCTCCAAATGCACTAACAAAATGCCAAAACAAAGAAACTAAAGAGGTAAAACCACATAACGGCTGTAAGGCCTAAATTTTGCCTCCCTTAACCTTGTCCTCCATTTTAGGGCCTCACCCTTTTATCTTGAATAGAAAGTCATTTACCTCTATTAAAACCTCACCACCTCTTTAGGTTATGGCTTTGCATTTGCTCTCCATTACACTTCTTTTCACTTTGCCAACAATACCTAGCCTATCTACCTTGAGATATCCTAACTCTAGATCAACCACCTCTTTGCCTAAATCAAAGATATCAACTAAGCATACCACCTTACCCAAATCAACTACTACCAAACCTGTATCTAAGTAACCTTCTACCCAAACCACTAAAATCAAAATAGATACACCTTTACCACCATCATCCAATTCCTACATGACCATCCTCCATAGGTTATGGCATAATTCTTGTTTAGCCTTGCCTCCAATTAGACCCTTTGAACCTCTAGCTTTAAAGACCATGTGGTATAATGATCACCAAGTCTATACTTATCATAAGATACCAAACCATGACATGGAGAAACACAAGGCTCTCCAAACCCTTATCTAGTAGGTTTACAATGAGGATGATCTATTAGTTAATGAACCTATTATGGAGCCTATGCCAATCCAACCATCAACCATACCTACCCAACACCTACCTACTCCTCCACTCTCACCTACGAGTGAAGATGAGTCTGACCAGTCTAATACCTCAACCTCTCCCTTTATATATACTATCAATGTGGTCACATAAGCATAATATAAGGATGAGGGGAAGGCTAAGGTGTTCATTCCTTGGACATACACCTCTTAAAATTCCTAACCATCTCTATTTTTGACCAAACCCAAGGTATCTATCTTAAGTGCCTCCCAATCTAACCCTTTAAAATCTATCAAAAGAATTATACTCAAACAAATTCATCAAACCTTAATGAAGATGATCTTGTATGAGTTAATATCTACATTTCCCTACCACCATCAAGCACTAATAGAAGATTTGCAATCTATTGAGCTCCAACCTGAGGACCCCCAACCTCTAGCCACATTTATTAGTGCCCTTCAAATTTATAACCTTGTTACCTTTAAATATTTATAAATACCCTCCATCCACCTCGAGGACCCAAATCCTCCTCTGTCCATCACTACCTACATCAATGAAACCTGCATCAAGTGGGTCATGATTGATGGGGGAGCTAGCATAAACATCATTTCATCTCATGCCTACAACCAACTCAACCTACTAGATAATGTTATGTTCAAATCCTTGACCATCCTTCATTCTTTCAATCATACCATGGCTACTACCTTGGGAACTATCATCCTCCATATCCATATAAGAGCCCACATACTCCCAAAACTATTCTATGTTATAGAAGGTGAATTCTAATGCAACTCTTATTAGGATGACATTGGATTCATTTCATGGGGTGTGTACCCTCTACCCTCCACTATTACATTAAATTTAAACATGAGGGATAGGTCATCACCATCAAAGCTAACCCAAGTCCTTTCTTGACATACAATATGACTTACAACCCCAATGATGTCCTCATACCCCCATACAACACACCCTCAATAGCTAAAATTAAACCTTCAACAACTAAAATAGATATCATATTACCTTCCACTAATGAGGCATCAATTAGTTCCTTTATGCCTTCATACCAAATCCCTACCATAGACCCTTTGGAATCCACATTCCATAATCTTTCACTAGGGGAATATCTCCTCTTAGCACTTGACACTTTCCCTAATCCTCAAACATATGGGTAAATTATCAACCAACTAGGATATGACCCCAATATCATAACTAACATTCCCTTTGGACCTCCACACCATTAGACCTAGTTTATCTATGGGGGACTCAATAAATCCCTTGGTGCTCTTACCACCTCTCTTCTACCTCAACCATTCACCATAATTTTTTTTACCTCAATAAACCAAGTTTTACCAAGATATACCTCCATTGGTGTGATTGAAAAGGTTTTAGTATTGGATAATGTAGAGTAATTTTTACTCTACATTGTATTTTATTTTTGACTCAAGCTACAATTTTGGTTCCTACGTATCCTTGGACGTCACGGCAGAATTTTGAAGTAGAGGGTCGGTTTGTTTTGACTAAGTGTCGAAGTGCAGCAGAAGTTGCCAAGTGTCACCCTCTAGTAGTAGATCCCTTTTTTCCCCTTTTTGTTTCCTTCATCTCTTTTTGCCCAAGTATCAAATTTAGGCAGAAGCTGCCAAGTGTCGATTTCTAGGAGATGAAGCTAGACAGCTGGCATCCTCTAAATACCTTTTTGTAACTTTTGGGAAGGTCGTAGAATGTACCAAATACCTAATAATAGCTAAGTGGAATGCACTACATGTCAACATCTAAATCTCATAAAGGGACCCGTGTTTCATTTGGCAAATACTTTTAACAGACCAAGCAACAGAGCAAAAAGTGCCAGGTGGCAGTTGTGGAGGCCCTAAACTACCTTTTTTTAGGAAGCAGTGGAAGTCACCACATGTCAACATCCAAGATACATGGGTCCAATGCTTTCATTAATTACATAAGGGTATCTTTTCATTTTACGCAAGTGTTAAAGTGTAGTGGAGGCTGCCAAGTGTCACACTCTGGGTCCCTCTCTACTCCATCCCCAAATATAGTAGAAACCACCACATACCCCTAGAAGGAGAAGCAAAAGATGCCATGTATCTTCCTAGAAGTAGTGGAAGCCACCACGTGTCCACTTTAGAAGAACCATCTACAAGCCTAAGTGTCAAATGAATATTGTGGTGGGTCCCTAATGTTATATCAAAGGACTAAGGAAGCACCGAGTGTCAACAAGTGAAGACTACCACATCCATCCATCCTTTCTTAAAAGTTGCTTGAGCAAGGAACGTGATGAGTTTTGTTTTGATAAAGTTGCAAAGTATCAAGGAAGTGGGATATGATAGGTATCAAAGGTAGAGCATTCCTTAATGAAATATAAAGAAAGTATAAGTGGCCAAGTGTCATCCTCTGGTGCCTTCTATACCATAAAGGGGAATTTTCATGGATTGACTAAGTGTCCTTGTGTCTGTCTATCTGCTACAATAGAGATGGAGAAAAATCTCGATGAGAGTTATTCTAGGTAGATAGAATAGTGCACCAGGTAGATTTTTGGGGCTTGCAAGAATTAAAGATGTCGTCTATTTTTCCCTTATAAATGGAGGTAGAAGAGACTATTGAGCAACCAAACAGGTGATGGAATGAATAATTTTAGGCAAGAAGAGAGGTACTAGATAGGGATCACCATGCCATAGTCAAGGCAGTTCTTGATAAGACTAGGATGCATCCAAGGCATTAAAGGCACCATCTATTTTGTCCCTTGTGAGTGAAGGATGGAGTGGAATTGTGCAGGAAAGAAAGTGATCAAAGGAGACATCCAAGGCTATATAAGAAGAATTATAAAATCAAAAAAAAGGAAGGGGGGAATTTCCATAGTTTTAGACTGTCAGAGTTTTGACCAATAATATCATTTGCTTTTGTTTCATTTTCCTGAGTTGAAAGGTTTATATGACTATGTGTGTTTTTGCATCTTTTGTATGACTGGAAGATTATATTAAGAAGATTGAATACTATGCCTTTATTGATGTTATCTATGTCATTTGCAACGTAGTCTATGTTATAGATTTTCTAGTGTTGTGATTGGAAATGTTATTTGATTTTGTCTCATTTTCTAGAGTCTGAAGTTCTACATAACTATGCATGACTTCTGTGCCTCTTATGTGATTGGAGGATTCTATTAAGAAGATTGAACACTATGCCTTTGTTGACAATTCTTGTATCTCAGCAAAAGACTCCCCTATTGTGAGCCTCTATTTCTACTATTCCAATCTTTTACATTGATCATGCACTTGTCTGCTCTTAAATGTAATTGAATCATATAATAATCTCACTATGCTTAGGTTAGGATTAGGATTACACTCAGGTGCATTGCCATAGTTAGGTTTTAATTCCAGCATTTTGTGTTTTTGTTTAGTTTCCTATCTCTTTTCCCTAATAACCACACAAAAGAAGAGACCAACTTCTCTAAAATCTAGAGGTTGTTTCAAGTCGCATTGTCCCATAGCTTGAAACTTCCCATTATTGATTGGTTAAGATCTAGCACAATTTTACACCATCAACATTTTCTAGCACAACTGGTGGGACCTGTCTTTCAAGGAGTTAAAGAAATTTTGGTGTGTTCTTCAGCCAATTAGCCTTTGGAGGTTTTCAGCAACACCAACAATGACTCTGAGTCATTAGCTGATCAAGCAGTATCATCAAGAAATCCCTTTTGGTATGTATAATTATATCACTCACATCTACGATTCTTATTCTCCTTATGTATTTGATCAAGAACAATCTTCTCCTGGAATCATGTCAAGTAGCAAGGATGCAGAGGGTTATGAGTTATATCAATCTTATGACCACTATCCCCAATATACCATGTCCCATGTTCAACCTAATCTTATTTTCACCTTCAAATAAACATTGTTGGGATTTAAAAAATATGTGTTAGAGCTTGACAGCAAAAGGGAATATGGCCAAGAAATTCCTTGTCATGTCATCTATCAAGTGAAGGAAGCAATAAACATGATCAAAAGTGAGTGGGATCCTATTGAAAGGGAAAATTGGCAAGAGCTTACATATGAAATGCTGGAGGTGTGTGGATTGATTGCATTTCTAGAAGAGAGGCTAAGCATTCATGAGAACCAGCCTTACCAAGTCTACCAAACTTCATATCCACCACCACAAATCCCATATCAAACATATGCCACCCCTATTCATGAGCCAAATCAAACCTGTCAAGGCCACTTCCCCCGAAATAAAGAGACTATTATAGCAGTAGGTCAAGAGGACCCCAAACTCTCACTATCTCCTCAAGTTCCTTTCACTCTTCCTCAAGAAGCTTCTTGTTTTTTATCACAGTCTTCTTCTTCATCCCCTTTTAAAGAAGAATATATTTTGAAGGAAGCAATTGAGTATGCAGAGGAATATGCTCAATTCATGGCTAGTCAAGAGGATTTCCCAAGTATAGGCAAGGAGGAAATCATCATAGATTCCCCCTTTGATGAGCAAGAGGATAAGCTGCAAGCTTTCTCCTTCACTTCAGATGAGGAGGAGATAATTTCTGACTTTTTCCTCACTTTGCAAGAAGATATGGAAGAACATGAATACTCCCTTAACCAAGTCATTGAGATAGATGACACTATCCTGCAAGAAGGCTATAAATTGGCCAAATATGGAGAATATAGCTCTGAGACTCAATTGAGTATGCAGAAGGAATGCCAGTCTTTAGATTTATCCTTTTAAGAGGATGAATTCATCAAGGAGCATGATGATGAAATAAAGCTAGAATTTGAAGGAAACAAGCCAAAAGAGAATGGGTATCAAAAGGCACAGAGTGAAGAACCAATAGCCAATGATTTCTTGATGATACTCGACAGCATGAAGAACCAGTATTTGACAGGCATTCAAGGACAAGAAGAGTTTGTAGGTGTCAAATACACATTTTGCTCATACTCATTTGAGTTCAGGAAAATTCGTGTGGCTGGTGCAGAGGACATCCCATCAAAGGTATACCCATTGCAATCAGTAGTATGGCAATGCAAGTTGTCTTGTCATAAACAAGATGTTGGAAAGTTCATTTTTGATCCTGAAGGAAAATAAGGATTTGTAATTAATGTAGTTAGGTAGTTTCCCATTCCCACATTGCTTTGTTTTGTTTTTTGCTTTCCTACTTTTCTTTTAAAAAGAAGCATTTTAAATGTAGATTCAGCATCTTAGAAGCTTTAATTCTTTAAATTTTTCTACAATAAATACTTCCCCAAATCTTTCAAGATCTCCAAGGTACCTTGTGCCACATATTGTGTCCACCTCGCTATTGCCTAAAGATTGAGTAGGATTTGCTAACGGTCACCTTAATTTAATGATATTTGGGATTTGATAGGCCCATAAATACCCCTTAGCAAATTTTAAAGTTTACAAACTCTCAAGCATTCCTGTGAAAATATCTTGCTCATTATAATTGTTAGTGCATAGTGAAATTATTTTAGCAAGCGTGTTTTTATCTTGAGCAAAGTTTATACCAAGGTATCATACAAGAAACATAGAGATGGTGGGAGCATCATCATCCCAATAAGGAATAGGAGCATTAGGATATCTTGATAGATTATTGGCTAGCAAATCATATGTTGTAGCTCCTATGCAACTACCAAGGAGCTACTTGAGAATAGAAGCCCTGGGAGTTAGTCAGACCAGTGACCCATCAAGGGTAAAGGACTATGTTGATGGGATAGTGGACCTGACCCTGCAAAGAGCTAGCAACAAGAACCTTAGAGAAGGGGCACACCAAAAGTGCCTACAAATAGCTAGGGAAAGGTAATATGAAACATTTGAGATGAGGATCTAGACCTCACAACTGGCTCAGTTTGTCATCCTAGTTGTGCACCCATGCCTGGATATAATTAAACTATGCATGGACTTGCTTCATCCACAATCTTACACCATTTAGAAAGGCCCATTCATGTTGTAGGTCACCCCATAGGCTATCAGGGACATGCTTGCCCTACAATATGATGGTACTACCACCTTCCCCACCATTGATAGGATGTAAAGTATGTGGGTGAATGTCAATAATCAGACTAAGTTTTTGAGGTCTGAGTTATAAATGGCTGATGGTGACATAATGGTGCCCACGCTTCTTGCTTCAAGAAATTAGTTCACACCCACCAACCAAGACACACTATCAATGATGGCTCTCATCTTCATCATGAAGGATGATGTGGTAGTATATGCAGAGCAAATGGCCATCCTCTTTATGCTAAAAATAGTTGAAAAGACATAGGATTACCATCTTGACTTCTCAAAACACATCGCCTTCTTGATGGTCAAACAACTGACCTAATTCAAGTCAAAAGGGATATTCAGGTATTCCTCCTTTTTGTTCCATCTCATTTTACACCAAAAACCTGACCTCTTCTCGCAATTTATGAGCTTGAACCTATATGACCCAGCCTTCGATCCCAAAAGAACTATACATGTGTCTGCATGGACACATGTTTTATCAAAAACCAATGACACATGATTTTTGGGAGCTATTCATCACCCCTGTTATTCATTGCCTCAACCCTGAGCCTATCATAAATAGGTTATTTTTTAGTGTTACAAACCTCTTGGTCAGCTGCCCAATTTGATCTGACTTCTATTTTGGGGCCCACCACATGATCATAAGGGTTCATGGATTATGTGTAGAACCAGTGTTGCTACCAAAGGTTTTAACTCTTTGGTTAGCATTCCTAGAAATCACCAAGTAGGTGTCAGTGGTTGACAATGAATGTGGTTTTGGGAAGAAGAATATAAGAATGTATAACCTCCCATGGATGGTAGGCAACATAAGCCTAGAAGCCAAAGAAGTTGAGACTGTGCTACTGAGGAAGCTGACCTCCCTAGGCTTCCTATTGGTTGAGAACAAGCTGGTTTATGACCCAATAGATTACATAAGACAAATAGAATTGGAGCTAGGATTGTGCATGAAAGCTACCCTTATTGGGAAACTAGAAAAAATCTTGCAGAAGACACCCCTGGTCTCTATGTTGAGCTAACAGACCTGCCTCTCCTACCGAATAGGCCATGGGAGACATTCTATGATAAAGAGAGGGATTATGATCCCAAAGTCATGATGACCTCTAGTTTGAGAAGGACATTGAGGAATAAAGGATGGGACATAGAGAAAATTGAGACCTATTAGAGATATAGGCAAGAGATCTCCCAGACCAGCCATGCCTTTGAAGATGTAGACTCATATGAAAGGTGGGAAGAACTTTGGGATGAGTTTCATCCATCCCCTGTATTTAGCCCAGAAATAAGCCAAATGTTGACACTTGGGGCGGAGCAAGTAGTTAGAGTGGGGCCAAGCCAATAGTCACAAACTTCAAAGCAAGCTGCAGCTACCATAGAATAATAAAGAAGTGGGGTGTCTTCACCACCACAAGCCTCCACATCATCAAGAGTGATTAAAGTCCCTAGTTCCCCACATGCACCACTGACAAAAATAGAGGCAGAAGGAAGACAAATGCAGCTAGAGGCTGAGACACCTAAAAAAAGAAGGGTGCAATTCTAATTAGATCTAGAGGAAGAAGAGGAGCCTTCAAAGCACCTAATGCCTACCACTACAACTTCCCCTCAAGTAAGTATTCCTCCCCTTCCTCCCTATCAACTTATTCCTCACCCTACTGGCATGGTGCCTTCACCTAGCCAAGTGACACCACCTACCACTACTGCCATCTAAATTTTGCAAGTCACCCCATCATCAGCACCTCAGGCCCTCACATTACCCCATTTCTGCCCCTCTATTCCTAGAAAGATGCCCCTCCAACTCACCCCTACCCAACCAATGTCTCTCCAATACGGCCTACTACATGGATTTCTTTTTGCAAGGGGACATATTGCATCCCATTCCACCTTCCAGATGTAGAATGATGTTGTTAGGAAGGCAAGAGAAGCTTGATTGGAGAAGAAGAGGATTAAAGAGAATAAAATGCTAGTTTTTCCACATTTGAGGTCACAATTTAATCCCATTCAACAACAGCTAATGGTGACCCATTTGTTTCCCAACGTTGCCAAGCTGAGTGAACAAATGCAGCTGGAAGACTACACCATGAACATAGTGGCCATTGACATGTCCCTATTCAGGCCTCAAGACAGAGTCAAGCTACTGACTGAATACACTTTTGTAGTCACAAAAGATTATTTGAAGAAATCAAGGAGACTAAAGAAGATGGAGGCCGATTTGGCCTAGGATAAGGCAAACTATAATAGTTTGGCTAAACAAATAAATAGGAAAGACAATGAGATAGCTAGTCTACAAAAATAGTTACAAGATACTATTTCCCTCCAGATTCAATGGGCAATTCTGGCCCAAAATGATTCAGTGAAGATGGAGCTTACACTTGTGAAGGATGTAGCAATAGATCTAAGATGGGAAAATCCAACATTGTAGGGAAGAGTCGAAGGACTCCAACTATAGGTTACCCATTCATAGCAAGGGCTATTGGAAGAACAGAATAAGGCTGTGGCTTTTTAAGCCCAATTTCAAGCTGAGTAATAAAGGATAGCACAATTGGCAATTGAGCTAGCCAATAGGACAAAAGGTGTCAGAGTGGTGTAGTTTGTGAAGGATCTCTATGAGTCAGCATGGGTGAGAATCTCTTTAGAGATTATCTAGCTCAAGCCATTTTTCATCTTCCTACTCAACGCACAACAATTATGCAAAAGGGTAAAGAATATAGTATAGAACACTCTGGCCACAATCTCCAAAAGAGTCACAAAATCTCATTCATTACTAGAGAATCTCTACAACTCAATGGATACAACATTGGTAGCTGTAGGAATCCCAGACAGAATGGCCAACGTGAGACGGATCAATGAAGAACTTAGTTGCAATGTCATGGCCAACAATTGCAGAAGTTGTCTCGATGTCATGAAAGAAGGCATCGGTGAGATGAGACACCATATTGAAGATATGGTGCAACTAGGCCTCCCTTCCCTATTTCTAGATGTAAGGATGGTGCTGATGGTGGATCAACTTGAACCATTGCTGCTCACCAAATAAAGGGATCAGATAGTTTTCCAAAGCCTGTAGGATGATTCCTCACCCCTAGAGGTCTAAACTATTCTAGTTCCTATTTTCTAGATAAAATCCAAGTTGAAAGCCATGGTCTAGATCCTACAAACATTTTTTCACAAGGATCTCATTAACTTGGATCTAGCCTTCGATGAATTGCAGAACAAGCAAGGATTATCTGACCATGAGTGGTCTATCTTCTAAATAGCACTGTTAAAGCTGTAAATTTTGAAATTTTGATCAAGTGAGAGTCAAGTTCTTTTTGAGTAGGCTCAAAAGTCCTGGAGGTCACCAATAACTGTAGAGTAATTTTTACTCTATGTCATATTTTATTTTTGACTCGAGCTACACTTTTGGTTCCTACGTATCCTTAGATGTCACAACAAAATTTTGAAGTAGAGGGCTGGTTTATTTTGACTAAGTGTCAAAGTGCAACAGAAGCTACCAAGTGTCACCCTCTATTAGTGGATCCCTTTTTCCCCCTTTTTGTTTCCTATTTCTCTTTCTTCCTAAGTATCAAATTTAGGTGGAAGCTACCAAGTGTTAATTTCTGAGAGATGAAGCTAGACAGCTGGCATCCTCCAAACACCTTTTTGTAACTTTTGGGAAGGTCATAGAATGTACCACGTACCTAATAATGGCTAAGAAAAATGCACTACATGTCAATGTTTGAATCTCATAGAGGCACGTATGTTTCATTTGGCAAAGACTTTCAATCAACCAAGTAGTAGAGCAAATAGTGCCAAGTGGTAGTTGCAAAGGTCCTAAACTACCTTTTTTTAGGAAGCAACAGATTTTACCATGTGTCAGCATCTAGGAGACATGGGTTCGATGCTTTCATTTAATGCATAAGGGTGAATTTTCATTTTGTGCAAGTGCTAAAGTGTAGTGGAGGCTACCAAGTGTCACTCTCTAGGTCCCTCTCTACTCCATCCCTGAATATAGTAGAAGCCACCACATCCCCCCAGAAGGAGAAGCAGAAGATGCCATGTATCTTCCCAGAAGTAGTGGAAGCTACCACGTGTCCACTTCAGAAGAACCATCTCCAAGCGTAAGTGCCAAATGAATATTTTGGTGGGTCCCTGACATTATTTCAAAGAAATAAGGAAGCATAAAGTGTCAACAAGTGAAGATTTCCATGTGAATCCATCCTTTCTTAAAGGTTGCTTGAGTAAGGAACATGGTGAGTTTTGTTTTTATAAAGTTGCAAAGTATCGAGGAAGTGGGCTGCGACAGGTGTCAAAGGCAAAGTGTTCCTTAATGAAATATAAAGAAAGTAGAAGTGGCCAAGTGTCATCCTTCGGTGCCTTCAAGACCATAAAGGAGAATTTTCATGGATTGACTAAGTGTCCTTGTGTCTGTCTATCTGCTACAATAGAGATGGAGGGAAAGCTCGATGAGAGTTATTTTAGGTAGATAGAACAGTGCACTAGGTAGATTTTTGGGGCTTGCAAGCATTGAAGATGCCATCTATTTGTCCCCTATAAATGAAGGTAGAAGAGACAGTTGAGCAGCTAGACAGGTGATATAATGAAGAATTTTAGGTGCAAAGAGAGGTACTAGATAGGGATTGCCATGCCACAGTCAGGGCAGTTCTTGATAAGACCAGGATGCATCCAAGGCATTGAATTCACCATCTATTTTGTCCCCTATAAGTGAAGGATGGAGTGGAATTGCATGGTAAAGAAAGTGATCAGAGGAGACATCCAAGGCTATATAAGAAGAATTGTAAAACCAAAAAAAAAGGAAGGGGGGAATTTTCATAGTTTTAGACTGTCAGAGTTTTGACCAATAATATCATTTGCTTTTGTTTCATTTTCCTAATTTGAAAGGTTTATATGACTATGTGTGTTTTTGCATCTTTTGTATGACTGGAAGATTCTATTAAGAAGATTGAACACTATGCCTTTGTTGATGTTTTCTAGTATCATTTGCAAAGTAGTCTATGCTATAGATTTTCTAGTGTTGTGATTGGAAATGTTATTTGATTTTGTCTCATTTTTTGGAGTCTAAAGTTCTACATAACTGTGTGTGACTTATGTGCCTCTTATGTGATTAGAGGATTCTATTAAGAAGATTGAACACTATGGTTTTATTGACAATTCCTGTATCTTAGCAAAAGACTCTCCTGTTATGAGCCTCTATTTTTGTTATTACAATCTTTTACATTGATCATGCACTTGTCTGCTCTTAAATGTAATTGTATCATATAATAGTCTCACTATGCTCAGGTTAGGATTAAGATTACACTTAGTTGCATCACCATAGTTAGGTTTTAATTCTTGCATTTTGCGTTTCTATTTAGTTTTCTATCCCTTTTCCCCAACAACCATACAAAAGAAGAGGCCAACTTCTCTAAAATCTAGAGGTTGTTTCAAGTCGCAATGTCCCATAGCTTGAAATTTCCCATTATTGATTGGTTAAGATCTAGTGTAATTTTATGCCATCAACAGATAATATGAGCATGGCGTACACAAATTGGTCACCATTAACACCAAAAATCCATATGAGAATCATGGACTTGGTTTCATCTTACCTAATAAGAAGAAATCCAAGAAACCTAAAACACCTACCACCACCACTATTGAGGAAGATACCCCTTCCTCACCAAAATCACCTCCACTTATGTGTGAGGATGATGATATCATCCCACTTAACTTTTTTTTCCATCAACATGATTAGCCTTGGACCCTTGACTTATCAAAAGGATGGGGTGACCATAGCCATACATTTGATCCATCCTAAATTGATAGAAGACTCTCCTACCATTAACACTATCCAGTACCAGGATGATGATTTTATCCTCACCTACCTTAGTACCCCATATTATTTAATCCATAAATCCCTTCCTTCCAAGACCTTAACCATGTTAAATAAATCCACCATGGATATCAACTTGGGTACTCTAAATAATCCTCACATAATCAAAATCAACTGATTATTTAATGTTGAGGAACTTTAGGACTTCCTTTCTTTCCTCCAATACCACAAGATAGCCTTTACTTGGTCTTATAGTGATATGCTTGAGATCAACCCCACCATTTCTACCCTTAAAATAGTAACCCATCATGATGACAAGCTTTTCAAGTAAAATGTTTGATGCATGCATCCCCATATAGCCCTAATTATCAAGGAAGAGATTCAACATCTCCTATCTATCAACTTCATTCAACCCATTGATTACCCCAAATGGGTCTCAAATGCCATACCTATCACTAGATCTATATGGAGACTATGCATTTGAGTGGACTTTCATGACCTCAACCTCACCTATCTTAAAGATGACTTTCATTTACCTAGCATTGACCAGCTTGTTGATATTATAGTCAACCATTAGACATTATCTCTCATGGATGGATTATTGAGTTATAATCAGATCTTAATTTCTCTTAAATAATAACACAAAACCACATTTACAATCCCTTGGGGAACCTTCTACTATAAAGTCATGAATTTCAAGTTAAAGAATGCTAGTATAACCTAATAACATGCCATGACCTACATTTTTTATAAACTTATCCATAAGATTATTGAGCAATATTTGGAAGATATTCTTGATAAATCCAAACTCTAAACGGATCACTTGGTCATTATTAAGACCATCTTCAAGTGACTTATCCACTATCATGTGTATTTTAACCCCAAGAAGTGCATTTTTGGGGTCTTGTCAGGAAAGCTTCCTGGCTTCATTTTTTCCCTTGATAGAATTAAAGTTGATCCCCCCAAAATAAAAGAAATCCTAGACATGACTCCTCCAACAAACCTTAAGAAAATTCATAGCTTGCAAGGGAAACTAAAATCCATTCATCATTTCATCTCCTTGCTTTCAGAGTGGTGCCAACCATTCTACCACCTTATAAAGAAGGATGCCTCTTTTAAGTATAATAACAAATGTCATAAGTCCTTTGATTCACTCAAGGAGTAACTTTTATCACCACCTATCCTTACCCCTCTTTAATATGACCAACATTTATACCTATATATCTCTACCACTAACCATTCCCTAGGGGTAATGCTAGCTCACTGAGATGAAAAACATATAGATAAAGTCATGTACTATATTAGTTGGACATTGGTAGAGTATGAGAGTTGGTACACTTATACTAAGAAAATTTGTTTAGATTTAGTCTTAATGGCCATCAAGCTTCACCACTACCTTCTTAACCATAAGATCTATGCCATAACCAACACTGACCTACTCGAGTACATGTACTCTAAACCATACCAAAATTAGTGTATGGCATAGTAGCATATGCTCTTATTAGAGATCACCCTTGAGTTCCTCCAATAGAATTTAATTAAGGGGCAAGTTATTTCATATCAATTGACTAAAGCATAGTTATTAGGCAATCAACCTCCTCTGCTTGAGTTCCCTGATGAGTCCATTATGACCCTATCTCAAGTGGATTTCACCTCCTAAGTCACCATGTTATTTGATGGATCAAAATGTCAATGTGGTGGGTGAGCAGGTATCATACTTATCCCCTTGGATGGAAAACCTCTTCCTTTATCCTTCAAGCTTTATTTTTAATGTACCAATAACATGGTTAAGTATGAAGCCCTAGTAATAGGCCTTCAAACTATCTTGGCCCTTGGAGTCAAAATAATAAATATATTTCGTGACTCCCAATTTATATCAATGGCTCTTACCAGTGTAAGAATGATGTTTTAAAGTAGTATAAATAACTATTTTATGAACTCTTAGCATCATTTAAGCACTACCATATCTAGTCAACCCCATGATCTACCAATAAATTCACTGACACCATGGCTTCCCTTGCCTCTCAAATACTATTTGCACCCTCATATTCTAACTTATTTATTATTATCTACTGACTTACCCAACCATCTTATAAACAACCAAATTCTCCCACCATTTTCAATGCTAAGGACATCCAACCTGACCTTTGATACCAACAAACCTTTGACTACCTGAACCTTGGCATCATTCCTTCTAGCCTATCTAGGAATTTTCAAAGATAATTATTTAGACTACCTCATTATATACCATTATGGGAGGAATTATTTATAAGCACAACTTTGATGGCCTACTCTACCACTATCTACATAGTTAGGAAGCCTCTCGTGCTATCAAGGAAATACATGATGGTGTCTATGGGGGCAATTTTAGTGGCCTCATTGTAACTAAGTATGTCCTTCATCTTAGCTATTATTAGCCTACCTTTAACCAACATTATTATGATTAGGTTAAAAAATGTATTAAATATCAACAACACACCAATTTTCATCATACACCTAGCCACAACCTTTAAGTTTCCACTAGTTTCTAGTCCTTTTTGAAATGGGGTGTAGACCTTATTGGTGAAATTAATCCTCATTCATTATAGTGGCACCATTCAATTATCACCATGACTGAGTAGTTTCCCAAATGGATAGAGGCTATTCCTCTAGTCTTGACAAAAGTGGAGAAGATTTTTTACTTTATCAACCATCACGTCATCTACTACTTTGGTCTTCCTTATAAAATTATCACCAACAATAGTAAGCCCTTTAAGAACAAGCAATTCTACAGTCTATGTGATGCATTCATCATTAAGTTAAATTTATCTTCACCCTACTACCCTCAAGAAAATGGATATGTAGAAGCCTCTAACAAAACTCTTAATAACATTCTAACTAAAATGGTCAGTGCATTTGGTCAGGACTACCATTTACACATCCCCTTCACCTTATTGGCATATCAACTAGTATTAGAACCCCTATGGGTGCTACCCCATTGTATCTTGTATTTAGAGTAGAGGATATCTTTCCTTCTAAATTACCAATACCCTCTCTTCATATATCTTTGTAAGATTTCATTTCAGAGAGTGATTATCATCAACATTGTTTAGCCCAACTGGATCTACTCATCGAGGATTACCTAGCAGCCCTCACCCACCTCCATGTCTACTAAGAGAATATCAAATGTGCCTATAAAAACACCTTCAAGTGAATTAATTCAATATCAAAGGCATCATTTAAAATTAAAATCAGCATGTCACTAATATGGAGAAAAGAAAGTAGGGCAAGTTTTCTTTCAATTGGTTTGGACCTTATATCATAACCCATAATTATGGATTAAGAGCTTACTAGTTATATTCTATCGAAGGGCACCTAGAGTTTTATCCCTTCAATACTTTACACCTACATCCATTATTTTATTAAGAAGGATTAAGTTCACCATTTTTTTTACTTAAATTCATCTCTTGTTATCCACCCTCATTCATCTCCATCTTTTATGGGTAATTGATTAGCAATGAATCATGTGATTATTTGTCACCAACATATCCTAATATTGAACAATGGGAATCATGGCTCTACCCATGGTATGGTTCTCATGGTACTTTCCATGCCTTAAAATGATGGATTCCCATTGTCATTGTCACCTAAGCTTCTTTACACCTAACCAACCCTTTTGTGCTTTTGGTTTACCATCATGAAGGTGAACCATTAAGAAATCATAAACAAGTCTATGTCAAGCAAAAATCCAATCAAAAATAACAAAATTCCTATCATTGGAAATCATGGGTCATTCTTAACATTCATAGACTACTCCCTTGAAACATCTATTAAAAACCTCTTTGAAATTGCCAAAATGTAAGGTGAACTACTCCTTCAAATGATAGCTAAAAAAATGCATTACAGACAACACATAAACTCAGACCAATCCCTTGAAGTATGATTTAGGAAGAATTTGTCACAAGCATAACAATTTCTTATAACATTTTCACATCGATCAACTTCTCATATAGAACAATTATCAAAAGACCCATTATCACAATCAAAGTAAAAGCAAAATAATCTTGTAATCCACAATTAGCTCTCAAGTAGTGTAATAAGGTGAAAGACACAATCAACTTCCACAAGTAGACTTATCACATCAATAAATTTACATAGCTTTCCATAGTCTTATTTATAATAACTCTATGGATACCTATAAAAGAGTCATGATAGTCTCACAAGAAGGTTCTATTTTCACCCTTCCCCCTATATGTAAGGGATTTTTGAGCTTACTTGACATTATGTGGTCAAGACACATTTTTTATCCAATTGACAAACACTCATGTAAATCATTCGAAGGGATTATGTTCATTAAGTCAATCTAAATTTTTTATTTGTTTTAGTCTTTGTCAACAAAGAAGCATCATTCCCTCTTCTTACCCTATCATGAATAGTTGAGATTTTCATTATGGTATTCAGCTCTAGATTATATTCTCTATTCTCAAATATAATATTGTTAATTAAACTATCTCATGTCTTTTATCATAATCATTAACAACAAAGAACCATAAGCATACCCATAACCACCCATATACAATGCCATACATGATAATCACATCCATAAGCAATAAAATCATAGTGAACATGTTTAAACATAATGACATTCAAAATACTCCTTTAAAACATTATCATTCCATAATAATAACCATAATGACAACCATAACCATGACCAGTGTCATAAAGCAATAACATCCATTAATATTCAAATAATTAACCATTTTTCCACCACATATCTAAAGCCTACTAATGTAGTATATCCATATTAGGATTTATCATGTCATAAACATAGCCATAAATCCAAACCATATCATGCCAGTTGGTCCATCTTGGCCCAACTAGCATGCTTTTTACAACACTTTGTGTATGGCCCCTTGATCATAGTGATAAAATTTCCATATTGACCACCTTTTGAATTTGTACCACCTCACACTTACCTAACCTGTTCAAGACTTTTAGGACCACTTCTTACCTTTGATCCCCATGATACTTGACCTATTTGTGTTTTTCATGATAGCACTTCTTTCCTTGGATACCTATCAGAAACACTAACCTTGTATAGGAGACTAATAGGTGTACCCAATCACCATGCCTAAAATGTGATCATGTGGTACACTATTCACTTGTCCCTTAGATTTGACCTTTTATTATTTTCACCTATGGAAACTTTGTCTTTTCATGATCTCAATTATCACACTTATTGTCACACTTCACATTCCTATTTATGCCCTCATACCTAACTTATCATCTGCATTTGTCTTAACCCTCACGTACCTTATCAAACCTATGCCTGATTTGGTTTTTACCACATCACCTCATAGTTTGAGGAGGAATACCTCCTCTTATACTTAGGGTAATCAACAAACCTTCAACCTAATAATAATTTTTCATTTTTCAACTTGTTCACTCAAGATGCATAACAAACAGGGGCAAAATGTAGACACTAAAAATATGCACACCATAATTCTAATTGTCAAATTATCCCTTGACCACCTTGAGACCCTCTTAGAACCAATCTAACTCTCCAAACCCTAACTAAGCTCACCTATAGTCAATTTAACTTAATTATGTTCACTTTGCCTTATAGCCATTTTTACCCCTTGGCACTTGACCATCAATGTTCATGTAACCATCGATGGTCACCCTGAACATCAATGGTTAGGGTTAACCTACCTAACCAGAATCATGTAAACCATCCACTTTGTTTTTCTAATTATATCTTGTCTAAATCTTATTTCAAGTCTTTACATGGATAATTTACAATTAGATAGCCTAATGAAACCTCCACTTCTACCTCTTGCTTATACCTATAAGATGAGAAGAGCTATGAGGTGAAAAGAATTTATAATTGTCATCAATAGCTTGTGTATCTAGGAGTTTATTTATTATAGGTCAATAATCATTAATAATCACCATCAAAAATCCAAAAATTTAGCAATCATATGAGAGAGTCAATTTATCACCTTTCCACTAAGCCTTTATGTATTGTTACTCTGCCAAAATTAAGCTAGATTCTACCCATAGATAAAATACCTCAACCACCCACCCAAATATCTTTTAGTAAGGTAAGTACTTATTTTTTACCATTCCTTTAATTTATTTCCATTTTGAAATCAACCTAGACCTTATCCACCTCTTGGAATCCATCTTTTAGATCTCATCAATTAGCAATTTATCAACCCAAATCCTCACATAGTAACCATCGATGGTTGACTCAACCACCAATGGTCTAATTAACTATCAATGGTCACCTTAACCACCAATGGACACCTTAACCACTGATGGTCACTATGGCACAAAAAACTAACAAGCTTATTTCACCTACCTACACCCAATCAAACCTAATTTTTTGTGTTCTTTCCTGTTCACATACCCCTTTCAAACTTTCTAAAACATACTTCAACCCTCTATCACTAGTATTAATTAGTTTATTGTTAATTTAATAATTTCTAGCATATTTCTTAGCAAACACTCTTATATTTAGTTTTAGTACCTTTTTATTCATTGAATCAAGTACCTTTATTTTCTATTTATTAACTTAATTGTTTAAAAATGTGTGGATTGATATCCCCTTAGAAAGCTCTTACTTCTAGGACATATCTATCACTAGGAAATCCAACAAATTATTTGTATAGAAAACAATATTAGTGATTTATTATCTATAGGTCATCTTCCCAAGCCAAAGAGGAGCACTTCATAATATTTTTATTTTAACATGTGAACTATCAATCAATTTTTTTAACAACACCCATACTTAATTTCTTATATTCCTCCTTTCCATAATAAGAAAGAAATTCATTGAAACAAGATGGTTAGTGTCATGTGAAACATTATGAGATTAAAATAAGAGGCCCAATAATACAATAATTTATATGAGGAAGTGGTCCCACTAGGACAAAAAGCAACTTATTTCAAAGCCAACTTATCACATTCAATACCTCAGCCCCTGAGAGGACCACCAAGAGTGGAGTATGACTTTGTGAGATAAGGTATGTATATATGAATTTTTGTATTGTGTCACATTATTTCCCATGGGGCCCATATATTTTATATATATTTGACGTAGAACCCATGTGGAATATGGATATTGACTATGATGGGTTTAGATAGATTGATGGACATGTTATTTTGGATTACATGTTGGGTCTACTTATGATGTTATTATATGTACATTGATTAGATGAATGATATTAGATGTGATGTGATGGACTTGTATCTTTATAAATTTTGTGATATGGATGATGGATACATGCAAATGCTTTAATTTTTCTTAAGATGATTGAGATAAATGTTATATGATTATGTTGTAATGAATTTATCTTGTTTTATGTATAGAAAGATGTGATGGATGTGATTATGCTTATTGATTTATATTGTTTATGTTTAAAAAATGATTTGATTATCATGGGATCATGATAGATAATTTGATATATTTTTATGGTTATGTTAGATATGGAGTTAGATGGCATATTCTATGATGACATGTTATGAGATAGTGGTTTATTTATATGATGCATGTAATACATTGGATATTATGGTAATGATATATTTAATGAAATTTATATCAATGTGACAATATAAATATTAATCCATTATAATTTTTTATGTCTCACAATGTGGGCTTATGTAGGAATCCTCCAACACCATGGAGGTAGGATAACGATCAGATGGGGGGAAAGTAGGTTTAGACATGATAGTGATGGGTTTGGGGAAAATGGGATGGGTGGAAATTTTGGAATCCTTTGATAATGTATGAAATAATTTTTAATATTCCAATAACTAATAATTATGTGATAATTCCATAAATAAAGTCAAAGCTACATTTAATTAGGGTGTGTAAGGGAAGCCATGTGAAAGTGACCTTCTTCAAAATAAATTTGGGAGTCACTTAGACCATCCTTATTCCCAAGATAAAATATATAAAAATACTAAAATAATCAATATATTCTAAATAATATGTATATAAAATAAATTATTAATCAAACATACACATATATACAAAATTTAAACACATTTATATACACACAAAGAAAACATAAGATAAAAGGACTAAAATCAAGGATAATAAAAGATATATACAAGTTGATAATGAGGTGAGTGTAAAGTGAATATGGAAATTAGTCACAATGATGAGAGGGATATATGTACATAGGGTATATTACTACCAATAGTACTAGATTGAGATAGGGATCTAATCAAATGTAAAAGCACCCATATATGGGGTTTAGGACGTTCAATCAAGATTCAGTATCATAATGTATGCAAAACCATGGAGTGAAAACCTATTTTTGACCCTTCAATAATGATATAATTAGTGGGAATGTGTTATCATGGTTTGAGTATAGTAAGGGAAAAATAAGGATATAACTATCTTGAGGCTAAAAGGAGGCATGCTTGTCAAAGAAGATGTGATGGGGTGATAGGATAAGGGATGGACATAAGGATGTGATATGATTGGGGATGTATATGATATATATGGATAAAGAGAATCTATAATATTTCCCACAAAAAAATCCTCATTAAACAACAAGAAATGACTTCTTTCTTATTTAAAAACATCTATCTCATTTTGGTACATAAAAACTTGTAATGGATGCCCACTATTAAGACCAAGGTTAGAGATGGAAAAATGGAGTGGAATGGGAAGAGGAGGATGCAATGAAATAGGATATTATCCCAAGATTAGGGACTTATATATGAAGGTAAAAGTAGAGCCTATTAAGTGTAAATTTTTTTTATATTCTTTATATTCATTGGGTCGCCAAGATTTTCACCATAGAAAATAGCTAATTTTTATGCTCTAGAACCAAAATATGCAACTATTATATAGGCCAAATCCAATTCGATTAAAATTTTCCCTTATTACCCTTGTTAGCCTTAGTGGTTTTTTAATTCTCTTTAGGACTAGATAATTGACCTCAAACTCTCTAGACTAGATCTTCTTGTAATATTCACCTTTTAATATGTTATAATATGTTCATAAGTGATTGAGGGAATTTTGATGCTTTTCATCTAGAAGCTCTAATTCTTGTCACCTTTCTTGGTGAAAATTTTGATAAGTGATGATGCCCCATGATGATATTTTAAAGGATAATGCCCCATATACTAAACATATGGAGTGGCCCTAGTAGGTAATTGGATACTTGTTCTATAAGACCAGATTATGGGATATAGTTGTAAGTGCCAATTCTTTCTTACATCATTAACTATTTTCTTGAGAATCTTGATAAGAGTCTTATTTGTTTCTTCAACTTGTCCATTTCCTTGGGGGTAGTAAGGAGAAGAAAAATGCTACTTGATGTGGTACTATTGGCACAATGCCTTGACTTGATTTTTAAATTACTTGTCATTAATAGATATGATGTTGTTAGGGATGCCAAAATGGAAACTGATCTGATTTAGGATGAATTTATAATTATAGAGGTGTGTATTATAGTTAATCAAAATTTTTTATACCCATTTGGTGAAATATGAATTTCATTAAGAAGAGGATATTAGTATTGTGTTAGTGACAAAATAAACAAAACAAATTGACAAAAAACACACTAAACTAACATTTTCATACCTAATTACTAGGGTGATCTTAGTGAAGAAAGAAAAATTAATAAATCAAAACTAAAATTCAATAAAATACAAATTCCTTGCCTTCTTTGATGCTTCAAAATTATTTTTCGATTGGCTTACTCAGTTTGTGCTCATGAAGTCCTTGTCAATGGAAGCTTGGCAACCTCTATCTCTCCTTGGCACCTTTAGCTTTGGCTTGTCTTGGAATCAATTTGGCATGGTAACACTATTTTACATGAAACTTTTGGAACCAATCCTGCATTATTACTTAGCACAAATTAAGCTTAAAAATTATGTTCATGGCCTCTTTATGTATAGATTTTTGAGATTGTCAGAATCAACCTAAACCATCCATCTTGAGATTAAGATGTGTGGTTGAGGATTATTTAATTTTTTGGAATTAAGTTTATAATTATCCTCATCATTATATTTGAAAAATTGGAAATTAAGAAGCATGGAGGGTATTGATGAGGCATGAAGGGCATGAATCCTAATATTTGTGGCATTTATGGCATAAAGATGTCTTCCTAAGAAATGAGGTCACCTGATGATGTAGATATTCAATATTCATTTCCAAAAAAAATTATTCAACAAGTTTCCATGGATTTCTTGATTAGGCTATAATTTAGTTTAATTGTCTCTTAAGCATTTTTAAGCACTTTGTGCATAAATTACTCAAATTGATCAGACTACCTTGTTATTGGTCCAAAATTTGACTAGATTGGAATTGGAAGGTGATGTCAAATGCATTGGATACATTATCCCATTTACAATATTATAAACAAAAAATAAAAAAGGCACATGTTTTTTGCAAGATATTTGATAGGAAAGATCAATCCAAATCACCTAAGTGTAAAATTGGCATTTTGACTCAAAATAAACTGATCAAAGTTAGCTAGCCCATAAATTGCACTACCCCATTTAATTATACTCTAGCCAAAATCAGCACTTGAATATGTTAGTTTCAAATCTTTTAACATGTTTTAGTGTTTTGAGGATAAATTGTGTGCTTTAGGTTGAAATTGGTCAAAAGCCTAGTTGGAGTTTATTGGTGGCTAGATTTAGGTGTTTACAATTTTCCCCTATTTGGGAAAGTGTTGTAATCGATAAGCATAGTAGCATCTTATCAAAGAATGAAAAGGTCCTATATTCCAATAAGGAGATGATGATTAAAAAACAAAGATCCAAAAGATTTTAGGATGCCTATGATGATTCCCCCTCAAAGGAGTGGCCATCACATATGTTGATGGATGGTCCCTTTAAAATAAATAAGAAAAGTGGAATTAACCTATGGTTGAGATTAACCCAAATGAGAAAATGCATTCATGCATTGATTTAAAAGGATTTTGATTTTCCCAAAGGTGGTTATAATTAGTAATAAAAGTTAAAATAATGATTTACCCATAGGTAGTTATAAACACTAAGAAGATATAGATTGGATAAAGATGATTGTGACCCAATTAAGGATGATTAGAAATCATAACATAAGGATATAACCTATAATATAGATTAAAGATGAGTGGGCATAAAATGATGAAAGAGATGAATAAAAGAATAAGATTGATCAATATAAAATATTTACTTATACCTACCAATGAGGAGATGTTCATCCTAATTAGTAATGATACAACTAGAATGACTAATGTGTTAATTCGATCAAGGGTGGGATGGAAATATTTTCCAAGGTGCCAATGAGAAATTTCTATGGCTCCATTGATTGTAGACCTTATTGAAGTTGATTTTTGCTATAGCATGTGATGGTAGGTATCATGATAGAATACTATGAAGAATTGGGAAAATTATGCATAAGGAATGACTCTCGATATCCAATAAACAATCAAAAGCAAAACACCAATGATAAAAATCATGATTAAAATGTTAACATATGAATATGGATGAACTTAAGAATAATGTTTTCAAGGAATCACCCAATGAACACATATAGACTGAGTCAAGGCAATAGTGCTAAAAGCAAACAAATAGGAAAGTGAACAAATAAACAAACAAACAAACATAAAAATTGAAAAAAAAAATTAAAATAAAGTATCCTAATAAGTACCATGCCCTAGTAAGGCAGATTAAGGATAACTAACTAGGCTTGAACAGGACAAATGTTTTTGGATTTTTGAAATGTTATGAATGTTTTTGGTTTTTTGAGGTATCTTAAATCATTAAATAATGAAAAGATACATAATCACAAAAAAAAATATCATATGTCTTAATTTTCTCACAAAATGGTGAGATTGTATAGCTTAGGTTGCCCATAAAATGGTGAGAGCATATGGCTTAGGTTGTTCACAAAATGGTGAGAGTGTATGGCTTAGGTTGTTCACAAAATGGTGAGATTATATGGAAAGGGGGACTGAGGTGACCTCAACATGAGTTAATCATGACCCAGATAGTCTTGAAATGACCTTAAGTCATATTAATTCCATCCACAAAAAAGGTAGGTAAAAACCAACTAGGTCCCAACAAGTTCTCAAATTTGGGAAATGACTAGTCAAATGAAAATAGTAATGGTAAGGTGATATGATAATTCATGGTAAACAAGTGTTTCCCCTAATTTTACCATATTTAATTGTAAATATGATACAATGGAATAGTTAAATGATACTAATTTGCCTATAGGTGTTTATAATTAGTAGCAAGATTGGTGACACATTGATTTTCTCATAGGTGGTTATAATTAGGCTCACATAAAGAAACTTGATTGGAATCTTCTCATAAAATTTTTAGGAATAACCAAAGTAACCAAGATAAAAATAGGATTAGGTAGGATGACTAAAAACAAGATTTGGTCTAGATAGGAATGGAATGATAGGACAGTATGATCTTTCTTAGGATAATTATGGTTTTTGATAGATTATATAAGATGGTAAGAGGGTTACCCCCAAGTGATGGGGTAAATGGTAGGAATTTGTGACAATGGAAAAAGGATATGTAATAATGGAAATGACATGGCAATGTGAAACAATATGGTACATGTTTTTGGCTTGGTTGTGGTAAATGGCATATGATTCTATTTTTCCTATTGAGATGGATATGTACATCATAATAAACAAATTATACAAAAAAAATACTTGATCATGTTAATTTTTATCCCACACCTCATCTAAATAGTGCTCTATAAAAATCTCGATGCAGATTTGGTTGTCAAGAATGCTTTTGTGATATTCATTGGTCATTGATTTTAATTCCTTAAAACATCAAGACAAGGTATCTTTATAGCCTCTACAAAGGAAAGTGTGGTTTTAGATGGTAAATAAGGAAAATTAATGGATGGTAGGTTTGATTATGAAATGGAATGGAAAATGATAATGGAAAGGGTAATGGTGGGGAAAAACATGAAGATCGGGACTTTCCATCACATGTAATGTTGTTGATGCCAAATTCAACATAACTTTTGATGTGGTAGTGATAAAGACTTGTTATCTCGATAGGACCAATATTTTTTTCTATTGTTTGATCTTGAGAGTAGCTACAATCTAATTAGGATGTAGATAGGAAGCTATTTGGATTTGATATTATATATTCTCTTCATGAAGCATTGAAGAAATTTTATGCTCATCTATTGGCACTTCAAAGAGGTTTTCACCAATGAATTTCTTTTGATTATCCTATAATGCCTTTGAGAAGGTTTCAATAAGGATTGTTGACTTTTGAATTTTATTATATTCTAGTGATTCTAAAAAAGTTTCACTAGAAGATGCTAAGTTTTGACTTTGATTGCCCCCTAATGTCTTCAAAAAGGTTTCACTAGGAGAGTGTTCTTTTGCTATATGAATGTGGTATTGGCCTCCTTGTTCTTCTTCAAATATTATGTCACCATGGATGTAGTTCAACAAAGTGTGATTCTATCAATCCCAATCAACACATGTGGGAGAAGGAATGTCAATACTATGGCTATTTTTGTTGATGTTAATGGCTTGTGGAATGGTAATGGAATAGGGAAAGGCTATGATAATGGAATAGGGAAAGGCTACACAATCCTCATAGAAGATACTAGGATAACTCATGTTAAATTTGAAGTGCTCATCCTCAAAAACTATAGAAGGATTACAAATTTATTCAAATTGAGTTATGAGGCATACATAACCAATATTATAACAACCATGAACATATTATTCTTATGAATATGATTTTAACTCAAGGGAATCTGAATCTGAGGTTGATACTAATGTTGATTCTAATTTTGATGCTAAATTTGATGTTGGTTCAAGAATAAAACCTGAATTTGACTCTAATTCTTTATCTAATGGGTACTCTTCTACAATGATGTCTTGTTGAGTATTTGGTATTGGATAAGTAATATCATGTGATGGCATAATGGGATACATAAGAACTAGTTTTTTAAAGTTAAACTCCTCTAGGATGGGAAAAAGGTCAAGAGATAACTCCTTAAAGACTAGATTATCAATAGGAGGATTTTGAAAATAGGCACATGGTCAAGGTAATGATTTTCCCAAAGGTGGTTATGATCATTAATAAGTGACTCGATAAAGACTATCTCATCAGTGTTAGACTCCTTGACAACTAGTATAGAATCAATAGGAAATTCATCACAAAATGACTTATCACAAATGGTTGGTTCAATAAAAATATATTTTATTGATTAGTTATTTTAGCCTTGGTTTCTAATGAGTTGGAAGCTACCAATTTTGAACATAGCTTAGTCTTTGAACGATTAGATCAATTGAGGTTTGGATGGGTTTGGCACTAGATGAGGAAGGGTCTATGATTAATGGAAGGACCTTGGGGAACATGATTTCTCACATGAGCTAAAGGATAAAGTCCTAATTTGGTAATGATAGGGTGGTGTGGATCATGATTACTTGCATAAGCCAAAAGACAAGACATTGAAATGGAAATGGTGTGATGTTGTAGTCTTGGAATAGAAATGGTACGATGTGGTAGATCCTGATTACTTACACAATCCAAATCATCCAATTCTTCCTCATAAACCATATCATACTAATCATGAGTTAGATCATAAGCTAGTTCTTGAATGTGTTTTATGTACTAGTTATTATAAAGAGGGTATGGATCCATATCTCAAACAACATTATATATAGTTGGGTCTGAAAATTAATCCACACAAGCTTCTTTATGCCAATCAAGTTTTTGATTTGGATTTTATGGATTTTGACTATGTTCCCCATATGGAGTATTGTAGGGAGAATAATAAAACTCATTATAATATCTTTCTTGATAAGGGTTCCTAGTGGAATTTTGTGCAGCCATTATATCATAAGTTAGATTGTACATGATTCCACCATAAGTGTAGTGATACATATCCATGTAAATGATGAAAGTTCTGAAATAAAAAGGCTTAGAGTTTTACAAAATATGAAAAACTATGTCTAAAGGAAAAATGTTTCAAGATTGGTCTAACTTGGTCAAAAGGTGGAGCTGTATCTTTAATGTGGTCCAAAATTGGAGCTATATCTCCAAAATTATTTGTGTTAACACTTAGCATAAAATATCCTGACATCAAATGTCATATGCACAAAAGGTCAAGTGTATGAATAAAAACTAAGATGTCAAAGGTCTAGGTCAATGCGTTCTAAAAAAGGTCTAAACTAGGAAAGGGAAAAGTTGAGTTGTTAGGTCTTTTTTCCAACATAGAGTCAAAATCTAGGCTCAAAAAAATAGGCATGTGCTAAGAATTTTGGCCAAACAATGTCAAAATCTAGACTTGAAACAAAGGCTAATGTGATTTGATTTAATCTGACAAGTTTGAAAATAACTTTGACATAAACCTAACACAAAGAATGAAATATAAACATGATAAATTGGCATAAGGAATGAGACAAAAGGATTTTGGATAAAAAATGTGTTCTCCTAGATAAAGGCATAAATAATGATAAGGATAGGTATTGAACAAATAAACCATTAATAGTTTTCAAATTTGGGTAGTTGATTTAACTGAAGTTATGTAACCCAAAAGAGAAAGATCTATGTATCAGCCCCATAAATTGAGGCCTAAAAAAAAATCAATCAATGTTTGAATCTAAACTTGACAAGGATAATTAAAAACTCAATGTTAAAGACTAGGATCAAACCAAACAAGCTAGATAAGATTAGATAGCATGACGACACATGATAAAGGTACAAATGATATACATGACATGGTTTGAAAAAAAAAATTGTTTATACAAGGTAAGTAGTCTTAAAGAAAATTGAGTATCTTAATAGTATAAGCATGATTGAATGATGTGATCTATGTTATGTTTCAAAGACTCAAAAGGCTCAAATTTTTTTGACATGATTTAGGTAGCATAATGCTACCCTCCACAACTCAAATGACACAGACACAAATAAGTTTAATAAAAATTTAAAGGTACAAGTGTGGTGTAAAATGGCCAACATAACGCCCTTTTAGATAAAAGAGTGATGTATATAAAAACTAGTTTTGAAATGGATTTCTAAACAAACAAACAAGTTTTAGTCTAGAAAACACCAAGTAAGATAAATGACCAAAATACACTAAGTATAATCATCCAAATCCTAACAAGGGTATGGTAATGTGGGGTTGACTAAAAATCAAGTTTTCAAACATTTTTAGGGGAATAAATTTTAAAATGACTTTCACATAAAATGATGTAAAATACAAGCATGAAAATTGGGTGACTGCAACATTGGCTAGTTGTAAGAATGTCTAGTCATTTTTATAACCACTACATCATACTGTTCACTCAGTGTAGTGTGATACCTAAATGTATATACATCTTGTGTGTAACTCAAAATTAGTAAGTGAAGTCAATTCCAAGAGATGAAACCCCAAGTTAAAACTTCCCTAAAGAACTCATGGGAGGTAATGAAGTCCCCCTCACAAGCCAAGTTTTCATGAAATAAAAGAATAAAAGAGAAAGACTTTAGGGTCATTTTTAAGGTCACCCAAAATTTGATGAGTTTTTAGGGAGTGATTTAGATGATGTTCTTTCTATGCCTTGGACTAGGCAATTTGTAATAGGAATGACACTTTTGATTCCAAGGGTTCCTTAAATGGGATAAATGGAAGAAGATACATGCAACAGCCCTCTCTTTTCTAAATAAAACTAGATCAAGAAACTATTGAAGACAAAAATGACAAGCTTGTTTAATTTTAAGCCCAAACAAAAGATGTGGTGGTGTTCATTTGACCCCTTGGTCTTAATATTGTGAACTTTCAAAACTAATGCTAAAAACTTACTTAAGCACCTAAATGTTACATTAAGCACAAAAATAGCGTTCTTAGTTCATTTTAAAGCATGCAAAAGATGTTTTAAACATATTTTAACAATTTTCCATGTTGGTCCTACAAGAAAAATGTTATCAAGAGGTTTATATTTGAAGCTAAAATTAGTTTGAAATAATGAAGTTAGAAAAAATATCTCTCAAGTTGTCATAGTGGTGTAATACTGCTACTTGACAAAGCAATCCCACTACTTATACGACAATCCTATAACTATAAGAGTTTCAGTATTGTAACTTAACCATATGGAGATATAATATCATGACTCTAAATGACAATCTCACTAATATCAAGACAATCCTATAACTTTCAAAGTTACGATATTGCAAACAACAATTTCACCACTCAGGGTCACAATCTTGCTACTTGGGGTAAAATGAGGTTTTTTGAAAAAAATACACAACTTCAAGATAAAATAATTACATATTATGAAAATTAGGAAAAACCACATGGTTTTAAAAAAAATCATTTAAAATAGAGTTTAGATGACCCCAAATGAAGCTCTAAAAAATGACCTATTCTACACACTACAATACCACAACTCACAGTGACAATCCCACTACTTGTAGGATAATCTCACCACTTATATTATCATTTAACCTATTATTGGTTAGACAATACCATAACTTGGTTTGATAACCCCATGATTTATAGAACAATATCTCTACTAAGATAATAGTGGTATTATTAAACCTACATAGAAAGATGAAGTTAGTCCAATAAAAAAGAAGATTAGCACAATATTGTGAGTTATAGGACAATCTTACGACTCAAAGCAAAAATCTTGTGACTATGTCAGAACAAACCCATGACTCCTATAAAAATGTGTTTTTACTCTAATTTTCACTCTTTTTGGCTTCTTACTTCAAGATTTAGTAGGGAAAAGATTAGTAGGTTTCTTGAAAGAGCTTGGTGATCATTTTTGTGAATCTAGGAAGGTCCCATCAGCTGTGCCACTATGTGAACTAGGTATTTGACTAAGAATATGAGATTAGTATTGTGTTGGTGACAAAATGAAAAAAAAAATTGACAAAAAAAACACTAAACTAACATCTTCATGCCTATTTATTAGGGTGAGCTTAATGAATAAAGACAAATCAACAAAGCACCACTAAAATGCAAGAAAACACACATTCCTTACCTTATTTGATTCTCCAAAAGTGTTCTTCAATTAGATTTCTTAGTTTGTGCTCATGAAGTCCTTATCAATGGAATCTTGGCTTCCATCTCTCCTTGGAACCTTTGGATATGGATTGGCTTGGAATCAATTTGGCATGGTAACACTAGTTTGCATGAATATTTTGGAACCAATCTTACATTATAACTTTGCACAAATTAAGATTAAAAATGATGTTCATGGCCTATTTATTTATATATTTTTGAGATTGATCAGAATCAACATAAACCATCCATATTGAGATGAATATGTGTGGTTGAATATTAATTCATTTTTTTGGAATTAATTTTATAATTATCCTCATCATGACATTGGAAAAAGGGGAAATTAAAAGGCATGGAGGGTATTGATGAGGCATGGAGAGCTTGAATCTTGATATTTGTGGCATTTATGACCTAGGAATGTCTTCCCAAGAAATGAGATCACCTGATTATGTAGATATTCAATATTCATTTCCAAAACAAATTATTCAAAAATTTTCCATGGAATTTTTTATTAGGCTCTAATTTGGTATAATTAGCTCTTAAGCATGTTTAAGAACTTTTTGCACAAATTACTCAAACTGATCAAAATGCCTTGTTATTTGTCTAAAATTTGATTGGACTAGAATTGGATGGTGATGTCATATGCATTGGATCAATTATCTCATTTAGAAAATTATCAAGAACAAATAACAAAGGCACATGTCTTGTGTAAGGGATTTGATAGGAAAGATCAATGTAGAGCACCTAGGTGTAAAATTGGCATTTTGACTCAGAATGATTTGATTAAAGTTAGTTGGCCCATAACTTGCATTGCCCCATTTAGGGATACCCTAGCCAGAATCAGCACTTGAATATGTCATTTTCACATATTTTAGCATGTTTTCGAGTTTTTAGGCCAAATTGTGCACTTTAAGTGGAAAGTGGTCAAAATCTTGGTTGGAGGTTATTGGTGACCAAATTTAGGTGTATACACTCCATAGTAATGATAATGAATTTGTGTCCATCTAAAGATGTAGGATTTATATTATCAATCTGATCAAGTCCCCATATATATAATGTATATGGACTCATAATAGGTTTTAGTTCTTATGTGGGTGCATGGATAAGATTACCATGTTTTTTATTAAATTCAAATTTTTTCACATATTGATAGGTGTTATATTCTATGGTAGGCCAATAGTATCCAATATAGATTAATTTCTTAGCTAGGGCCATCCCACTAACATGACCACCATTAATAACATTGTGGACCTCCTTTATCATGAGAGAAGCCTCTTTCAAGGTGAGACATATTTACAAAGTCACATCATAACCCCTATGATAGAGCATGTTATCAAGGATGTTGTAATAAGAGGTGTAGTGATGAAGGCCTTATGCTAATGGTAATTGAGTTTGGGTGATAAGATGTTATCATGGATTTAATTATAAATGTCATTATACTAGCGAAGACTAGGATCAAGAATAGTGCAAATTTATAAAGGAGCCATAACCTAATGAGCTAGTAAGATTAGATGTTGTATCAGGAAATTCCCTTTGAAAACATCTTTAAGGAGATCAATTAGAGAACCAATAGTGTCCATTGAATCAATTACCTTATTATTCCCTCTTGGAACTTGTTCAAATGTAATAGACTAAATTTTTTTCTTTAACTATTATACCAATTGCTTATAAGGGAGTAATTTTTCATCCTTTTTTTAGAACTCTTCATTGACCTATTTGATTATAAGTTATGAATCACAAAACACTTAAAGATGCTAGATATTCCATTGGATGGCTAGTTGAAGGCTAGCTATAAATCTTCATATTCATAAATATTATTGGTGCATGGGAAAGTGATGTGAAAGGGTTTTAAAATTAGGTCACCTTGTGGGGTGACTACAAAGATGCCTATGACTAATCCATGCGAGTTAAAAGAGACATCAAAATATAGATTCTAGCCATTAAATTTTGAAGTATTTATTATAGATTCATCTAAGAAGGTTGTTATAAGAGGCTTAGTCATTTCAAGAGTTTTTGTTTTCTAGTTGATCTGTTATCACTTGTCCCTTAATGGATTTTTTATGAACATATTCAATATCAAATTCATTGAGTAACATAATCCACTTGGCCATTCATATTATGAGGGTTGATTTTGATAGTAAATATTTGAGAGGATCACCTTTAGTAATGAGCTGGACTTGATTGTTAAAAACATAATGACAAAGTTTTTATAAGGCAAATATTATGGCTAAGTAGGCCTCTTTAATTGGAATATAATCTAGATCATAATATATTAAAGTGTAATTGCTTTATATTTTCCCTCATCATTGTGTTGTGCATGTAGGGCACCTATCGCACATAGATTTGTTGAAATATATAAGAGAAAGGGTCTTCCCATGATAGGGGGTGACAAAATAAGTGGATTTGCCAAATATTTCTTAAGAATATTGAAGGATTGTTGAAATTTAGAGTTCTAATTAAAAGTCATCCCCTTCTTCAAGAAATGAGTAAAGGGGTGACATTTATTCATGAGCTAATAAATAAATCATCAAATAGCTTGCAACTTACCCTGAAGACTCCTAAGATGCTTCAGTTTGTGAGGGGGAGGCATTTCCATTATATATTTGTATTTAGTTGGGTCTACTTCTATGCCTCTCTTGGAGACTATAAATCCCAGTAATATACCTAAAGTAATGCCAAATATGCATTTATTCAGATTTAATCTGACATTAACTCTTGTATCCACTCAAACATTATTCTCAAAACTATATGATATTTTGATCTGAATCTGGACTTCCCTAGGAAATCATCCATGTAGTCTTCAACTATATCATGCATCATGTCATGGAAAATAATTGTCATTTCCCATTGATAAGTATAATCTATATTCTTAATATTGAAGGGCATGACTTGATAGTAGAAGGTCCACCATAGAGTGTTGAAGTATATCTTATGTTGATCTTTAGACATGATTTTGATTTGATTGTAGCCCAAAAATCAATCCATGTGAGATAACATTTCATATCCATCTATTGAATCCACAAATAATATCAATATTTAGAAGGGGGAAGTCATATTTAGGACATGCCTTATTGATGCCACAAAAGTTAGTATAAATCGATAATCCTCCTTGTGGCTTAGCCATAGGAACAATATTTGATATCCAATTGGAATAATCAATGGGCCAAATAAAACCTACTTCTAAGAATATTTATAGTTTCTCCTCAACTTACAAGGCTAATTTGGGGTATATCTTACATAATTTTTTCTTGATTGTTTTGTTTTTAGGATGAACCACCAAATGATTTACAACTAAGGAGGGATAAATCCTAGGCATGTTATAATAACACCATGCAAAAAAATTTATAAATTCCTTAAGCAGCTCAATAATAATCTAACAATCCTTAGGTGTGAGATTTGCCCCTAGTTTTACAATTTTAGGATTTTCCTTAGTTCTAATATTGAATTTGATCAACTCCTTAATGACATAGGGTGACTAATCTTATAGATAAAGGGGCATTGATTGATCCAAGGTATTTGAATCAAAAACATTCAAGATTTTGGTATCTATTTCCATGTATTCTTATGATGCTTATAAAACATGTGGAAATTCTTTGTGAGGTGGTTATTCTTCTTCTTTAATCTCCCCTTCTTCACTTTGGTCAAGGGGATGTTGTTGTTCTTTGAAACAAGATGATTTACAAATATTAACATAAAATCCTTTCTTATGATCATCAAAAAAAATGAAATATCAAGCTCCTAGAAATTCTAAAATGGCCTCATCATTTTGAAACATATCAAAGGATGGATCCTAATGTTGATCCCAGTCAATTAATTAGAGATAGAGAAGAGATATTTTTACGATGGAAATAGTGGTGTCAAGAATTTTTTTTGGAAACAAGTTCCTCATTATGACTATAAGTGGAACATGAATTTATTTATTCATCAAAAAGGGGCTCCTCATGGATTGAAGTAGTATCTACAATGATATTATTTAATTCATTATCAAGTAGTTTGTACCCAAAGCTAAGATATTAGGGACATTCTTGAACTATTATGTGTTCAATCCTACCTTGCTCATGTATCTGTAGTCCTTCTCTTTGATAGTTAATATTTTGTAACATTTTATAGATGTGGGGGTATCTCTTTCTAGGGGATGTGATGGCATCATTTTCTAGAGTAAGCCATGACTCATCAAATTCATCAATATATTCTTCTAATAATAGTCCTATACTAGAAAAGGCTATCGATCTAAATTGATAGTTGATAGAATTAGTTTTCTTCATAGTCAAGTACTTGTAACTATGCAAGGAAAGAGGCAGGTCACCAATACAAAAGGTCTTATATTCATATTCCCTACATCTTATGGATGTGATTTTTAGACAAGTGACTTTAGGTAATGGATATGAAGTAGGAAAAACATCATCAGGTCATATATATTTAGTATCTATTGGGATTAAAATGGAATTATATATGCTAGGACAATAATACAAATATTGGGTTTGATCCATTTGACAACTATGAAAATGATCAATTTCCCTAGGAATGGTGACTTTTATGCCTAAATGGGTAAATTTAGACATTAATGAAGGGTAGATGGGACAACTTACATCTCATAGATCAAAGGATGACCTAGTACCTTGTTATAGGGTAAATCAACATCCACCACATAAATTAAGGTTTGATGTATCATGGGTCCCACAGTAGTAGGAATGTAGATAGTGCCTATAGAAGGCCATTCATAATAATCATACACTTTTATCATAATCAAATTAGGCCCTAAAGAATATTCAAAATTCCCCAATTTATTTAAGAAGTCTATATCATATAAATTTAATTTTGACCCTCTATCTATGAGTACCTAGGGAATGCGATGGTGGGATATGGAGACTTAAATGAAAAATGGGTAGTTATGGTGGGGGGCAATGGGAGGCATGTCTAGGGCACTAAATGTAATATGTTAAGTAGGAGACAAATGACCTACTAATGCTTGGAATTGATTAGTGTTAATATCTATAGGGACCTTTAGGTCATTTAAGACTTGATTGGGTATCTCTCAATGCATAGGGGATGTTTTGAGAAGTTTCATTAAGGAGATTTAAGTAGTGCTATTGAAACTATTATATTATTATATCTAGTAGTAACCATGAAATCAATCATGGTCTAATTGATTTTTGATTTAGTGGATGATGGTGGAGTAGGATATTGGGGGATAAAAATTTTGATAGTGTTGACATAGTGATATGGAATGGTATGATAGTCAGTGTGATTGGAAGAAAAGGCTTGACCTTGGTCACTTGGTGGTTTCTTATTTCTTTGATCATTCTTGGGTAGGGGGTTCAAATAAATGCCTATGGAGTACTCTCCTCTTCTATTTAAATATCAAATTTTTCAATGAGTTATTGAATATAGTATTTTAATTTCACACACCTTTCTATGTCATCACCTTTGACTCTATGATATTTAAAAAGTTCATCCTCATAGTATTAATACAGCTGAGGTTGATGATCATCCAACGGTTAAATTTTAGTAAGAGTGATCATGTTAGCATTGATCACTTTTTTAAGGAATTTCAATGGGCATTCCAAGGCTGGTGAGAGGCCCTTTTATAGTTTGAGGCTTTAGTTTACCTCATGACACTTAAATAGAGGAGATAGTTTACTGATCTATGGAATTCCTATTTTGTACTATTTGAACATGCTATTTGGAATCTAAAACCCTATCTCCCACAACATTCTTATTCTTGTTAAATATTTTTCTCTTGATCAAAAAATAATTATCTTGATTCTGATTGTGTTAATTTTAGGAATATAATTTAATTGTTCCTTTTTTAATAAGTGATTTTTTGATTTGTATCCCCTTTTCAATAATTTCATCAAAAGTTTTAGCACATTGGAGTTTTAGTTGATACTTTAGCTCAGTATTAAGATTATCAACAAATATTTTAGCTAGATCCTTTTCAGGTACTGTGCATTAAAGATGACTTTTTAAGCTTCTCCATCATTTTAAGAAAGATGGCATGCTTTCCTTAAATCTATGTTTGGTGTTGTAGAGGTCTATAATAGAGGCATCCTTTTTAATTTTGAATGAAAAATAGCTTATAAAATTTTCAATTAGATGTCCAAAACTATATATAAAGTCCTTTGGTAGATTCATGAACCATTCTAGGGATGGTTTAATGAATATTTTTGGGGAAAGTCTTAATATATAGGCATCATCATATGCAACTTCATGACAAGCCACATAAAAATCTTATACATGGTCATGAGGATCACCTTTACCTCTATATTTTTCAAATTTAGGTACCTAAAAGTGGGGTGGGAAAGGTATTTTCAAAATGCTTATATCCAAGGGAGAAGAGGAAAAATCTTCATACTTATATTTCATTACTTGGGAACATGGGTCAATTTGTTGGAGAGTCTCTTTCATCACTTTACATTCTTGCACAAATGTTAGGTCCCCAAGGGGATTGGAAGTTTGGTCATGAATATGGGGTATATTGTGTTTTTGGTTATTATTATGGGGTGATCATGGATGTTGATTTTATGAATAGAGTAAAATATGTATTTATTGTGTAAGTTGATCTAGTCAATCCTCTAAGATAGTTTACCTCCGGTTACCTTCAATATGGTTATTTTAGAGTGGTGTAGGCCATTCTTATTATTCAGAGTATTGTTCCACACCTTCCTCTATTTTGGGTAATTTATTGGTATGGGTGTGTTGACATGGTGTATTACGATGGGTGAAAGGATAGACTAAGTGTTGTACGACATTATGTTCAAATTCAGAAGGTAGTGTACCCCCCATCTCAATGGCTCAATCTAGAACTTGGTTGTGTTTTTCATAGATGTATTAGTCAATTAGGTTCTTAAAATCATCATTACAAAGGGGATTGAATCAGTAATTTTTTACTTTAGGAATATGCATATCACTATGTGTATCATCATGACCCTGAGTTTGATCACCTAGATTCCTTAGTAAATCATTATCTTGGTTGGATGCTTATCCTATATTGAGTTGTTGGCATGGGTTTAGATAAAAATATTGATGAGGAATGTGAATATGTGATGAGGTATGATAGGTGATGTGGAATTTTTTAAATACTAACTTGGTCTAAGAATCAAATCTAATAGTGGTCAATGAATGTGATGATTTTTAGGAAGGTATATGAAGATTGAAATGACTAAGAATTACCAAAATACAAAGCCTTGTAAGATTCCAATATATCAAAAATATAAGGATATGATGTGATAAAATACCTTTAAAACTATCAAGGTAACGATTTTATGGGTGATAGATATGAAAAGGAATTGATAGGGATAAGTGATGAGTGTCAGATTGAAACCTTGATAAGGCTATGTATGTTGATAATACCTAGTCCAAGGATTTAGAAAGTGACAATGAGGATAAAATGGATGAGTGACCACTATAATTTAATTCGAATTCTAAGTATAGTATTCAAGGATGATAAATGTGAGAATATGAGATGGATGGTGATATAATGGGGAATGGACAATGGAAGATATAAGGTATTCTTTATATGTTGTTTAGGATAGGGAATGAGAACATATAGGATGGATTTTGTTTAAGATAGTGAGATGGATATGAGGGTAATGAAAGCTTATATGATGGGTATTATATAGATTTAAAATGAAAGATATAGGTTAAATGTTAGATGTTATTTAGGATAAGGATTGGAAGATGTAAGATGAGTGGATAATATATGGTGGGTAAATGATATAGAATGGATGTGGTTTAGGATGATGGGATGGATATGATGATGGGGTCTATAAAAGGATACTATCCTAAGGGTATCTAAGGTTTCAAAAAAAAATGGGTGTGGATGACTTGGTTTACAAATAACATGGGTCTAATACAACACACAAATAATACACATAGTGATAATCCCTAAGCTAGTAAACTAAAAAGGGTCTGTAACCTAATGCTCACATTATATAATAGCTTTATAGGTGAGGCTATAGTTTGGTGAACTATTATATAGTTAATTAAACCCTCTCAACCCCATCTATACTTAATGACTTCATAGGATTTGATCTTCACTCTAGTAGTGAAATGTCTGTTATAATCAAAAGGTATTATTCTAGGTTTAAATAAGGGTTTATAAGGGAAGTCCCTCATATATGTGAAGGTATATAGGGGCCCAATTATATATAAGATGTTGTATAACTACCTTAAATATTGGATCTTAAACACCCCTCACTCTTTTAAACCCTTTATGGGGAATTTTGCTTTGGTGACTAATGATAGATCTCCTAATTTTTATACTCCAGTAGAACATGGAGTTTTTTATAGTACATAGTGATGAAATCCATTTCATCAGCCCCTAATTAGTAAACTTATGTATGGGGATGAATTTGCATGTCACGTGTTATCCTAGACTCAAAGCGGTAACAATCAGGTAAGCATAATTGATTTTTTGAAATAAATTACATATGTGAAGAAACACAAATATATACAATCAAGCCACACAAAAAGAAAATATATACAATCAAGGAAACTAAAATGTTTTTCTTTATCACTCCTCGTAAAGATAGAAAGGTTAGGAAAATAAAATGGGTTGCCATGATCTTGAGGGGACTGACACAAAGGGGTTATTAGTTTTATTTAATACAAAAATATAATTCTCCTATAAAACCACAATTGCATAGTCAATTATATTTAAAATTGCAACTAAAAAATACAAAACCACAACTCTAAGGCAAAATCATAGATTGTGAGTTGTGATATTGCAATAGGTAGCTAACCATGACAATTAACTTGTAAAACCCTATTAAGAAAAATCATAACTATTAATGCAAGATCACCACTCTTAGAAATTCATGATTAGTAGTTTCGTATTGCAATGGAAAATTATAAAAAATATTTTGATGCAGATTAATTCTAGAAATATTAGTGAGATGATTAATTTTTAAAAAGTTCTAATATAGATAGATCAAATAAGAATTTTTTAATTATGATAGATTGCAGGTTTTAGATTGTACTACTTGAATGTTCAAGAAGATTTTCTTATATGATGATATATCTTAATGTGTAGACATAATGATTTAGAATATTTCACTCTAATTATTATCTAAATATCATTTAAAGTGAATCAGACTACCCCCATTTCTTCTTAAATAAAAATCACTATTTATACTACAAATCCATTAATATTAGGTCAAAATCACAAATTTAAAAGTCACAATTTTGTTGTAGAGGCTTTGACAGGTAAATGTTATGGTTTTTGACTTGTATTTTCCTTTTTCCTCCTCTCCCACCTATTGACCTACACACACAGTAGACTTAAACTATCCTTTTCAATCACATAGTTAGGTAAAAATGATCAAATGATAAAATAGTTAAAATGTAAAATAGATAGTCTTGGCTTATCAAGGAGATCCTATAACTATTCAATAGAATTTGAGAAACCTTTGTCTAGAAGTTAAAAACTAACAAGTCAAATTTTTTACCATTTTGGCCAAGAAAGGTAATACCGTAATTCATGATTGAAATACCATAATTACCAGCTTAAGGTTGCAAATAGGAGAGTTTTGATATTATAATTTATGTATAAATGGTCAAAGTCTTGGTTAATTCTTACTTTCCTTGCATAAAAAGGGAAAAAGGTACTTCTAGATAACACAAAATGAACAACAATATCTTTCATAGTGGTTATCAATAGATAAGGAACAAGGATTATAAACAAACTAAGAACTTAGAAAAACTATGACTCTACTTTCAAAACTACTATTACCAGGTCAAGGTTGCAAGTTTGAAAGTCATGATATTAAGATTTGGTCATAAATAACTAAAATACTTCATTAACTCTTGTTTTTCCTACACATGGGAGATAAATATGCTTCCATATAATACACGATAGCTAAATTTCCTTATAGAGGTTAGACACAAGAAAATATGGATATTATGACAATCCTAAGGATTTTTAAAAACTAAAATTTAACTTATAAGATCACTAATACCAAGGAAATATCACTACTTGTGAAGTATCAATTTTGGACCAAAACAAAAAACTTCAAACAAACTAAACTAGTAGTGGTTAAGGTTCAACTATGACTTAATATCATGATTTGACCTACGAAACTATGACTGTAAATAATAGATACTAGCACAAAGCCATAAATCACTTGTACATGAAGTTTTTTCAAAATTCTAGTTCTCAATTTATGTCTAGTTAGTCCTAAAAACTTAAAAATCACTTATATCAAGCTTAAGAGGTTAGTTTATAGAATAATGTCCCACCTAGTTGCCAAAATATATCCTAAATTTTAGATCCACTCTATATAACTATTCTTAGTAATAAAAACCTGAAATCCAAACAACATCAAATAGAATGGATAAAAGAGATAATCAGATTGTTATGAGACTTATCACCATCATTTTACCTCTTTATATCTCCTCTCAAAGATTTAAAAATTGATTATTTATGAAAAATAGGTGGATGTTGGATTGTTTGTCCTATGCTTGATAATGGCTTCTAATGGACTTTTAAGCTTGATAATGGCTTTGACAAAGATTGTATGGATGCAAAGGAGATGGTTATGGATGCAAGATGACAAAAAGGCTTCAATTTTTCATGTTAGTTTCCATGGAGGAAGGTGTATTAGTAATATAATAAGTGGAGGGAAGAATCAATGGATCAAATTTGATTTTAATCCATTGAGATCAATGACTAAGATATTTCCAAGGAATTTAAAATTTTGTAGAAATATCTAAAATGGAGAATTCTAGAGGAAAAGGGGCTAAAATAGAGGATATTTATAGAACTCTCTAATTGTAAAAGTCTCTACTAAGTTTTACAGGTTTAAGACTAGATAGGAATAGGGTGGTAGATGGTTAGGTAGAATAAATTATATTTTTAAATTAGCAAGTGGCTTAAGGAGTAAGTTAGTAAGTAAATAGGTTTTATTAGTGGATTAATGGAGGGGATTAATTGATTATGGGGTGAAATAAGGTTTGTGGGATATAGGAAATAGGGAATGGGATATTAGCTAATTAGATAGGAAATATATTTATAGGTTAAATTAGTATATCTAGTGTAATTAGTGGGGTTAGCATATTTTATTGAATACACATCTCATTGTAAAACATCTCCAGGTCATCCACAGGGTAACAAGTAGGCACTTTTTGTGAATTTTTGTTAGGGATTTTGGTGAAGATTTTTGGATGTTTTCAAAATTTTCCATGTATGCCCCATTGATACCTATCCAATGAGAATATGATCAATATTTTTTGAGGCCTATAACTCATTTTAGATCCCTTAATCCAAATCAAGGTTTCTTGAGTCCAAGAGAGCATAAGAGAGCATAAAATAATGTTTTTTAGAGTTGTATATGGAGTTTGGAGCTGAATATTTTTTAGAATATATATTCCACCATTATTATTTTTTTAAAATCATAGTTTTCTCCTTTTATATTCAAATTATGAATATCCATCATGTTCTTGGCTCTCACAGTGCATTCAAGAATCTTTCCAAGTTGCACAAGATAGGCATATGGAAGAAGAACCAGTTTGAAGAGTTGATGTTATAATTGAAAAATGCACACATATCAAGAATATTTAATTTATAATTCAACATACACATGCTCCCCTCTCTCTAACTATTATTCCCCATTTTTGGAAAAATTTAGCAAGTTCAAGTCAACTTCAAAGAGTCTTCAATTATCCCTACAAAAGTGAAGTTTAAGTCTTGGATAATATTGGACCCATATTTTTATGAAATATATTAATTTAAAAATGAAAAATTAATCCCACTAATACTACTCCCCCATTTGGTCTATTTTTAGGAAAGACATGAGGCCAAGCATGCATGCAAGATAGCTCAAGTTATATTCTAGGTTTGAAGTCAAGATAAGTCTAGTCAACTCAAGATGAAAGTGAAGGTAACTGAATTCAAAATTCAAGATGCATGAAAGACCTGAAGTGTGTTCTTAATATTCATTGATGTAACTTATTGAATGATTATTTTCCCTATGTTTATGTTTGAATATGTCACCTTTATGAATCAAATGAACATTATTTTAGGTCATATAAAGTTTCTAAGTCTGATTTATACCTAATATAAAAGTGAAATCAACCATTGATCATTCCTTCTAAGCTAGTGTGAGTGTGAATCAAGGCTTGTGTATGGATTAATGATGCAAGAGTCATTGTATGAAGATGAAGTGAATGTGTGAAAGTTATTAAGATTAAAAATTATGTCAATCATTGGCAAAATTTACCTTCACATTGGTGCATCACCCCAATTTCCAATTTTCATTTCCATTTTTAGATTTAGCATTGCTCCTTCTACCTTTTTCCTAATAAAGAAAGAATATAACTAGAGAGTTTAGATATAATTAGGTTAGTGTACCAAATGGAACCAGCCCTTATTTTATATATTATCTCCAATTATAATATCCCACACTTTATATAGTTTACAATTTATCAATAGGAGTGATAATAGGGACACATCTCAATAGGGTACACTTCTAAGTGATAACACAACCTTACTTCCATTTCATCTTTCCCTCTTCCTACTAGTATTTTACCTTCCACCCTTCATGTTATACCTTCCAATACCTTGGGTAAATTTATTATATCAATTTGGGTCAGACCCATATATTTGTCAAGAGCACAAAGACCATAAATATTCTACCTTGGAGATCTAGATGTTTAATGGTAGTCTAACAAGACCTCCAGGAGCATGAAGAGAGTGTTCACATAGACATTCAATCAAGAGGGGAACATTTTACTTTGGATAATTTTTTATTATCTCTTCTCCCTCAGTAAAATGAGTACACCTAGTGGATAAGAGAGAGTGTTTGAGGACCAGGTATTTATACTCCAAGCTACCCATGACCTCACTGAAAAACTCATAGAGGATATGAAGGAGAAATTGTAGGTACTCAGATCATAGGTAAAGAGAAATTTTCATATAGAATTAATTGGTAGAGTAAATTAGGCCCTTTTAAAACTCTTCACATCCATTGGATAAGTGTTTGAAACACTAAGTGTAAGCAAAGAACACATCCAACACATGAAAGCATACTTGTAAAGAGTCACTCACATGGATAACAAATACAAAAGGATCATTATGGTTACCCATAATGGAATGTTCTTATAAATCAAGCTCAATCCTCTCACAGACTTGAACCTCTATTAGAATTATGCTACAAATATGAGAGTCTTGATTGAAGGGTGGTTTCCTTAAGATAGATAGTCATAGAAATTTTAAAGGATGGAAAGGAACAAATGTTAGCTTACTTTAAATACATCAACATCATATTTTTTTTACATCTAGATGGTACCTTGTGTGCTAGAGGGTAATTTTAATTCCATCTAGATCAATTGGACCAAGTCATGAGAACAAAGGTGGAAAAGGATAATAAGGATAGAGCCAATGAAATTGTATAATTGTCAACCTAGTCCATGGTAAGTATCATTAAAGTATCTAAGGAAATGTCTCCTTTGATTCCACACTCCAAGTGCATTGGTGGTTGATAGCCCAAGATGAGTTGACATTTTGGGAGCCTCCCATGAATTCAACCAAAATAGACTAAGAATTTGACCTAGTGGTAGCTTCATTGATATTTGAGGCATGTCCCAAGTAATTAGGGAGTGCCCCCCCTAAAAATTCATCTTGATTATTTTTTTTGGGCCCTAGGGATTAAATTATACCTATTTTAGGATATGATAATGTTTTGGTAGAATTTAGTTGTAACCATTTCAGGCCGTCCTGGGAGACAATCCCCATCTCTCCTATATAATCATCCCCATTATATTTTGGAAAGTGTGCCACTTGGAAAATTTTTAAATGTGAATTTTAATATTATCCATGATTAGATACATTTTTAAAACAAAATTGAGTGTCATTTTAATGACAAAACCATTCTACTCCTTTTCACCTTTCTTGGCAAGCAAAAGTGACCTACAAATTTGTACTTGGTATGGTCAACACAAGGAGTTTCAAAAAAAATTATATTATGGGTATATTATAAATTAAGTGAAATTCCATTTTTTTTTTAGAGGAATGATTGTTTGATCTTTATGAACCACTCCTACTAAGTTGACCTTTCAAATTTGCTTGCTAATATGTGCACCCTACAAGTTTTTCTCTTATTTGTGAAAGTACATATAATTAACTTGTTTATATTGGTTATATAGGATTTTTACTTGATTATATCATGTAATCCATGGTTTTTTTCACTTTTAGATTTGATTTGATGAACCAACTAGCTCAGTTTTCAAGGAGTGAAGGATTGAAGTTACAATCATTTTTAACTTGTTCCAAAAAATTAGTATTTTAAAAAGGTTTTATGTGAGTGGAAAAGGATGTCCCACATGACTAAAATTCATATTTTTCTCTCCTTTCATGTTTTTGTTCCATCATGTCATCCTTTGAGTAGTTTGCAAGCTTGTTTTCCTCCATTGTCAACTTCATACTAGGTTTCACTTCTAATCACCTGTATAGACTTGATTAACTTGTTCATGGATTGATAGTTAGGGTATTATAGTTTTCCAATCCATAAAAAGTTTTAAATATCCCATTTATATGTTTTTAAAATTTGAAAATGTTGTCCTAAACATATTCACCATGCGAAAATAGTCATTTGATGTTTTTAATTGCTTTATTCCACATATATGAAAGTGATTTCCATGTTGAAAATATGTGTTGAAGCTAGTTTCAAGGTTTCCTTGATGAAAATAACTTAATTGGAGGTTTAAAAATTCTTTTGAGGTGTTTTTAAGCTATTCTCTAATATTTTATTTCTCAACCCAATGTCCTACCTACATAAAACATCCTAATGTACACCTACAGGGCCTTATTGATGTCATACTGAGGTGTGGAAGGGTAAAAGATGTTTTCCAACCTCTTAGAATTGATATAGATGCATTGGAATTATTAATGGAAGCATAAAATTTTCACTTACATGGGAATTTTCATGTTTTTTAGTTTTTAGCTCATTGTGTTGTATCAAAACATCCACCTACACTTGGTTGAGTCAGTTACTAATGTGATTTCATGGAAAGGATGAAACAATTGGACATATACTTAAGTATGTGGTATGGTCTTAAGGCCATTACAAGTTAATATAAATTTTATAAAAGGTAATGGGTGTGGAACCATGTTGGAAGACAAGAGACTATGTTTATGGAGGTTTTCCCTAAAAAAGAAAAAATAGAGACCAAGATATTTTTGTGAGTATCTTAAAGCATCATGGTATAGGGTCTTAAGATATATAATTATGTATATATTTTATCCCATATAATATAATATATGAATTTTAATAATTAAGGTCAAATATTGAGGCAAGGTATGTTGTTTGAGACCTCAAACATGCCTAAGAAAACATTGAAATATTTCATTGAAGTCTACAAGGTTGTAGGAGCAAATGACCTTTTAACACCATATGGAGAAACATTGAACATTCTCATGGATAATATGGTTTAAATAGATGGAATTTTAGACTAATGGATTTAAATTAATCAATAATGGATTTAAATTCTCCCTTATAACCCCTGTATCTACCTATAGGTGTCCTTATAGAGAGAGAATGTACACCTACAGTAGGGTCTCAGAGGTCAGGGGTGTCTTAGTACAAAAGGAACACTATTTGTCCTCCAATGTAATTTAAATTAAATCCAAGATTATTTAACATGATTTATGACCTTTTAGAATTTTAAAGGAGACTTGTAAGCACTGTGTCCTAATAGATAAGGCCATAAGTTCCTATAGGTAGGGGTAGACTATGCATCTCAGTCATAATAGGGGAAAACTCAATTTTAAGCCTTTATAAGGTGAAAAAAATGCATGGGAAAATATAAAATTTATAATTTTATCATGATCCAATTAATATTATTCTCACACTACAACCAAACCCAAAATAAACTCATGAAACCTACAACATACCCTAAAAAACATGTGTCCCAGTCAGTAGATAGTAAACTCAATCTTGAAGGGTAAAGGTGCATTGGTAGGGTTAATGATAAGATAAAATTAATTAATTAATGGATTAAAATATAAAATGAGATGTTTATTACATAATAAGATACAAATAAGAAGAAAATAATCTTATACATATCTCCAAAACCCTCATACACACATACACCAAGGTATAAGCTAATGCAGGTAAGATAAGAGATGAACTTGATTAAGGAGAATGGGGGTAGGTTAGGAGTTGTTTCATATTATCTAAAGGATTTATAGTTTTTTATCACTCAAATAAACATAAAAAACCATTCAAATGTGATTTGAATTTGCCTTAGACCCTCAAAGATGTAGACAGGCATGTCAAGCATGACTAGACCTAGTGCCCAAATGGGGAGTCCATTACACTTATTACATTATTTAAGATTTAAAATATATTTTAATATGATTTTGGGTTCATAAATGAATTTTTCAAGATGTTATAGTGAAAATTAACCCATAGTAAATCCACTTCTATCTTGAAACTAATTTAAGCCTACACACAGTCAATGCTTTAAACTCTACCTTGGGTTTTTTGATGTTTGAGAATGCTAAGGAGGTATTTTTAATCTGAATTTTTATAAAAAGGGTACTAATGAATCAATAAGAACCACCATGTAAGTTATTTCCATTAAAATATAAGGCATACATCCTTTATTTCATCTTATAGGAAGGTCACTTTTAATCTTGCACAGAGGTAGAAAAGGGAGAGAATATGACATAAATGGGTATTGAGGGTCTTTAAAACATCATATGATGATTATAAATAATGTATTGATATGTGGTGATATTTAAATAACATTAATTTATTCTAGGACCCTAGGTTCCCAACTAGGCCTAGTTGGTGAGTGAGAGAAAAGGAAGAGGTGAAGTGATTTGGAGGTTGTGTGGTGATCGTAAAAGTTTTAATAAATCATTAATAAGTACTATATTTCAACCCAATCATGAAATATCATCTCATATAGCTCAAAATTATAAGATTCATACTAAACCCTTTAGGCCTTCAAGGGACCTAAAACCAAGTTGAGGTCCACTTTCATTTCCAACTCTTGGAAGGATATCTAGTTGATTAATACATGTTTAAGAGGATGAAATATACATGTTTCATATTTTTGAGTGAAAATAAACTTACTATAAAGAAAATTATATCCCTAATATAGTCTAAGCATGAAAAAAGAGAGGAAAACAAGCTTGATGGGTGTTTTCAGGTGCTCATATATTTTCTAAGACTATGCATGGGAACCAGAGGAATTTGGAGGAGTTATAAAGGTACCTTGGATTAAATTTTGTGGCATTTTAGTGGAAGTTCCAATGTCAAAGTTTCATTAAAAAACATTAAGACCCAAAACTACTTAGAACCCTAATAAACCCTCAACTAGGACTTGATTAACAAAATGATCTTGGAAAGCTATCCTAATGACATGGTTTGGAAATAAATGTTATTGGACCATGTAGAGGACTCCCTCAAGATAACTCACACCAAGATGAGTTGCATATAATTTTATAGATAACATGAGAAATAAGGTTTTATTGATTATTTTTTAGGCTACAAGATGAGTCTAAAGATATAATAAACTTTGGCTGGAATATTAGCACTTATAATTACTCCATATGGCCAGTTGATTCTAGGAAAAAACTCCCAAGTTTATAAACTAGAGCTCTCCTTTCAGCTAGTCAAAACTAGCATAGTGGACACAAGGGTGAGAAGGGTGAAAACTCCAAGTATGAAACTTTTTAAAGAATATCTAATGCCTCTAACAGAATAGAGGGTCTTGAAAGATGTCATACACTCCCTCCCATGGATTTTAATGGAAAACTAAAGGAATTTTTGAGGCTAAGTGTGAAGGGTAACTGAAAATGGAGTTTTTGTAGACTACAGACAATGATGACTTACTTCTAGGAGTTTCTAGATGAGTAGGAATGTGACCAATACATGGATATGTACACCTAAATTACTTCCATTTTTTCTCAATCATCAAACATATCCCTAGTTAGTGGTTAGATGTTCAAATAGGTTCAAATTATGAATTTAATTTTCTAAGCCAAGACTGGGAGTTTCATGCCATTTTTCTTAAGTTTCATGATTTGTATGGACACTTGGTCCTCCTAAAATTGTATGGTTCATCCCATATCTCTTTCTCATGAAATTTTATCCCCTTTTCTTAAATCAACAAGTGTCCAAGTGACCTCTAGATTTCCCTTGTCTTGCTCCTCTCTCAAAGGCTATACATATTGTCTCTTTTGACTCTTTTTAGTAGCCTCCATCGGTTGATGGTGAAACCCTATATAATTTTGTACTTGAATATATATTTAAGTAATAAAAAAATTAATTTTCCTACTTATGTGATATATAATTAATTTTTGATGTAATCTTGTTGGTCTTGCCTAGTAGAAGATGATCTTTTCTAGCATGTTATACTTGATTGTTCTCCAATGTATAGAAGAGTAATTATTACAGGGATTTGTTAGTGTTATATATTAAGTGTATGTGTGTTATAGAAGTGGATTTTCCTACTTAAATTTTTTACAATTAAATTTTGATGTAATCTTGTTTGTCTTTCCTAGTAGAATATCTTTTTTAACATGTTATCCTTGATTGTTCTCCAGTGTATAGAAGAGTAATTGTTATAGGTATTTTTTAGTGTTCTCTCTTAAGAGTATGTGTGTTATATAAGTGTTATATGAATATATTACCCATAATAATCATTTATTAACCTCCTAATATTTCAAATATCTCTTGAACCTAACTTATGAAATATTGATGTGATAATTAATCTTAATTTGTGAGTCTTGAGTGAAGGAAACATTGTTTAGCTCTAAGTAGTATGTTTTTAGTCAATATGAGTATATTAAATATTATTGAATCACCTTTTAGTTTTCTTAGTTTATTTTCTATACCCTTTTAATCTAAATTTAATAGGTAAGAAAGTACTTCAAAGAGTGCATCAAGGGTACTATCCCTTATAGAGATTCATCTCAACAAATTGTTACCCACAATAAGAGAGATGTTTCCATTATGCCACTTAGATGAGGAGAGATAGACATATCCTCAAGGGGTGTAAATCCAAGTGACAAAAATAAAAAAGAGGTATTAGCTAGTTTAAGAGATACTTTGGAAATGACACATAATATAATAAAATAATAATTAGATCAACATCAGAGTGAGTAGAATTTTGACATAGGTGATTGGGTATTTATGCACTTATATCCATATAAGTAGATGTCTCTAAAATAATATAAAATAGATAACAAACTTTCTCTAAATAATTTTAGACCTTATAAGTTGCTACATAAAAATTTTAGTGTTGCATACAATCTCGAGTTACCCCAGTCCCCTCACATACATCCCTATTTCATGTATCTTTCCTAATGAAGGTAATTGGATAGAGCGTTCCTAACTAGACTGAGTTACCTAAACTAGATGAATAAGGCCAAGTCATTATATAACCTAAGTTAATAATTTTTAAATGTATTAAAATGATGATAAACATATAAATTAATGAAATTTTTATCAAGTGGAAGAAACTAAACCATGAAGAGGTTATGTGGGAGGATGGATCTTTTTGACAACAACATCCAGAGTTGTTCAATGTTGAGGTAAATATTGCTTTAAATGGGAGGTAAATGTTATTCCCATATCATATAGTGTGTGTTTGGACATGTGTATTTGACTTGTGGCTTACATAACCCCTTCCTTATCATATTACATTTCTCTATGAACCTATTTGGTTAGCTAGGTCGACTTGTGGAGTAGCCATAGCCTAAGTAGACTATAAATAGGATGTAGTGTTTAGATTATTTTTTCCGACTTAGGATTAGTGGATTGAAACATGAAATAACACCATGGTATCAATTATGCACCCAATGAATTTAGATTTTCATTCATTATTGGTTGAAGCTATAACTTGTGATTTAATAACAAAATGACTATAATTAACCTTATATTGATATGGTAATTTAACAAAACCAAACAAGGGTTTAAATTCACATAATGTCATTAAGTAATAATTTTTATTTAATTTGAAGTTATTATTGTAATTTGGAGTACTGGACTCATGTCTGAACTTTCATGATTGATATGGAATATGGAAATTATAACCTTGTGACTTGGCATGATTTAAATCTTATTGATATTTTATGATTTGTGCTTAGTATGAGGTTATGTTTTTGAGCACACTTATTGAGAAGGAAATTAGCTATATAATATTTTGATACTTTCTTATAATTGATTAACATTATAGAAACTATCTATGTTTAGATCAAAATAAATACATCTTGTTTTTGTCTATAGAAACATTAAATTTAATCTTGACACTAAGATTGTATATTGTTCTTGAATTGATTATATTAGTTATTTTTGGAAAAATTAATGGTATAGGAAAAAAATTAGGGACTACTTTATTTTTTTCTTCTCTAAAATTATATATATGATTCAAATCATGTTAGACCTATTAGATAAGTTGACTAAAATCATATATTTAATTATGAATATTAAATTTGATAAGTGAGGTTTATATAATGATATTTAGCTTGGAACTTGTATGTTTTAGGACAAAATAGTGTTTCCACCACACTAATTTAATCAAAAAAGGTGACTGTAACTTTCAGGCTTTTGTTGATCTAATTTCTTGTTTCTTAGACATAAATATTCATATTGTTATTCATGAAGGATAATAATGATATAAGTAAAGGTTATGATTTTTATAAGGATTCACCCATTTAAACAATGATGATATATAGTAGTTGAATTATGAAATTTTGGGTAATGTTATATGACTATGGCATGGAAGTATGCTAATTTTCAAAAAAATGTTTCAAAGATATGGTTAATGATACTATGGATATTTTTATGTTATTCATTAGATATAATAGATATATCAGAGATGGTGTTGATACTTGATTTCATCAATGCTTATTTAGGAAGTATAGAATTTTGGTTGTATAGGTTTTTAACACATTACCTAGCCAAACCTAAGAACATTTTGGTAACCATAATTAAATGAATATGTGGAGAGAACTCAAACACCTTATCTTGATTGATGTAAATTATGATAGTTAAGTATTCCATAATTCACCCCAAGTAGTATATAATGTAACCTTTTCTTGTTTTGGTATCTTGTGTAGATTTTATATCCTTAAACCCTTAAGACAAGTTGAAACCCTAATGTGTACTTAATGAATGTTTGAGTTGGACCCAACTACCTTACATAATGACATTGTTTCATATTCCATGCTATTAAATACAATCTACTCTTTGGCTTGTTTTCCAAGGCTAAGTTGTGTGTGTACCATGCTAGCATGATGATCTTATTATCAACATATTTACTGGATAATCAATTGTTGGGAAAATATCTTTATATCCTTGATTATTTTAAAAAATAGTATTTTTAGTTTTTTAGGATATGAAACAATCTTGGTCATGAGTAAATTGTCATTATGAAAATTGAATAAAGATGTAAAATAGGCCTTAATATGGTGTGAAGGATACCTATTTACACTATATAATATAAATTCTAGCACTTTAAATGAAGGGGGAAAGGGTTGAATAATACATTTCATAGCCAATGTGCTATAAATATATCATAAGATGAAACCACATGGCTAGATTTGTTAGAATCATTAGATTGTTTTATAAGTTAGAATTGTATATCAAGTTGTTATTATACTTTAGGATCAGTAGATTCACTACTAAGTGCATGGTTATCATTAGTTTTTTATAATATTATTTATTTGGTTATATTAAATATCTTAAAGTTGTATATTATTATTCTTATGTAGATTTTTAATTCACATAATCTACATAATATGAGGTGGCATGTAGTCTTCATCTCTTTTTGTCTCATTAAAGATATTCGTTAATATGAGAAATATTTGAGTTATAATTCAAATGTAATTCCTTTACCACATTTCACCCACATTTCCCTCATTGTATAGGAAATATAGATAGTAGGAATACATTTGAAAGGTTGGGTAAGGTAATTATTGGAGTTACTTTATAACTCTTTTTTTTTCTTCACTCTATTTAAAGAGTATATGGGTCTCTTCTTCTATACATTTATATTATTAATTTATTATTATTCTCATATTTTCCATTGATTTTATTCTCTCTCTTATTCTCTCTTGTAAGAAGTCATCATGTACAGTGTGATATATTTTAATAACTTTGGGCCATCTTTCAATAACATGTTGGTTTTTATTTTGGTGTATTGAATTTACCACTTGACAAATATTATGTATAAAATATTTATGGTATGTTTTATGATTCCATTAATTTCATTACATACACTTTACTTATGATTCATTATTTTATTACCTAATTTTTTTATTACTACTAAATCTTGTATCTAAGTCTGCAAGTGCTTTGGTGAAAGAGAAAGAAAAATATTGCATTTGGAGACACCATTTTTGGCACATTTTGTTTAAGGAGATAACACTCTTACAAACTTAATTTATATTATTTAGAAGTTTCACTAGCTTAATGTTTCTATTTTTTTTGGATAGGATTTTTGTTACATAATGTATGTTTGCTTTTTTAGGGAATAACATATATTTTTCCCCTTTGAAGAGTACACACTTTATTTTCAACTAATATTTTACATTTTTATTTATCATGTTGGACTAAATTTTTTCTATTTTAGAGGCATTTAGTTATATTTATTTCCTTTAATTTTAAAAAAATAAAGGTATTACAAGTCTATAAAATTTAAAAATAAATAATTCTTTTTTTTAACTTCTCTATTATTTTTTTGTGATGTTACATAAATTTCTACTATTGTTTTGTTTATTTTTGGATTAATACGATTAATTAACCCTAAATTAGAAATAAATTTTGTAAACAAATTCAGATTACCAAATATATAATGAAGTATAAATATGAATTTAAAATCTTGAAACTAATTTGGCACTCTATGTTATTAAATATAAAAATTATAATATAAGGATAAAATACGTAGAGTTTAACTACTTAAAGGAGGATTAAGACTGTAGGTAGGTGGTAGAAAGTATTAAATACTATATTACATGTCATTTGGATTATGATTTGGGTCTTTATGTGTACCTATACAATATCATTAGCCTAAATTTTCTACCATTAGATATTGTTTTCTCTATATGATGGTTATGTTTCTATATATTTTTATTTTATGTTTTAATACAAACAAGTGAACCTACTTATATTTCATATCTATATTTAATCTAGAGGTATTATTATTTAATTAACATATAAAAGTCTATATCATTCACTTAAAACCCTAAGTCCACATGCAATGATAGAATTAGGCCCATGAAATGGGAAGAAAGGTGGGTAGAGCTAACCCCAATCAATCCCAATTGAATTTTTTATCATTGTTTACATATCCAATACTACAAAGAGGGATGTAAAAATATATGTAGTTTTCCTTTATATGTGAATCTTTTAAATAATGCTTGTTAAATGTATGCAACTTTTAATCTATCTTTTGATAATTGGGAATTGAAAACTTTGGCTTGACTCTTTGTGCTTCAAACTTGGAAAATAGCTACTCTTAGTGACTTATTTTTAAATTAAGAAGAATATGGAAGTATTTTTAAATGCACAAGTATGTGAGTATGCTTGATAAATTATTTTTATATGGGTAATATGCCTATACCTATTTTATTTTTATAAGAGACCAATTGGGTAATTTTTCACACCACTAACATGTGAAATGTAAGGGCCAATCCATAGTAATGATTTTAATTTTAAATTTAACCAATTTTTGGCACAAAATAAAACCATAAAATTTAGATGCTACCATCAAATGGTATGTTTTGAGTCAAACATTACTAACTAGGAGATAAGAATATTGCTCTAATGATTTAAATATATCTGAGTAGGATAAAAAAATAATTTGATAAAGACTATGGAATTTACTATAGGTGGATGAGATAAATATGGTAAGGGTAGACATATATAATTCATGAGGATGTGAGAGGATGGAGAATAGGATTCATGTATGTATGCACAAGTCATTTAGGGTGAAGGTAAGTCAAAATTGACATTGCCAAGTATCAATTACCAAATTTTAATGTCTAAAATTTCCCCCTTTTATTTTATTATTGAAATTAAATACAAATACTAGGGTAAAATGATAAAGGAATGCAACTAAGTGTGTACAAAACACTTTATCTATGGGAGATGCTTCACACATGCAATTTACTCCTAGTAAACCTGTAATGAAAATTTAGTAGTCAATGTCCTTGGAATAAAATTTTAAAATGTAAGAATTGAAACATTCAATTGAAGAGAAAGTAAAGAGTACACATGTATTTGGGTGAATTATGTTACCCTGTAACTTGTTGGAGATGATTCTTCCTTGTTGAAGCATTGGAGAATGGTTCATTTTGTCTAATCCTTTTGGATAATTTGGGGTGATCCATCCCCCCTTTTTATAACTAAGTCAAAAGACATAAATTGAAAGGTAAATTACCACAATCCCCATTATAAAATAAACCAAAAAAGATAATATTTATAAGGTAGTTGAGCATCACAGAATCTAAACCACACTAAACCATGTAATTATTATTACACTAATATTGCTCCAATCTTGTAACCTTAAGATGGAATGTGGGAAACACATATTAGGCTAATGGAGTAATTCATATGTCATTTAGTGAATCTAATCTCATTCAAATTACTCATTTATACATGAATAAACCACTATAAAAAAACTTGTCCAAGAATGGTTACTGCTACGTACCATGGGATGGATTTGAAATATAGAAACTAGAATAGTGAATATGCATTAACAAGATTCATGACAAATAATTTGAACTAATTGGTGCTAATATTGGTATAATTTTATAATATGTATGCATGATCAAGATTTATGCTCTATAATATAGACTACTTGGTGCTAATATGATATAAAATTCTCTACATATATATGCCATTTATATTCCATAGCTAAAAAAAATTAAAAAGTACTAACTGATGTCCTATAAAATGAGTCTATATATATAAATAATTTAATTAATGGTCTAAAAATTAAGACTATATGCATGGAAAATGCACCCAAAATCTATCTTAAATTTGTCAATATATCTCATAATTTGATATTGAACAAATGTAAAATTTGTACTTTGTATAATCTTGACAAAATCTCTATTTTTAATCATGGAGGCTAAATTATATAGACAATCCCATTGATATGACCCCCTTTTGAGATGAGGGACATAGCTTATAAGTCACTTGTCTCAAAATAAATATTTAATTGTATCATGTTATGTATAGATAAGTAATCTTGTATAAACATATAAGATGTGGAGAATATATCATCATAGAAAATAATATGGCATCAAATAATATATGAAACATATGTAATGATAGGAATATGTGTCATTCATATACATAAAAATGTGTGTGTGTGTGTGTGTGTGTGTGTGTGTGTGTGTGTGCATACACATACACATACATACATACATATACATATATATGATATATGTATATATGTATGTGAGTGTGTACATGAAATATGAATCATTGTTGATAAATTTACTCAATAATACTACATATGGGAAAGGTACATGATATAGATCATGGAACCACACATAAGGGGGAAGTTCATGATATGTATATTAACACCTAAAAACTTAGAAATCATAATCATGTCAACAAGAAATGTCACAAAATATAAATATAAAAAAATAGTACATAATGTCACAAATAAGGCTAAGGGGCCACACACAAGTGGGAAAAAAATTTAATAAATAATTCCAAGGGGACAATTGACATTTTGGCCTCACAGGCCAAATGTCAACCCCATACATAAAAAACTCTCAGTGCCATCCTCCTAGCCTACTCGTAGTAACTCCTAGCATGGTCATATCATCCTTATTCAATGATATTTTTTGGATCCTTATCATGAGCATCATTATGTGTCATGGTATTATTTTCAAATACATGTTTTCATGAGTGTATTGAAGTCATTAGGATGATATGTTAGGCATCATGGTGTATTGAAATGAGAGACATCATTATGAAGAGGTCATGGAGTCTAATGAACATTTAGCCTTGTTTGAAGATTATATTCATATCCTTATGATATTAAGGTGTTTCAAGTAATGTTTTGGGGTTTTATATAAGGATCATGATGTATTTAAGTCACTTCACAAGATGTATTCACCTAAAGCCCATCTGACCCCTTTATGACCCCTCAAACCACCCTATGAGCTTATCTCATCTTATAAAACTTTAGAAAAAATAAGTGATTTGATTAATTAAGGTGATAAGGGAGCTTTAATACATCATATCCACACCACTTTACTCTCTCTCTAAGTGTTTCATGCCACTTAAAATCCTTTTAAGAGTCACCTGCACCCTTTCCACTAAGCTAGGTGGGCCCCACATGGAATTTTATGACTTTTACACTTCCCATTACATTTTAATTTTCTTTAAAATGCTTATTTATTGCATGCTTCCCTCCATTTGAACCTAATTTGGTTTTTTAGAGTCTTAACTTGGAGAAAATGATGGAAAAACTCAGTGTTTTAAGGCTTTTTTGCACATTGTACAAATTGTAAAGACTATACCATATAGAAGGTGATTTGAGGTTGAATTTTATCTCATACATGATGTCTCTACAAATTTTAATGAGAAATTTACTCCATTAAATCCAAAAACATTATGAACATCTTCAACCATTCTTTGCAAGCTCAGATTGCTCCTCAGTGTCTTGATTGTACCATATAGGAGAGAGAAAGTCATGGTCCTAGCTCTTGGCCAAAATAAGTATAATTAATTAGATTCACATCATGATAGATTGTTTGAATATTTATCTCCCCAACTATATGAATCTTCCTTAATAAGTTAAGTTATGCATATGCCTCTCAAATTTGCACATGTCATCTTTAAGGGGATTGTTTCCATGGATTCTAATTGATTTACTCAATATAATCATTGATATTGTTGTATCAAGTCTTAAAGGACTACTATATGTAAGTTTAAACATCTATCTCACATGTGTGAGCTTATGGAAATGGAAAACCTCTAATACTAGTCTGTGTTCATAGCCTATAGTAAAATTTGATGCAATAATAGGGTATTTGAATGTTTTTCAAGAGTTATAAGATGATTAAGAAAGTTTTCAGACATACCTAGATGTTTTTAATACACTATTGGATGGTCTATATCTCTTAACACTTCAGATGGTCTCAAGGATGAAGAGTATGCATAGGTATAAGCCATTATGAAGTATACTATGTGTATGACTGTTAAAGGAAGTATACTATGTGTATGGTTTCTAAATGAAGTATACTATGTGTATGAATATTAAAGGCACATGCATAACTTTAAAATTTACTTAAGATCATTATAAGGAAGTGTATTTTGATGACATGGAACCTTCATGTTCTTGAAAATAGGCCTCTCCACCTCCTCGGTATCCTTAATAGGCATAGAGATCATTTTCTTCACCTCTAACTATCTCAGTCCCTTGTTAGAATAAGTTAAGGTTTCCTTAGAGAGACTAGGGTTTTTTAGAGTTATTGAGGTTTCATTTCTTGGTTTTTTATGTTATATTATGCCTTAGAAGATTCATGTTATCTTAGGTGTGGTATAATTTTTTCCAATGAGAATGTATCTAATCTCAAGAAGGGCCCTACTATCCATTTCATTCCATAATCCACATCGCTTCATTCACTCATCCTCTCTACCATTTTTTTTTCTCCTATTTTGGTGTCTACATTCCCTTATCACTCCATCTTCATCTCTCTCCATCCATCCACCCCCCTTCTAGGTCTTAACCATGCTGTATAACTCCATGCCATTTGAATACTTAAAAATGAAGGAAGTCACAAATATTGAATCATTTTAGTCATACACCTAACCAAAGGACAAACTAAGACCTAAAACCATCCTCCTAGAAGTTATTATAGTGGGGTATATAAAGGACATCATGATAATAATTCAAGGATAAGTAGATGAGATAATGAATTCTAGTGAGGAACTCTAGGCAAGGGAAAAGTAATACATGATCACCATAAGAGTTAAAATGGAGAATCAACCTCAAGTGGTAATCTTATATTGTCATGTTTATACATAGAGTACACCCCTCCTTGATAACTGAGCATTTAGAGGATAGGCAGAAGCTTTGACCTTAAGTTTGGATGAATATTGAAACATAATTATCAGTAGACATGAAGAGTTTCAAGGTTAGGTCAACTCATATCCATCTCCAACCTCCACTTCAATAGATACTATATTTTTAATAGTAGAGCATCATCTAAAACCACTTCCCTTGGTTCAAATTTGACAAATAAAGGAATGTTTAGAAGAGGTGGTATTAGATGAAATTGTGGAGTCTCTTATGGGGGATAAAAGTACAAATAATACTGACAAGGCCCTAACACACAAGTATGAGATCCTTGAATCTATAAGGAGGCCTAATATATAAGATTTGACACCTACAATAACACAAATGCAATATTATAGTCAAGAATCAAGGGTGAGCAAGAGGTTACAGGAAGCAAGATTAAAGCCACCATGTGTTCCTAAATCAAGGTTTAAAAGAGAAAGGTTTAATGGAAAGAATATCAATGATAAGGCATAATTTATAGGTATAAATCTCAAACTAAAGAAAATTTATACTAGTACATTCAGCTACAGTTATCTTCTCTTAGGCTTTGACTATGCTACAAGATATTTTTTTCTAAAGGATGTACATTAAAATTGATTCTAGGAGGAGATGAAAGAGTAACATTAATGATACTATAGTAAATTATATACAATTAAAAAAATCATCTTGGATAACTTATATTAGCCTCATCATCCACCTACAGTTAGCTTGTGGGAGCAAATAGTCTAAGTTACAGAGGTTAGAAGTAACTATTGAGGCAATAAAAAGAGAAGTTGAAATTGCAAAAACTAGTCTCAAGGTAAAACTACTCCTAGATACCCAAGGAAACTTCATGTAAGATATATTATCACCACACAGTCAAATAATCAAGAAGGAACACATACAAGCTACACCTACAAGGCAAATTTGACAATAAAGTTAAATAATTATTTAAAATGGCTTAGTATCCAAGTTAAATAGGGTATATTGGTTTTTAAGATCCATACATGATAAAAGTATTAGACAATAAACAAGGTTAAATATGAGTATAAATAAATCCTATAGAATTTTGAGACATCATCACAAGTCAAGTTACAAATGAGAAAGACAATACACATGATTTTATGTAAGTTCAGTCAACTTGCCCTAAGATGGCATTTATATTATAAGGGGATGCCAAGTGAAATAAAATAGGGACAGGTAAATATTATAAGTCCTAGGAGAATATAATATGGATTATCAAGGTCATTCAATTTTCTTACACCTAGATAACTCTTATAAAATATGCTTTCAACCCTTAGGGTCAGTTTAAACCCTCGATCCCCAAACCCTACAGAAGTAAACCAAAGGCTTTGAGAGGCTAGTCACTCTAAAAATCAATATAAGATGATGAATATAGGTAGCTACTAGAAAATTAATATATTTATTATGGTTTATATTCCATCAAGTCACCTATAGTGACCCTAGATTCAAGGGTTCCATGCGAATGTCGCCTACAGGTAATATAGGGTAATTTTGAGTAAAAATAGCCTTTTACAGCACTTAGAGGTAGGGTTAAGCCTTAAAAATTGAAATATAGGTTACATATAAGTATTTAAAATAATCCATAACCTTCTAAATATCATAAAAATAGTGGTTATACCCACTATTTTGTCTTATACCAAGATATGTCTAGGCAAACATTAAGGAGGCTAAATAGGTAGAATCAAGTGTTGAGAGGTATACAAAGTAAAATAGAACTATAAAATGATGTTAAATAAATTAAACATGGTGAAGAGATCATAAATATTCCTTAAAATGATTATATCACTCAAAAATACTATAAGATATCATAGAAAACAATCCAAATAAATAGGCTTTAGGCCTATTTATAGACCACACTATCACATCAAGACTCTTTCAAACCTAGACATCTAGTTTTACATTCAAGTAAGTAAATTGAATATTATTGGGAAATTATATAAGATTATTTATGTGGAAAATAGTGAATAAATATCATAAAATCTTTAAAATCTTGCTCAAAACATTCAATCCTACACACAGGTAGTTTGAGGGCCAACTTTAAGAGCTCACCCACTCCATCACATGAGTCCTCAGAGCTAAAGATATTAGTATTTTTTAGGTAACCATATGAAATAATAATACATGTTATATTGGTTATAATTGAGGCACTATTTTTTATGAATGAATGTTAAGGAGTTATGCACTCACAAATGGCCTACAAACTACCCTAAGGTCATTTTTTGGCACTCTTATCTTTGTCCATCCTTTTCATGGGACTCCAATCCATTAAAGGAAGTTGAGTAGATATATTCCCTATATATTAATGTAATTTATTCTAATTTTTTATTTTTTAATCTTATAAACCATCCTTAAGACCCCTAAATAGTCATAAACCTCTCTAAAACCCTAGGCAGACCAAATCTTAGAAAAGTTTATATTTTGATGCCTTAACACCTAGGTATGACCTAAAAAACTTGTGAAAGATAAAATAAATTAATATGGTAATCCAAATATGGTACATTACCATATGTAAATTATACAAAAACCTAAAAAATAATCTATTTTATATGGTTTTGAGTAGAATGAGGGATGTTTAATGGTGCAAAATGATTTTATCTATTGGGATAGAAAGTTGGTAACTTAATTAAAGTTTCCAAAGTTTAACATGATCAAGGATTAAATCTTTTATGTCTCTAAAATAACATCAAAAACTTCCAGTCTACTAGTACATGAAGAGATATGGACTAATCAGCCTAGAGGAATAAGTTAGTTTCCTTGACTTTATCAACCTACATTGGAAAAGTGTGGGCTACTACGTAACTATGGTGGCATAATTCATATTATAACTACCATGTGGAGTAATTATATAATATTATATGAATGTTAAATCCTTTTACAAGTGTAACTAACTTTTACTTAGTATCCCTTACCTATTTTCCAATGCCAAATCTCACTCAAGGGGAAATTAAAGAGATCCAATGCATGGAAGAGCTATAAGGAGGATTTTTTAGCTATTGTAAATAATTTTTTGAGTGGAATTGGTCATTTATTATATCATATCCATCCTTATACACCATTATACCCTTCTCTTTCATGACATTATTGTATATATTTAGGCTTTTAAGCCTTGATTTGTATCCCTCAAGCTGGTATGAGGATACTTTACTATAATTTGTACTTGTGCACCTTTTTAATGATGAATAGAACATCTTGTCACTTCTTCATGGTTCTTGTGTGTTTATGATTATTTGATATGTAACAATGGAATAACATTCCCTTTGCAAGTCCAAGTTACACCTAAGTATGATCAATCTCTTGATAGGTTATTTAGTGAATTATAAGGTGAATAGATCAGGTTTGAAGTGTTAATAAAATTTTGAATTCCTTAAACCAAACCTTATTTTATTAACCTTATCACTTTCATCATTGTACTAACATCTAGATGAAATATTTAAGTTGAGGAGTCATTGGAGATAGTCTCTTAGTTATATGAGTTATTTGTTGGTGTGTTGAGAGGTCAAGCTTATGAGTGGATAGAATGAATTTATGGTGCATCACCAAACTTATAGTAGGTTTTAATTCATGTATTTTCTCACCCTTTTTATCCCAATATATTAGGTTTTAGTAAAATCACTATATTTTCATATCATGGGAGTTAGCCCCTTAAATTTTAGAGGTTTGACATGTAACTAGACAACCCATAGTCTTAGGTCAATCCCATGTTGGACTAGGTTTTAGTAGGGGAATTGAACAATTTTATTCTCATCTAGGGTGTAACCTAATAATCCAAAAGTTATTCCACACCTGGTGGGAAGATATTCAAGTGCCTTGAATCATGATTTGATAATTTAGAAGGATAGCTTGCAGCCATCTTTGTAAGCTTCAAGAACTACATAAACATTTATAGTAAGGAGTTTTATCAAATCTTCATTTCAGAGGTAATAAAGATCATCATTAATGGTTTCATTCATTCTCATGTAATTTATGGTGAAGGATGGATGGATATGAGGTATAATCATGTTGCCCATCCTCTTATGAGTTGTCATATAACCATCTCCAATTCTATTATGACCCTTAGAAACCTTATCCTACTACATATCAACCAAATATACCCCCTTATCAGTCATATGATAAGTGTCCCTATGACCAAGGCTATCAACCCTAATATGAGTCTCATCTACCTCCTTTATATCCTAATTTCCATCATGACATTCTTAAATGTCATACTCATACCCCAAACCATTCCATATTTGGCCTTAAACAATCTCTTTTGAACCATGAGAAGAATATGATAAACATTGAAACATTAAAGAGGTCTGGGGAGGAGATTCTAAAACATGTCATTAGGGGTCTTAGAACTTCATTTCATCAAGAAAAGGAGTGTACATATTTCATTTGTATAGTTTATTTTAGAAACAATTGTGACATGCTTAACATAGATGGATGGATCTTTAAGATTAAGGAGAAGTTAGAAACACATGAGGGATAACAAACACACCCATATTGCCTTTCTTCCTTCATCCTAGGTCAACCTCATATTGGGCCTCTCATCACCACTAATTATCTTTGATAAAGTGAGTTTAAATGTCATAAAAGTTTCCTAACTCCTCTCAATCTTCCCCTCATGTAAATTTGTTCAAAAAAAAGTCCAAGAAGAAGGAAGAGTAAGTATTGAGGGAACCAATTATCATGATCAATCAAGGATTGAATTTGAATCCTCCCTTGATAAGTAGATTGAAGCTATAGATAAACATTTCTATTAGATATTAGCATCTAAAAATATCACACAACCTTAGATTCACATTCTTCCATTCATACCACAAGCAACACTACACTCTATGAAAGAATCTTCCATGCCTAAGTTCCCATATTGGAACTAGGTTTTGTAGTCAAGAAAGAAAGAAGAACTATCAAACAAATCTAAGGTCACTCAATCCCCAACCCTCCCTCTTCAAGAGTATAATCCATTTCCATCATGAATATCCATCCAAAGTAATATGTAGAAGGAGGAAGTGGTGATTGTTGAATATAAGTAGATAGATGAAAATAATGTGGTATACATTTCATCTCTATTGGAGTCACACAAGGATATTCTATGCCACTCATCGAAAGAGAACCTATCCTTCAAGAGGTAGGGAATGAAAATAAAATTGAACCTATAGTTGATGATGATGACTTGTTAGAGTTTGAGGAGAATATCACTATCAAAAAACAACTTGATAAGGAGGAACACCTTGCATTTTTTAAAAGTGTAGGAGATGAAAAGTTATAGGAACTTGATGAGTCACAAAAAGAATATGCTCACATTGGATAACATGAGGATGACCTCCAAGACTTCCTTGATGACATGGAACCTACCCTTCATCATGAAATTCCTCAAACACTTGAAATAACATTAGATCAATAAGAAAACATTAAATATGTCTTAGATGGACAAGAATAGATTTTGCTTCATTGGGTTGAGGATCCACCTTTCTCTATTGATGAGGAGTATGAATAAGCTTCAATAGACCAAGAGCTTTACAAAGACATTGTCCAAGAGAAAGAGGTGAGTAATCAGTATGATGACTTGTAGGTAGATGGAAAAATTATAAGTGAACCTTATGATTTGTCTATTGGTCATGAGGAAATGTCCTTTTGGGATGACTTAGAAGATTTCTTCCTAAAGTTAGACACCCCACCTCTACATAATTCAAAGCTTAAAGAGAACCTTGCTAAGGATACATTAGTAGTTTATAACTTGGAGTCAAATAAATAGAATAAATTGTGGATCCTAATTGAAGAAGATATGAAGTTTATGATGCATCATATAAATATTTAGGAAGGATGTGATTGGGTTCTTGACCTTCATACTCAACCCCTACACCTATGAATGAAGCCAACTAGTCCATTCACTCTTCTAAGTGAACAAGAGAGTGTTAATTGTATATGGAGGTTGTCACACATTGTTAAAAGTCTTATTTCACACAAATAATCAAATTAAAACTCCACATCATGGTGATACAATGGTGAAATAACATTCCCATTTGATCCTTGGGGAATGAAGTCAAAGTTAGTTCAATTTTGTGATAGTTATTTTGTTTGCCCAAATAAGTTTACATAAGTTTGTAGGTAGTGTTTTGTTGTAGTTTTTTCTTTCCCTTATTTGTCCTTAGTTTTTAGTTATGTTCTTGGTGTGTTGTTTTTTCTTTTCTATGTCTGTGTGTGTCTTATTTTTTATATAGGTCTTCGAGGTGTCAAAGTACAATTCAGTCAGATAGTCCAAGTAGTCATCATCTTATGATTTTTATTTGAATCACCTTGTCATGACCATGTCTATATTATCTTGACCATTAGTCTGGTCACCCATCATAATTTACAAAAATGTTAACATTTTTGCCTTACAGGCCAAATTTCAACCCCCTACATCATAAAAGTTCAATGGACATCCTCCTAGCATGGTCATATCCTCCTTATTCAATGAGAATCTTTAGGTCCTTATCATGATCATAATGATGTTTCATGGTCTTATGTTCAAATCCATGTTGTCGTGTCTTGAAGTCATTAAGATGGTATGTTAGGCACCATGGTGTATTAGAATGAAACATCATTATGAAGAGGTCATGGAGTCTAATGAACATTTAACCTTGTTTGAGGAGTATATTTGTATCCTAATGATATAAAGGTGTTTAAATTAATTTTTTGGAGTATTATATATTGACCATGATTAATTTAAGTCATTTCATAAGATGTATTCACCTAAATCCCATTTGACCCCTTTATGACCCCTCAAACCACCTTATGAGCTTATCTCACCTTTTGAAACTTTAGAAAAATTAAATGATTTTATTAATTAATATGAAAAGGGGAATTTAATACATCATATCCACACCACTTTACTCTCTCAAATTATTTCATACCACTTATAATCCTTTTAATTGCCACCCATACCCTTTCCACTAAGCTAAGTCGGCCCCACATGGCATTTTATGACTTCTACACTTCCCCCTACATTTTAATTTTCTTATAAATTCTTATTTAATTCATATTTCCATTAAATTGACTCTAATATTTCATTATAGAGTCTAAACATAGAGAAAATGATGGAAAAACACATTGTTTTGAGGCTTTTCTACACATTTTATGAATTGTATGGAATATACAGTATAGTAGGGGATTTGAGGTTGAAATTTATCTCATATATGATTTATATAAAAAAATTCATGATAAATGGATTCCATTCAAGCCCAAAACCATTTTACACATCTTCAACCCTTCTTTGCAAGCTTAGACTGCTCCTTAGGTTCTTGCTTGTACTATATAGGAGAGAGAAAGTTAGGGTTCCAAATATTATCCACAAGAATTATAATCAATAAAATTCTAAAAAAAGTAATTTTTTGAATATTTGTCTCCCCAAATTTATGAACCTTATTTAATAATTTATGGAATGTATAAGCCTCTCACATCTGCACATGCCATCTTCAAGGGGACGGTTTCCATGGATTTATGATTTATTTACTTAATATAATTGTTTATTTTGTTGTATTAGGTATTTAAGTACTCTTATATGGAAGTTTAAAAACTTATCTCACATTTACAAGCTTATGTAAGTATAAAACCTCTAATAATAGTCTGTGTGCACAGCCTATAGTAAAATTTGATGCAATAAATAGGGTGTTTGAATTTTTTGTAAGAGTTATGAGATTATTGTGAAAGTTTTTAGAGGTACCTAGATGTTTTAAATACATTATTGGATGTCTTATATCCTTTAGAAACTCATATGGTCTCAAGGAAGAATATTATGCATAGGTGGAAGACACTATGAAGTAGATTGTGTGTATGACTATTAAAGGCACCTACATAACTTCAAAAGTTGTTTAAGAGAATTAGAAGGAAGTGTATGTTGATGATATGGCACCTTAATGTTATTTAAAATAGGAAAATATACCTAATTTGTGGCCTTAATACTCATAAATACCATCTTATTCACCTCTAATTGTCTTAGTCCCTTATTAGAAGAATTTAAGTTTTCCTTGGAGAGATTAAGGCGTTTTAGAGTTCTTGAGGTTTCATTTTTAGGCTACTTATGTTTTGTTATTCCTTCAAATATTCATGTTGTATTATTTATGTTATAATGTTTTCCAATGATCATGTATCTAGTCATAATAGTGGCCCTACTATCCATTTCATACCATAATCCACATCACTGTCATTCACTCATCCTCTCTACCATTTTTCTATTTTTTCCCCCTATTTTGGAGTTTACATTACCTTATCACTCCACCTCCATATCTCTCCATCCATCCACCCCAATTATATGTATTAACCATTATATATACCTCAATTCCCTTTGAATCCTTAAAAAGTAAGGAAGTCACATGTATTTAATCCTTTTAGTCATATACCTTACGAAAGGATAAACTAAGAACTACATCTAGCCTCGTAAAAGTTATTGTAGCAAGGTATATAAAGGATATCATGAGGATCATTCAAGGATAAGTAGATGAGATAATGAAGGATATTGATGAAATATAGTCAAATAATAGATAATACATGATCAAAATAACATTTCCAATGTAGCATCCACCTCAAGTGGTACTCTTAAGCTATCATGCCCATACATAGATTACACCCCTCCTTGGTAAATGAGCACTTAGAGGATAGTTAGAAGCTTTGACCTTATGTTTGGATGAATAGAGAAACATCATTATAGGTATATAGTAAGATATTTAAGGTTATTTCAACTCCTATCCATCTCAAACCTCCACTTCAATAACTATAGTAATAGTAAAGCATCATCTACAACCACTTCCCTTGGTTCAAATTTGACAAATAAAGGAAGGTTTAGCAGAGGTGGTATTGAATGAAATTATGGAACATATTGTGGGTGATAAAAGTAAAAATTATGCTTAAAATGACCTAACACATACAATTATGAGACCCTTGACTCTCTAAGGATGCCTAACATAGTGGATTTGACACTTATAGTAACACAAAGGCAATCCTACATCAATAATCAAGGGTAACCAAGAAGTTGTAGGAAGCAAGATTGAAGCTACCATGTGTTCCTAAAGCAAGATTGAAAACATAAAATTTAAATGGAAATAATATAAATTATAAGGCCTATTTTTTCGGTCTAAATCTCAAATTAAATAACATTTATACTAGAGCATTCACCTACAGTTGTGTCTTCCCTCAGGGGTTGACTGTGCTAAAAGAGATTTGTTACCAAAGGATGTAGGTTAATATTTATTAAAAGAGGAGATGAAAGAGTATCATTCATGATACTATATAAAATTGGATACCATTTCTAACCTTCTCTTATAAAAAATACATTAGCCTCGTCATCTACCTACAATCAACTTGTGGGAGTAAAGAGGCTAAGTTACAAAGGTTAAAGGTAATTATTGAGGTAATAGAAAGAGAAGTTGAACTTCCACAGACCAGTATCATGGTAAAAATTATTATATATACCAATGGAAAATTTATGGATGATATATTATCACCACTTAGTCAATAAAGTAATAAATAACACCTATAGGCTACCCTTACAAGGAAAATTTGACAATATAATTAAATAATTATTTCAATGGCTTAGTGGCCAAGTTAAATAGAGGATTTTAGTTTTTAAGTTCCATAAATGTGAAAATTATTATAAAAAAAAGATGATAAATATTAGTATAAATAAATACTAGAGAAGTTTGAGACCTCATAAAAATTCAAGTTACAGATGAGAAAGACAATGCATAGGGTTTTATGCAAGTTCAATCAACTTACCCTAAGAAGGAATTTATATGCTAAAGGGATGCCAAGTGAATTGGAAAAATGATGGGTTAATATGGTAAGTATTATGATAAAATATCAATATTTATCAAGGTCATTAAATTATCCTACACTTATAGAAATATTAGGAAGTATGCTTGTAAAACCCTAGAGTCAGTTTAAACCCTCAATCTCCAAACCCTATAGAAGTAAACCAAAGGATTTGAGAGGATAATAACTCAAATAATCCATAGAGGATGATGAAAATATGTAGATACTAGATAATTAATATATTTATTATTGTTTTTAGTGCATCAAGTCACCTATAGTGGTCCCAGATTCAAGGGTTCCATTCTAATGTAGCTTGTAGGTAGTATAGGGCAATTTTGAGTCAAAATAACCATTTTAGGAACATAGAGGCATAGTTAAGCCTTAAAATTTTATATATATCATAATTAAAATTATTTAAAATCATATATACCCTTGTAATATTTATAATAATAGTGGGTGTACCCATTGTTTTGTCTCAGACCAAGACATGTCTAGGCAAATAGTCAGGAGGTTAAACAAGTAGAATCAAGTGTTGAGAGGTATATAAGGTAAAATAGAACTCTCAAATGATGTTGAATCAATGAAAAATGGTGAACAAATCCTAAATATTCATTCAAGTGAGTCTATCACTCACAAATACTATCATATATTATGGAAGACAAGCCAAACAAGTAGGCTTTAAGCCTATTTATAGACCACACTATCACATTAAGAATCTTTAAAACCTATACATATAGTTACACATTAAGGTAGGGGATATGAATATTATTAGGACATTATATAGTAGATATTATGTGGAAAAGAGTGAAGAAAGATCATAAAACCTCCAAAATCTTGCTCAAAACATTCAATCCTGCACACAGGTAGTTTAAGGGCCAACTTTAGGAGCTCACCCACTCCATCACATGAGTCCTTAGAGCCAAATATCTTAGTATATTTTAGGTACCCCTGTGAACTAATAATACATGGTATATTATTTTTAATTTAGGGGATAGTTTTTATGAATAAATGTTAAGGAGTTAGGAACTTAGAAATGGCTTACAAACTACCCTAGGGTCATATTTTGTTACTCATATTTTCCCATCCTTCTCATCAGACTCTAATCCATTCAAGGAAGTTGAGTAGGTCTATTCCCAATATATTAATGAAATTTATTCTGATCTTGGATGTCAGCATTGTATAACCATCTTTAAGACCTCTAGACTGTCATAAACCTCCCTAAAACCCTAGGTAGACCCCATCTTATAAAATTTGATATTTTGATTCCTTAATACCTAGGGATGATCTAAGAAACTCATTCAAGGTAAAATAAATTAAGAGGGGAATCCACATATGGTACTTGACCATACAGACATTATATAGAACCCTAAACATAGGTTATTTTATAGGGTTTTGAGTAGCATGAGGGATTTTTGATGGTGCAAAAATATTACAACTATTAGGATATAAAATTCGTAACTTAATTAAACTCATCAAAGATCAAAATGTTTAAGGATTTAGGTTCATAGGTCTCTACAAGTACATCCAAAACTATTAATCTATTAGTAGATATGGACCAGTCAGCCTAGAGAACTAGATTTCAAGATCCTAATGACTTTATAAGCATATTTTAGGATTGGAGATGTTGTTTTAGACATGAATCAAGATCACACATAAATTTTTGAGAATTTTTTAAGGTTTCATGGATTCAAAGTTTCAAAACTTAGGAAATTAGGCCTAATTGGCCTAATTGGTCATTAAGGGAAGTCAAATTGGAATTTAAAGGTCAATAGAATGAGTAAATGAAGGGATGTTACATTATTAAATGATATTTAAAGGTAATTAAATGTGAATTTCACATGTGTAATAGAGGAATAATCTAGTTTCCTTGACTTTGTCAACCTGCCTTGGAAAAGTATGGGTTGTTACGTAATTATGGTGGCCTAATTCATCCTATAACTACTATGTAGAGTAATTATAGACTATTATAGGCATTCTAAATCCTTTTAAAAGTGTAATTTAAGTTTACTTAATATCCCTTACCTATTTTCCAATTCCAAAATCTCATTCAAGGAGAAATTAAAGAGATACAATATATGGAAGAGTTAGAAGGAGGATTTTGTAAATATTTTTTTGAGTGGAATTGGTCATTAATTATCTCCTCTCCATCCGTATACATCATTATCCCCTTATCTCTCATGACATTATTTTATATATTTAGTCTTCTAATCCTTTATATGTATCCCTCATATTAGTACGAGGATACTCTACTAGAATTTTTACTTATGCACCTTTTAAATGATGAATAGAGCATCTTAAAATTTCTTCATGTTTTATAATTTGTGTGTTTATGCTTGTTTGATATGTAACAATGGCATAGCATTCCCTTTTTAGTTCCAAGTTACACCTAAGTATGATCAATCTCTTGATAGGTTGTTTAGTGTGTTATAAGGTGAATAGATCAAGTTTGAAGTGTCAATCAAATTACAAGTTCCTTGAAATAGCCCTTCTTCTCTTAACCTTATAACTTTCATCATGTTACCAACCTCTACATGAAATATTTATGTTGAGGAGTCAATGGATATAGTCTATTAGTTCTATGCATTGTCTGCTAGTGTGTTGAGAGTTTAAGATTATGAGTGGATATCATGAATTTATGGTGTATCACGACACTTATAATAGGTTTTCATTCATGTATTTTATCACCCTTCTCATCCAAATAGATTAAGTTTTAGGAAAGAACTTTATTTTCATATCAAGGGAGTTAGCCCCTTAAATTTTAGAGGTTTGGCATGTAAGTAGATAACCCATAGTCTTAAGTCAATCTCATGTTAGAATAGGTTTTATTAGGAGACTTGAGTAATCCTTTTCTCATCTAGGGTGAAACCAAGAACTCCAAAATTTCTCACACACATAGTGGGATGATCTTCAAGTGCCTTGAAGTATGCTTTGAAAATGTGGAAGGATAACTTGTATCCATGTTTGAGAGCTTCAGGCACTACATTATCATTTATAGTCAAGAGTTTTAGCAAATATTCAGTTTAGACATAAGAAATATCATTATTCATGGTTTCATTCATTATAATGTACTTGATGGTAAAGGATGGATGGATATGAGGTAGAATCATATTTCCCACCCTCTTATAAGATGGCCTATGACCCTCTCCAATTCTATCATAACTATTTTCAACCCTATCTTGATAAATATTAAGTAAATATTCCCCCTTATCAATCATATGATGAGTTTACCTATGACTAGGGATATAAACCCTATTATGAGTCTCATCTACCCCTTCTATATCTTGATTTCCATCATGATCAGTCATGCTAATAGTATGAAATTCTTAAACAGCCTATTCATACTTGAAACCATTCCATATTTGGCCTTAAACAAGCTCTATTGGACCATGAGAATAATATGATAACATTGACACATTGAAGGGGTATGGTGAGGAGATTCCCAAATATGTCATTAGGTGTCATATAAATTCATTATAGAAGGTAAAAGGGGAGTGGATGTCTTTCATTAGGAGAGGTTATGATAGAAATAATAGTGACATTATTGACATAGATGGACTAATTTTTAAGACTGAGGAGAAGTTGGAAACACATGAGGGATAACAAACACACCCATCTTGACTTTGATACTTCATCCCATGTCACCCTCATATTGAGCCTCTCATCACCACTCATCATCTCTCATCAAGTGAGTTTTAAAGTCAAAAAAGTTCCTTTAGTTCCTCTTAACCATTCCCTCATGAAAATTTATCCAAAAAAGAGTCCAAGAAGAAAGAAGGGTAGGAATTGAGGGAACCAATTATCATGATCATTCAAGGATTGAATTTTAAGCCTCCATTGACAAGAATATTTAATCTATAGATAAAAATTTGTATAATATAGTAGCATCTTAAATATTAGACAACCTCAGCTACACATTCCTCCATTCATGCCACAAGTTACACTACACTCTATGTAAGAAGAATCTAAGACTAGGTTACCATATTTGAACCAAGTGTTGCAGTCAAGAAAGAAAGAGTAAATACTAAACAAATCTAAGGTCACTCAATCCCCACCCCTCCCTCCTCAATATTCTAAGCCATTTCCATCATAGAGATCCATCTAAAGTAATATGCAAAAGGAAAAAGTGGGGATTATTGAGGATAAATATCTATATGAAAGGAAGTGGTATATATTTAATATCTCTTGGAATCACTACAAGGATCTTCTATTCTGATCATGGAAAGATAACCTATCCTTGAAAAGGTAGGGAATGAAAATTAGACTGAACCTATAGCTGATGATGATGGCTTGTTAGAGATTAAGGAAAGGATCTCACTATCAAAACACCACTTGGTAAGGAGGAACACCTTGTAATTTTTAAAAGTATAGAAGATGAAAAGTTCTAGGAACTTGATGAGTCAAAAAAATAATATTCTCACATTGGATAAGATAAAGATGACCTCTAGGAATTATTTAATGAAATGGAATTTACCCTTCATCATGGTAATCCTCAAATAGTTACAACAACATTAGAGTAATAATATAGTCTTAAAAAGGTCTTAGATGGACAAGAAGATATTTTTATTCATTGGGTTGAGGAGCCACCTTTATTTACTAATGAGGAGGATGAACAAGATTTAGTAGACCAATAACTTTGCAAAGGCCTTGTCTAGGAGAAAGAGGTGAGTAATTAGTATGATGACTTGTAGGTGGATGGAAGAAGTAGAAATGAACATTATGATTTGTCCATTTATCATGAGGAAATGTTATTTTATGAGGAATTAAAATATTTCTTCTTGAATTTAGACACCCCACCTCTACACCAATCAAATCTTAAAGAAAACCTTGCCAAGGATACATTATTAGTTGATCACTTGAATTCCAATAATTATAATTAGTTGTATCCCCTGATTGAAGAATATATGAAGATTATGATGAAACATAGAAATATTTGGGAAGGATATGATTGGTTTCATAACCTTCTTACTCAATGCATGCACCAATTTATGAAGCAAGATGGTCCATTCACTCTTCCAAGTGACCAAGAGAGTGATAGCTATAGATGGAGGTCATCACACATTGGTTAATGTATGATTACACACAAATAATTAAATGAAAACTCCACATCATAGTTCAATGGTCAAATAACATTCCCATTTGATCTTGGGGCAATGAAGTCAAAGTTAGGTAAATTTTATGGTGGTTAGCTTGTTTCCCAAATAGGTGATTTGCATAAGTTTGTAGGTAGTGTTTTATTGTAATTTGTTCTTTCCCTTGTTTGTCCTTATTTTTTAGGTATGTTCTTGGTCTTTGGTTATTGATTTTTTATGTTTGTGAGTGTCTTGTTTCTAATATAGGTCTTTGAGGTGTCAAGGTATAATTCAGTTAGATAGTCCAATTAGTCATAATCTTATTCTTATTATTTGAGTTACCTTATCATGACCATGTATAGATTCTCTTAATTAGAAGGAAAGTCACCCATTAAAGTCATTATACATGTTAACATTTTAGCCTCATGGGCCAAATTTCAACCCCCTACATCAAAAACTTTCAATGGTCATCCTCTTAGCCTGCACATAGAAATTCCTATCATGGTCATATCCTCTTTATTCAATGAAAATCTTTGTGTCCTTATCATGAGCATCACGATGTGTCATGAGTGTCTTGAAGTCATTAGGATGATATTTTAGTCATCATGGTGTATTATAATGAGAGACATCATTGTGAAGAGGTCATGGAGTGTAATGAGCATTTAGCCTTGTTTGAAGAGTATATTGGTATCCAGATGATATAAAGGTGTTCAAGTAATTTTTGGGGGTATTATATAAGGAATATGATGTATTTAAGTCATTTCACAAGATGTATTCACCTAAAGCCCATTTGACCCCTTTATGATCCCTCAAACCACCTTATGAGATTATCTCACCTTTTGAAACTTTAGAAAAAGGGAGTTATTTGATTAATTGAAATGAAAAGGGGACTTGAATACATCATATCCATGCCACTTTACTCTCCCAAACCATTTCATGCCACTTAGAATCTTTTTAAAATCCACCCATACCCTTTTCACTAAGCCATGTGGGGACTACATGGCATTTTATGACTTATAAACTTCCCCTTGCATTTTAATTTTCTTGAAAATGCTTATTTAATTCATGGTTCCCTCCATTTGACCCTAATATGGCATTTTAGAGTCTAAACATGGAGTAAATGATGGAAAACACACTACTTTGAGGATTTTCTATACATTTTATGGATTGTGTCATATAGAAATGATTTGAAGTTTAAATTTAGCTAATACATGATGTCTTTCCAAAGTTTCATGAAAAATGGACTCTATTCAAGCTGAAAAATGTTCTACACATCTTCAACCCTTCTTTGTAAGCTTAGACTACTCCTCAAGTTATTGCTTGTACCATACAAGAGAGAGAAAGTCAGGGCCCCAACTCTTGTCCACAAGAATTATACTCAATCAACTTCCCATCATGATAAATTATTGAAATATTTATCTCCCCATCTTTATGAACCTTCCTTAATAAGTTAGGGAATGTATAAACCTCTCACATTTGCATAGGCCATCTTCAAGGGGATATTTTTCATGCATTTGTGATTGATTTACTTAATATAATCATTGATGTTATTGTATTAGGTCTTGAATGAATATTTTATGTAATTTTTAACACCTATCTCACATGTATGAGCTTATTTAAATGCAAAACCTTCAATACCAGACTCTATGTACAACCTAAAATGAAATTTGATATAATAAACAAGGTGTTTGAATGTTTTTTAGGAGTTATGAATTGATTGAGAAATGTTTTATAGGTACCTATATGTTTTCAATACATTATTTGATTTCATATATCCATTACCACCTCATATTTTTTTAAGGAAGAAGATTATGCATAGGTGGAAGCCACTGTGACATATACTATGTCTATGATTATTAAAGGCACCTAAAAAACTTCAAAAGTTACTTAAGAGCATTATAAGGAAGTGTATGATGATGAAATGTCACCTTCATATTATTTAAAATAGGCTTCTCCACCTCCTTGGTAGTCTTAAGAGGCATATAGACCATCTTATTCACTTTTAACTATCTCAGTCCCTTATTAGCAGAATTTAAGGTTTCTTCATAGAGATTAAGGTTTTTCAAAGTTCTTGAGGTTTCATTTTCATGTTGCTTATGTTATGTTATGCCTTCGAAGATTCATGTTGTATTATGTTTGGTCTAAATTTTTCTAATGAGCATGTATATATTCACAAGAGATGCCCTACTATCCATTTCATACCATAATCCACATCATTTTTATTCACTCATCCTCCCTACCATTTTTCTATATTTTCCCCTATTTTGGAGTTTACATTCCCTTATCACTCCATCTACATATCTATCCATCCATCCACCCACTTATATGTCTTAACCATGCTATATAACTCCATGCCATTTGAATCCTTCAAAATGAATGAATTCACAAGTATTGAATCCTTTTAGTCATACACCTAACTAAAAGACAAACTAAGACCAATAGCTAGCCTCTTAGAAGTTATTGTAGTAAGGTATATAAAGGATATCATGAGGATAATTTAAGGAAAAAAATATGAGAGAATGAAGGATAGTGATGAACTCTAAGAAATGGATAAATAATACATTATCACCATAAGAGTTCTAATGGAGTATCCACCTTATGTGGTACTCTTAGACTATCATATCCATACATAGAAGACACCCCTCCTTGGTAAATGAACACTTAGAGGATAGTTATAAGATTTAAACTTAAGTTTGGATGAATATTGAAACATAATTATAGGTATAAATTAAGATATTTAAGCTTAGGTAAATTCATATCCATCTCAATCCTCCACTTCAAAAACTATTGTAATAGCAAAGCATCATCTATAGCCACTTCCCTTGGTTCAAATTTGATAAATAAAGGAAGGTTTAGTAGAGGTGGTATTGAATGAGAATATGGAATATCTTATGATGGATAAAATTAAAAATTATGCTCAAAATGACCTAACACACAAAATTATGAGACCCTTGACTCTCTAAGGAGGCCTAATACAATGGATTTGAAACCTACAATAACACAAAGGCAATCCTACAATCAACAATCAAGGGTAAGTAAGAGGTTAAAGGAAGTAAGATTGAAGCCACGATGTGTTCCTAAAGAAAGGTTGAAAAGATAAAATTTAAATTTGAATAGTCTCAATGAGAATGCCTAATTTATTAGTCTATATATTAGACTAAAGAGCATTTTTACTAGTACATTCAACTACAACTATGTCTTCTCTCAAGGGTTGACTGTGCGACACGAGATTTATTGCCAAAGGATGTAGGTTAATAATTATTCAAGGAGGAGATGAAAGACTATAATTATTGATATTATAGTAAATTATATACCATTCCAAAAATACTTTTGTACAACCTATATTAGATTCATCATCTAATTATAGTCAGCTTTTGAGAGCAAATAAGTTAAGTTGTAGAGGTTAGAAGTAACTATTGAGGCAATAGAAAGAGAATTTAAACTTGAAAAAAATTGTATAAAGGTAAAAATACTCCTAGATACCAAGGGAACCTTAATGGAGGATATATTATCACAAAGTAGTCAAGAGAATAAGAAGGATCACCTATAGGATGCCCTTAGAAGGTAAATTTGACAATATAATTAAACAATTATTTCAATGGCTCAGTAGCCAAATTAAATAGAGGATTTTGGTTCTAAGTTAAATATATGTGAAAATTATTAAAACACAAAAAAGGTTGAATATGATTGTAAATACATCCTAACTAAGGTTCAGACCACATCACAAGTCAAGTTACAGATGAGAAAGACAATGCATAGGGTTTTATGCAAGTTCAATCAACTTACCCTAAGAGGACATTTATATGCAAAGGGGATGCTGAGTGAATTATAAATGGGATAGGTTAAGATGATAATTAATACTATAATATAATAATTATTATCAAGTTTTTTCAATTTTCCTACACTTAGATAACTCTCAGGAAGCATGCTTGTAAATCCTTAGGGCCACTTTAAACCCTCAATCTCTAAACCATGCAGAAGTAAACCAGAGGCTTTGAGAGGATAGTCACTACAAGAAGCCATAGAGGATGATGAATAGAGGTAATTTATATAAAATTATGAGAGTTAATATGGTTTATAATCCATGAATTCACCTATAGTGACCCCATATTCAAGGGTTTTATGTTAATGTAGCCTGCAGACATTATAGTGCAATTTTGAGTCAAAATAGTGATTTAATGAACTTAGATGTAGATTTAAGACATAAAACCTGATATATATGGTCCTTATAAGTATTAATAATCATCCATTAAATTTTATCGGTCATAAAAATATTGGGCATACCCATTTTTTTAATCTCAGACCAGGACATGTTTAGGCAAATAATAAGGAGGCTAAGCAAGTAGAATCAAGTATTGAGAGGTATGTAATGTAGAATATAACTCTTAGATTATGTTGAGTCAATGAAACATTGTAAATATATCCTAAATATTCCTACAAATAATTTTGGCACTGACAAATTCTATCAAATATCATGGAAGACAAGATAAACAAGTAGGCTTTAGGCCTATTTGTAGACCCCACTATCACATCAAGACTCTTTCAAACCTATACCGCGAGTTGTAAATTTAGGTAGGGTATATAAATATTATTGGGACATGATATAAGAGTTTTCATGTGGTAAAGAGTGAATAAAGATCATAAAACCTCCAAAATATTGCTTGAAACATTATATCCTACACACAAGTAGTTTGAGGGCCACCTTTATGAGATCACCCACTCCATCAAATGAGTCATCAGAGCCAAATATATTATTATGTTTTATTTACCCCTATACACTAATAATCCATGGTATATTTTTTGGAATTAAGGGGATAGTTTTTATGATTGAATGATAAGGAGTTAGGCACTTATAAATGGCCTATAAACTATCCTATGGTCATCTTTTGGAACTCATTTCTTTGTCCATCATATGTATGGGGATCCAGACCTTTGAATTAAGTTTAGTATGTATATTACCTATAGATTAATGGCATATATTCTGATCTTGGATGTCAATATTAAATAAACCATCCTTAATACCCCTAGATAGTCATAAACCTCCCCAAAACCCTAAGCAGACCCAGTCTTATAAAAGTTGATATTTTGATGTCTTAACACCTAGGGATGATCTAAAAAAATCATGTAAGGTAAAATAAATTTAAATAGGAATATACCTATGGTACTTGGACATACAAACATTATATAGAACCCTAAAAAATAGGCTATTTTTTAGGGTTTTAATCAAAATGAGGGATCAATTTGATGATGTAAAATGATTCCAAATATTGGGATATAAACTTTAGAAATTAATTAAACTCTTAAAATCTTAACATTCGACATGATTCAAGCACATAGGTCTTTGATAGTACATCTAAAACTACCAGTTTACTATCACATGAAGAGAGATGGACTAGTTAGTCTAGAGAAGTGGATTTTAATATCATAGTGGCTTTATAAGACTTTTTTAGGATTGAAGATGTTTTTTCATACATTAATAAATCTCACACATAAGTTTTCATGATTTTTTATAGGTTTCATGGTTGCAAAATTTTAACACTTAGATAATTAAGCCTAATAGGACTAATTGGCTTAATTAGTTATCAAGGGAAGTTAAATTGGCATTGAAAGGCCAATATAATGAGTAAATGAAGGGATGTTACATTGGTAAATAATATTTTAATGGACTTAAATGTTAATTTCATAGTTTTAATATAGGAATAAGTTAGTTTCCTTAACTTTGTCAACTTGCCTTGGAAAAGTGTGGGCTAATACATAACTATAGTGGCCTAATTCATCTTATAACTACTGTGTGGAGTAATTTTAGACTATTATAAGCATGTTAAATCCTTTTAAAAGTGTAAACAAATTTTACTCAACCTCCCTTACCTATTTTACAATGCCAAAAGCTCATTCAAGGAATAATTAAAGGGATCCAACACATGGAAGAATTAGAATGAGGATTTTGTAAATTTTATAAGTTCTTTTTTGAGTGGAATTGGTCATTGATTATCTGCTCTCCATCCTTATATACCATTCTCAACTTTTCTCTCATGACATTCTTTTATATATTCAGGCTTCTAAGCCTTGATTTATATCCTTCAAGATGGTATGAAGATACTCTACCAAAATTTGTACTTGTGCACCTTTTCAATGATTAATATAACATATTGTATCTTCTTCATGGTTTATACTTTATGTGTTTATGCTAGTATAACATGTAACAGTGGAATACCATTTCATTTTTAGGTCCATGTTACATGTAAGTATGATTAATTTCTTGTCAAGTTGTCTAGTGTGTTATAAGGTGAATAGATCAGGTTTGAAGTGTCAATCAAACTGTAAGTCCTTAAACTAAGCCTTTTTATCTTAACCTTTTCCCTTCAATCATCCTAAAAATCTTTAATTTAAATATTTATGTTGAGGAGTCAATGGAGATAGTCTCTTAGTTCTATGCATTTTTTGTTAGTTTGTTGAGAGTTCAAGCTTATGAGTGGATAAAATGAATTCATGGTGCATCACCACACTTATAGTAGGTTTTCATTCACATATTTTTTCACACTTTTCATCCCAATAGATTAGGTTTTAGGAAAATAACTATATTATCAGATCAGGGGAGTTATCCCTTTAATTTCTAGAGGTTTGACCTACAACTAGACAACCCATAATCTTATGTCAATCCCATGTTGGACTAGGTTTGAGTAGGGTACTTAAACAATATTTTTATTATCTAGGGTGCAACCTAGAACTCCAACAAGGATATAAATAATGGGAAATAAATGTTTTAAACACAAAGATAAGGATCCATAAATAAGGGGATATAAATGTTTCACAAATAATAATAAGGTGTCACATACAATAGACAAGTTATGACTAATCTAATATTAAAGGAAACAACATCGAAGAAGTATAAAACTTACAAGGTAGTCTACACCATCTAAGTATGAAAATTTCATAACATAGTAAAATAAAATATTCATGTAACACTATAAAACATGATAAATACCAAGGCATGTGTAATAAATCATGATAGCTACACATGGTAAATGTAAATGTCATTGAAATATATGACCTATAATATTTTAATTTATGGAATAATTTTTTCCCTACATTGTCATGGCCCCTAGTTATAGGAATAGTCCAACATCTATGTATCCATGTGTGTGTGTGTGTGTGTGTGTGTGTGTGTGTGTGTGTGTATTCCAAGTACATCACTCAGTATACCATGAAATGCATGTGAATATAAAAAATATATATGTAATATATTAACCATGTGATAAATAACATAAATAAATTATGTAAACTAACAATCATTTCATGCTCAAATCTTGATTCTTACTTTTTTAGAATATGAGTTTTTTGTTATTTTTGTTATTTTTTTATCTTATATTTTTCGAAAATGTTATCAAGGGAAATGTTGAAAAATTAAAAACTCTAATTTATTATCATAAAGAGTCCTAATATAAACATGGGGAGAGTTAACATGTGGGAACAAGTGGTGTGATAGGTAATTATATGTGAATTTGAATCTATATCTAAAAAAGATCATGTTGTATAATAATTATCTTCATCATCACTAATAATTTCCTATGTAGGATGAGTAACTTGAGGATGTAATAGATTTAGTGAAAAAATTGTACCATAAGTTAATATTGTACATGTGTTCATTTTAGAACACTTTGAACTAGCATAGGATTTATTCTAGAACATGGAATGAATATTAGTTATCACGATTCATGAATGTGTGTAGTAAGTAACCTTGTATAAAATCCAAAATATATGTGGTAACTATATCTAGATAATAAATTTGAATAGGTGTAATAACCAAATGTTGTGGTTTTGGGGGTGTAATAATAAATGCTAATGTCATAATATGGTACTCATATGGAATACCTAGAACTATCACCACCTTGTTTAAATGTAAGTAATTAATGCATTAGTGCATTAATGGTGATACTAGGTTAAACTTGTGTATCCAAGGGCATCCAAATAACATATTGAAGACTCTTATGCTTGGTAAAATTAATAATGGGGTAGTTATTACTACAAATCCTACCTTAAGAGGTATCACAATGTTTTTAGAGGAAAAAACCACTGAGAGGGCGGGGGGGTGAAATAGTGGTGGAAAATAATTAAATTCAATTTCCAAACCCTTAAAACACTTAACCTTTCAATACAACCATTTATTAAGCATACAAGATATTTATAGTAATGAATAATGAAGATAATATAAGATCACACACACACAAAACAAGATCTACATGGGAAACCCTCTTCGGGAGTAAAACACACTCTTAATCCTATAAAAACTTAGACTAATTGTACTATAAGGTGTTACAAACTAGAGACTGGTCAAGTCCTTTAGACTAGAATTTAGTGAAACACCTATTCCACAAGGAACACCTACCCCTAAAATGATCAAATTCTCTTGAACACCTTTTAGTCAAGTCCTTTTAATCCAAAATATTGATCAAGTCCTTTTGATTAAATTCCTTTAGTAAAACACATGTTTCACAAGGAGCAACTACCCCTAAGAAAGATCAAGTCCTTTAGACCCTCCCATGAAGTGAACACTGTCACCTTAGAACTAATGTCTTTAACACCTAATGATAGATCTATAATTTTTTAATCCTTGAATAAACTCCTTCTCTATCTCATGCAGGCCTCTCACATAGGATTGACATAATATCTCTCATTCTTCACTCAAACTATCCTCATAAACATAATCAAAACTCTTTGCATATATTCAATATTCAAACGTATAAGAGTAATATTATGACATCAAAAATATGACCTAGAAGTCATACACTCAATTAAAAAAGTAATATATTCATAAAATCATCCAACATGCACACTATCTATCCTCTCTTCTTCTCTTCAATGCATACTCCACTCATATAATGCTAGAAACCATCTCCTTTGGTTTCACTATTTATAGATATTTCTTGAATAACAACTTCATCATTAGCTATTGGACTTTTCTTAACCCTTAAAGATTCTCTCATATCAAGATACATCTCAAAATAATTTTCATATGTCATCCATAGTATCTATGGGTCATCCTTAAGCAACTACACCTTTTAATTAGTCCCTTTTAGCTCTTACAGGTCTCATGGATACCTATTCACCCATTAACACTTCATCAAGAAAAATAATAACATAAGACCACTTCCAAATACATAGTTTCATTCCTCATGACCCCTTAGACATCTTCAAGTACTTAAAATAATCTCTACTCACCTCTCCATATGATCAATCTACTCACATAGTAGCCTTATACATAAAAACATCATGAATGAACACACTATAATCTTCTAAGCCTTTATTCATATTCAATATCAATTAGTTAAACCCTTAAAGATAATAAACATCATCCTCATGGGATATATAACACTCCCAAATATCATAATAATTATGAGACATCAAAATACCATCAAAATGAGCTCAATTATCCTTCTTGGGTCACTTACATAACATAGTCAAAACACATAGTCAACTTTATAGCTCAATAACTTTGAATGTACAAACACTTAAACCTTCAAATCACCTTTACTAAATGAACCATGGAGTACTCTACAATTTTCCATTCATAGCACCATCAAATTCATCTAGGATAAAAATATATAGCTCAAACATTACATACTAGTTTTTTACCTTCGTAAATTTGAATATTAAAATTCAAATGGTCATAGTTAAACATTGATCATCTTGTTATCATCTTGTGCTCTCATTGCTTAGATCAATTATGCACCATTGATCTTATTGTAAATATCACAACCTTTTATTAGTTAAAACTATATCACTTTGACCACATCTCATGCATCCTAGAAATATTTAACCACATACGCTCTATTGATATCTTCGATATTGTACTTGATTTAACAATGCTAGATTAGTCTTGATTAGTAAAAACATACACTCACCATTGATCCTTGTAGGAAGCTCAATCTTTATCTCTGCTAAATATTAGACATAGAAAACTTGGCACCATATTTCTACATCTAGGCATCTTGGAGAAAATTTGCTTTGTTGATCTCTTTGAGATTTACTAAAACTTTACATTGTGCAAAATTGACTAAGTATGAGGACCATTGTAATCTATCTATGAAACTAACTTTGAACCTCAATAACTTTTACTATGCTAAGATGAATTATATAAAACTTAGACCATATGATATTTGTTCATATAGGAATCCAACCATTTATCATCATGCTCCTGAAACCTTCACACATGAGAGATGTAACTCCATTAATCTACTCACTTAGATTTTTCTACCATAGATTTAACTATGTCAAAAACTGCCTAAGAGGCCAACTTTAAACATGCATATATTTTGTCATGCTTAATTACATGACCTAAAATTTAGTGAATAGTAATTAGGCACAAAAATGAATAAACCCATATGATAATTTTCTTTGAATACCTTCATTTATTCAAAATATAACCCATTCAAAATTCCTACATAGTTTTTCTTACATGTAAATTTGGCTATGGGAAACCACTATCAAACTACTTGGGAACCCAACTTTACACATGAATATCTTTTGTCACAATTCATTTCATGACCTAAACTTTATATAATAGTAACTAGGCACAAAAATTAACAAACCCATATGACCATTTATTCCTAACACATCCACATGTGGAGATTATGATGTCATCAAACTACCTACTCAATTTTTTTATCACTAAACCCAAAATGTCTAGATGAAAACTATGGACTACCTTGATGAATTTCACTTATGCACACAAGCTATATAATCACCTTTAACCTTTTTTAAGACATATTAAACATTATTAATATTCTATACGCATCCCTAATCATATATAAATAGTGAAACTCTAAATATCAACCAGGACAATTTCAAGCACACTAGGATAAACACATTGTACACTTTGTCATTGTCACTTAGACTATCAAGTCACTTCATCTACTCACCTAGACACTTACATGAAATCAATATGACATCATTGAAAATTATCCAACAATATCCCCCTTTGTCATTGATGTTAACACCCATCATAAAACACTATACAACTCACCTTCCTTTTCTCTCTTCAAACACTCTCATAATAGGAAATTTCTCCCCCTTTAACATAATGATAAAGTGGGCACCAACTGATCCTTATGACATATAAATACTACCAAAAATATAATACCATCTTATAAAGATAATAAAAATTCCCCCTTAACTTGAGCCTACCTCTTCTTTCCTTGACAACTTCCTCTTGCAATATGCCAATACTCTTCTTCAACCAAACACAAAAACCAATGAAGAAAAAACACACAAGACACTAAAATTTGATGGAACTCACCAAGAGACATATGAGAGGGATTAACCCTAGGAATTTTTATCAATTTCACCGCTTGAGCATCTTTATATTTTTACACACCATGAAGAACCACTATACATGCTTACTAGCCTTCTCTCTCAAACCACCTTAAGGACCACCAATAGAACTTCATGCCACTCACCAAAAAGGAATAATTATATCATCCAAAATAAGAACCCACCATCAATAAAATACCTTTCTCTTTTGGATAAAATAAACAAAAACCACTCTTCTTCTCACTAGGCCTATCTGGATTCCTTGTAACCCTACCTAGAACTTGCAGAGCCCACAACTTTCAATAGACAAATCTTCAAGACCTGAAACTTCATATATAGAGAAATATCATGTTCCCCCTCAATCACACATATTTTTAACACCTATATAATTCTCTATAATATACTTTACTCACAAACCAACATGATAATTAGGCTTTTATTTTGACAAAAAAATGAATAACTTAAATTCCAAAAACCTTAAGATCTTTTTGAAGCTTGATTTCATAACCCATTTGGCCCATTCAACCTATTAATAATCCTAAAAACTTAATTCATAAGGCAAACCACTTTTTTAGTAGAGCCCAAAACCCTAGAAACTTAAATCAAATAAGGTTAACAAACCTCCTTCTGGTCAATGCCCATTTCTAAAACTTCTTGAACACTTGGAGACTCCCATTACACACTTTTCTACTAATATTTTATCTTCCACACATTTGGGAACCTTGAATTAGTATAAAATGTCTTTAAACATGCAATAAGATAGATAAACTCAGGAGCACACAAGAAAACTTCAAAAGGCACAAACATGATCACCAAGACATAGATAACATAGATTCATGACATACTTTTTCATCTATAAAATCTTTCTTATATCTTGGAACCTCATCAATAAGCATTCATAAAATATTTTATTTGAGTAAAACTTGATCAAAAATAGAAGGATGCTCACTTGGATCCATACTTACCTCAAAACTAGCCTCAACCAATAACCTGGTCTTCTCCTTGAGCTTGGTTACTTCATTCACAACATGAGCAAAAAATGAGAGCCCTTGGCACTCTTCAACTTCTATAGCATCCTCCACCATAGTAGACAAATTAATTGGACCTTTAGTCTCATCATGATGCATACTTACCACCGTTGGCTTCCATGAGTTAACTTGCCTTCTTTTTTGCACTATAGGATCCTTATTCAACCTATTTTGATTTATAGGCCTTTGCTTATAAAATCTAGCAATGTGACCTCTCTGGTCATAGTTATATCAAACCATTATTATTTAAGATAACTCAAATTTACCTACCTAATATGGATAAAATCTTACAAATTGTCCTATATCATAACAATTAAGAGAAACTACTCTTTTTGAAGAAGACTCACCTTGCCTTCCCTTATTTAGAAAATGCTTAGCAAAGTGTTCCTTATCAAGATAGTTGAAACACTCAACCTTGCTCACACCTTTTTATTGATGAACCCAATCATAGTTTCATGAAAAATCATTTCTAACAGGTCTCTTATATTATCTATATTTATGCCTAAACTAGTTACATGTATAACAGTAACCATTAAAATTTGCATACCTCATAGCATTTGGTTGTCTAATTTGATTTGTCTTCATTCTACTAGGACCTTCCTTCCTTGTCTTATTATTTATATTCAAATTTTTATTTTCCTTGTTCACATTATTCTTCATCTTGTATTAAGTTGCATTCTTTGGTTCTTCTTTGTATTTAATACTAGCTCTATCATGTGCATGCCTTTGACCACTCAGAATATTGTCTAGATTACTTAAGATCATTTCAAATTTCATAGATTAATTTACCTTACTAGATGTCTTATCTAACTCAATTTTCATAGAATCATTTTCAATTACATAACTTTAACACTCATCTTCTTTAGCTTTTAGGATTATAGATAGGATTTCTAATTGATAATTGAGATGCTTGATCATATCTTCATGCTCCTTAGTGTATTCATTCATTCTTGCCTCAAATATACTATATTGTTCCTCATATTCCTTGATTTTTCAATTCATATTATTGTTAATATTATTCTCAATATTCAATTCTTCTAGGGTCTTTATCAATTTAGTTTCACATTCCACCTCATATTTATCATAATTTGAATCACTCCAAGTAGACTCTATTTGATGTGAGCAAATACCTTCCTCAACCATGAAGAGCGTTTCATCTTCAATAATACCATCATCTTCATAATCATACTCTAATTTTATAAACCTTGCACAAACTCCCTCTCTATCTCATATAGACCTCTCACATAGGCATGTTGTGATCTCTATCCTTATTCACTCAAACTATCCTCATAAACACACTCAGACCTCTTTGCACATCTTCAATATTCAAACCTATAATAACACTATTATGAAATCATAAATATGACCTAAAATTCATACATATAATAAAAAAAATTCTATTCTCATTAACTCATCCAATAGGTATACTACCTATCATCTCTTCTTTGCATCAATGCATACTCCACTCATATAAGCCTATAAACCATCTCCTTTGGTTTGACTATTTATAGAGATTTCATGAATAAAAACATCATTTTCATCCATTAGAGCTTCCTTAACCAATAAGGCTTCTCTCATATCAAGACATGGCTCAAAACAATTTTCATAGGTCAGTCATAGTATCTTTGGGTCACCCTTCAGTAGTTACACCTTTCAATTAGGCCTTTGTAGCTCTTATAGGTCTCATGGAGACCTATTCACACATTTATCACTTCATTTAAAAAAATAACATAAGACCACTTCCAAATACATAATTCCATTATTTATGACCCCTTAAACATCCTTAAGTGATTACATTCATCTCTACTCACTTTTGCATATGCTGAATCTCATCACATAGTAGATGTATACACAAAAATAGCATGAATGAACACACAATTAACTTATAATAATTTTTTCATATATAATATCAGTTTTTCAAACCTCTAAAGACCATATAGATCATCCTTATAGATTCTAAAAAACTTGTAAATAGATAAGTCATTATGAGACATTGAAATACCATTAGAATGAGCTCAATTATCCTTCTTGAGTCACTTGTATAACATAATAAAACACACAATAATGTTTGTAGATAAATAACTTTGACTATACAAACATTGAGACATTTAAATCACCTTTTCTATATGTATAATATATTCCTCTACAATTTTTCCTTTTACAGTACCATAAAATTCATCTTGGATCAAAAGATAGAGCTCAAACATTGCAGACTAGTTTTTTCCCTTTACAAATTATAATATTCAAATTAAAATGGTCATATTTAAACATCGATCATCTTTCTACCATCTCATGCTATCACTCCTTAGATCAATTACACACCATTGATATTATTATAAATAGCTCAACTTTTACTTCATTAAACCTTTATCACTTTGACCTCATCTCATGCATATTAGCAATCTTTGATCACATATTCTCTATTGATATCTTCGAGATTGCCCTTAATTTAACAATGCTAGACAACTATCAATTTGACATGTTGAATTTAATATGCACTATTTATCTTGAATAGTGCAAACATCTATTCATCATTGATCCTTATAAGAAGCTTGATATTTATCTTTACTCAATGTTAAACATCAAACACTTGGCAATATCTCATTATATCTAGGCATATTGGAGAAAATGTTCTCCATAAATCTCCTTGAGAGTAGCTCAAACTTTACCTTGTGCAAAATTGACTATGAGGACCATTGTAATCTATCTGAGAATCCAACTTTAAACCTCAATAAATTTTGTTATGATAAGATACATGATCTAAAACTTGGACCATATGATCTCCATTCATAGTGAAATCCAAACATGTATCAATATTATATTTCAACCTTCACACATGTGAGATATATCTCCATTAATATTCTCACTCAAAATTTTCTACCACAAAGCCAACTATGTTAAGAATTTCTTAGGAGGCTAACTTTGAACATGCATATCTTTTGTCATGCTTCATTGCATGACCTAAAATTTAGTGCATAAAAACTAGGCAAAAAACTAGACAAACCCATATGATCATTTTCTCTTGAAACCTTAACACATTAAAAATATAACACCATCAAAATTCCTACTCAGCTTTTCTTACCACTTGCAAATTTGGCTATGGGAAAACATTGTCAAACTACTTGAGATCCCAAATTTTTACATGCATATATTTTTTCATGCTTTATTTCATGACCTTAAATTTAGAACATAGTAACTAGGCACAAAACTAAAAAAACCCATATGACCATTTCCTCTTGACACATCCACACATGGTGATTATGACATCACCAAATTGCCTACTTAGATTTTCTACCACTAGACCCAAAATGTCTAAATGAAAATTATGGACCACCAAATGAATTAAAAATATGCACACAAGATCTCTAATCACCCTTTACCTCTAATATAATCTATTACATATGCTCAATAATTTATACTCATCCCTAATCATCTCTAAATGGTCAAACTCTAAAGATTAACCAAGCCAACTTCAAGTACACTAGGACAAGCACATTACACACTTTGTCATTATCACTTAGACTATGAAGGTAATTAATCCACTCACCTAGACATCTCCATGAAATAATTGAAAACTCTCCAACAAATGTGTCCCAAGTTATTTTATTTTTTATTAAATCCCTTGACTATATTGGTTATCGATTTTAAATCCTCATGTTTGTAAGAGACTTAAAGTAAAAGTGTGATTATAAAAGAATTCTCACTTGAAAATTTTCAATCATGACACTATAAATGTGTTGTAAATCCACATAGTTCATAAAAATATATAATTTAAATTTGAATTATCATCCATAATCTCACTATCATCAAATGTCATTGTGGGTCTCCTATCATATTGTAGAAGAAGGCATATATGCATTTCACATATAATGTAACTTAGAAGTATTGTTGGTTTTTTTGGACTTTTGATTTTTAATAGGATTACAGAATATTTTTATCTTATAATTTTCATTATAGTATGTTCTTTAATCCATTAGGGTGTGTTAATCTCAATAGTATTTTCATCAATGAGATCTTGTATCTTATACCTTAGACTAAATAACCTATTTATAGAATGTCCAATACAATGATGATAGTAATCCATTATGTATAGGTTTATTCATATAAACCTCTAATAAGGGAGGAAGATATATGATAATATTCTCAAATACATTTTTAATAAGACATGAGAAGGTCAAGGTAATCATGAAAATAACTTCTTTGGTGGTGTGGATAAAACAAGATGATTGGTAGGTTGTGACACTACATTATTAGTTATATTGCCTTCATTATTAGTGTATTTTGTTTTATATTTATAATTTTTTTTTATTTTAAACTTGGAAGATGAATTATTTTTAGTACTAGGTGTGTACTTGAGTTTTTTTAAAGCTATGATCTTTACTTCTCGATCTCTAATTGTATGACATAGCTCGTCAAAGGACTTGAATTTATTGATTGAAATAGAATAATGTAGTGGTGATAGAAAACTTAACTTAAATGTTTATTTTATGGCATTATCAACCATAGGATATATCATCTTGGATAACATAGTCTTATACAGTAATACATAATCACTAAATTACTCACTAGATCCTTGTTTGAGTTTAACATTTTGACAATAAGGGATCTTTTCATAGATGTTAATGGAGAAGTGTGTTGTAAAATTATTAGATAAAGGATTGAATTTTTTTAATAATTAGGATGGTAAATCATAAAATCATTATATTTCATAATCCCTAAGATTATATTAGAATATCCTATTTAATAATTACTCATTGGATTCATAATCCAAGCATGTTGTGTGGAAGGATTGGAGGTGTTACTCTAAATCACCTTTATCACCATAAAATGAAATATTTGGAGATATAAAATCCATATTAAAGGGTAATATAAAGTATATATGGATAAAGTATCATGAATTAAAGTATATAGATATGGACAATGACTAGATCTAGAGGGACTTGCTTTAAATGTAACACCTTAGCTTTCAGAGATTAAACAATCTACTCAAGGGATCATGTCATAAGTGAGTGTTATGATGTAACATGCATAATAACTATTTTAGCATTAATTTTCACCCTTGGAGAGAGTTATTTATGATCTCTCTAATTGAGTTACACAATGGGAACAACCCTGAGCTGTGGGTCACCTATGATGGGGTTGAACCTCCAGAGATGGATAGATTCCTCTTGATGCTCACATAGACTAATGTTCAACTAGTGATTCATATAAAAAATGGTTATAAAGATGGCTATGGGATCTTAATTGTATGTAATCATATTTACACAATGTACAAGAATTAATCTTAGATCGGATAAGATAGATCACACTTACACTTATGATTGGGTATACACTTGTTAAGTGGGAGCAGGACAATTATGAGGATCTTCTAGACCCGATTAGGGGATCACTTGTATCAATTGTCAAAACACATCATGATAGGAAGGGTTATAAATATTAAATTATAATTTAATCATAAAAAAAAACCTAAAAGAGTCTTATGATTTGATTTTCACTTATGTAATAAACAAAAAAGTAAACTATTTTAGGAACAAGAAAAGTAAACTAATATAGTGCATACCAAAGCTTATGGCATAAAGTGGGAATTAGAACAAAAATAAAAAATAAACATGCATATGAGACATATAAGCACATAAATGTATATGGATTCCTAATACATAGATGAGAAGAATACATACTACATTATCTATCTACTCTTACAAAGGATAAATAAAGTTAGGAATACTTACCTTTGAAGATGAACCTACCGAGCCTCAATCTCTCCCTTAGCCAAGGTGATTTACAAGTTATTTTTGTGGTTATAAGGATAACCAAGATAAATCATCTCTAGGATACATGACCTACCTAATCATCCAAAATACTTATCCATACGATAAGATCAGAGCACCAAAGAAAGTATTGAACCCTAAATCTTTATTCCTCAACTAGAATGGTTAATAAGTAGATGTTTATTCACACTTATTTACTTAATTATTTTATTATATTAAATAGTGGGAAATGACCTTGTATATATAGTAGTATCTTTCCTAAGAATCACTTAAACATATTGTCTATACTAGGTTGAATGGGTTGACATAGTATGTTTGTAGTCTAATTGACTAGGTTTGTGCTAGGTCAAAGAGGATGCTAAGTCAAAATAGCTAAATTGTCCCAAAAATACACTAGGTCAACCAGGTCAACCTAGTGTACTAGATAGGTCAAAATGGTAATAAGGAAATAAATGAAGGAATAAATTGTGATAATAATTAGAATGGATAGGAAAGAGAAGAATGAGCTCAGGGTTCAAGGTTTTAGGAGGCTATTGTGTGGATGGCAAGTGGTAAAAGGAACAACAATATTACTAAGCACTGATGGTCTACCCACCCCTTTCTTAGTGCACCCCTTAAGGTATGAACTTAGAGATATTTAGATTTGATAGGTTCCTATAAGATACAAAGTGTCAATAATTAATACAATTTTGAAAATATTATGTGTATACATATGTCCCAGTTGAAGCTCATCACATATTACATAAGTGCAATAATTCTGATGCTAAATATGGTGTAGTAATTAGAAAATAAGATAAATGAAAGGACTAAATTGAAAAACAAATACCTTTAACTTACCTTAGTGTTGTAGATAAATAAGAAGACTATAAGAAAGTCAAGGTGTCCAATGTAAATAAAACTAGGTGAACCTATAGAATTAAATGAAAAAAATAGCCAAAAATCAATTTTTTTGGAAGATATGCATATAATAATGGAAAATAAATATTAACAGATGGAGGCATAGCTAGAATGGTGGCCATAAAACTAGGAGGGATAGAAGAAATGTATAAGACCCTCTAAGTGTGGATGTGGTGGTCATGTTCCTTAGTTTTTGGGAATGGTTGACCAACACCTTCAAATGGGAGGTGGATTGGGATGTCCATTCCATCCTCATACTACCCATAGTAGGATAATTAATGACTATAGGGATACCAAATAGCATGGAGGAGAGGAGATCCTTAGCTATGTGAGCTACAGGCTCAGAGATGATATTGTCAAGATGGAGAGTCAATATGGATGATATATATCTAAAATTTACAATATATATATATATATATATATATATATATATATATATATATATATATATATATATATATATATATATATATATATTGTAAATTTTAGATCTCTAAAAGGTAGTGAGACCTTATGACACAACGAGTGCTCTATCATAAGTTAGATGGCAAGGTACCACTATATGTGGTAGCCTTGAGTAGGATGATGATGGAGGAGTGAGTAATATACAATCTAGGTTCTATCATCTAGGTCCAGCTTGTCCATGATCTATTTAAGATGATCATTAGAAGACATAATACCATGAGATTGATCATACTACTAATATCATGGATATATGAGATATTTCCTATATATCAATCAACTAGGTTTCCTCATGTGGTTGATGATAGGTTACCTTGGATGAGGACATGGAGGGAGAACTAAGTAGCATAGGTCATGCCCCACATTTTAGTGTTATAAATATTCAGATGCATTGATATAGTATGGTGACCATATGAGTATCTGTTGACTACCTAGTAGAGCTGGTACATAGTTAGACTAGTGCTAAAGAGGAGAGAGGTGATAAGTCACTATATATGGTGGATAAATCCATATCCAATGGCATGAATGATAAGGTAGATGGGTCTACCTCATCCAACAACAATGATAATCATTATTGAGAAGTGGACTTGACATGAGAGAGAGCCATGAAGGAAGAAGAGACTCAAACCATTGATAGCGATATTGATATTGAGACCATGTTGAGAGAGACCATGCACTAGTCAGGCATGAAAAAGGTAAAGCATGAGGAGATGGAAGTAAAGGTAGAGATAATAAATGTACCACCACTATCTCCATAGAGAGATGAGTTATAAACACCAAGGACATAGTAGCAATGGAGGTAGGAGGAGAGTGGAGACCATCATCATCCTTTGTGAGTTAGTAGAGGAGCTAGAAGAGATATAAATGAGAGAGATATCACTCAAGTACAAGCTAAGACAGATGTGAACCATGATAGTTCAGTTTTAAATAAGGAGGAAACATATATAGGAAGTATTAAGAGGTTGTGAAAATGAGGAGATTATGCTAGGTAATCATATAAATGGCAAGACCATAGGGAATAAGCCATAGCTAGGTAAGAAAATATGATTAATTTTTGAAATATATTGATAGATATTATGAGATATGATAGTGATCTAATATATATCTAGTATGATTTTCTAGGCATACCTAAGGATGAGGAGGAGAGATGGGGGTCCCTAGTTAGGGGAGCACTCCATAATGTCCTAGATAAGACTTTATATCCATATGACCCCGTGACATTAGAGGATTTGAGTGTACCAACTACTCCAACTCAGGAAAGCTAGTTTAGACTAGTGGGAGAGGCCATGAGGTAGATACTAATGTATAGAGAGGGTATGTCCACCAGTAGAGATGGGTGTAGGGGAGACACAAGCTTTGTAGGCTATAGCTAATTAGAGACTTACACATCTATAGATAGTGAAACAAATGATGCAAACATATATAATGATGTAAATCTAGTAAACTTAGGCACATGCATCAACCCAGACCAATTTGGTGTAAGAATAGTTGAACATAGCATGTCTCCAAGGATAGGTAGAGGGATTGAGATCGTGGAATACCTCATTATAGCATACCATTTAGAGGATTCAAACTAAGTCCTTATCAAGTAGTATGGCTATACCATGAGATAGACATGATGGAGCCAAACCATAGAGTTGGATCATTATTTATGGTTGTATCAAACTATTGAGATATATATATATATATATATATATATATATATATATATATATATATATATATATATATATATATATATATATGATATATCATTTTGGATTACTAATGTTGGTTGTATATGTTATCTTTATGATGGTTGTTCTTATCATTACATTGGTTGTGTGTATAGATGCTTTGGATATATATTTCTTTCTAGCACATGTATTTTTCCTTGGTGTATATGCTATAGGAGATATATGTGATGTGGTTTCTTTTATATCATTATGAAAAACACATGCATGGTTAAAAAGAAATAGGAAAAAAGACTTGGAAAATATAATTAATCAAAAATACACTACACACTAATTCAAACTAGGAAATGTGTAATAACATGCAAAATGACTAAGTATAAAGAACCAATAAATGGTAAATAGGATGGTAAAAAGGGGATTTTGCTTTCAAACCATTGTAAAATATTTTTTCACTAAATTAAAACAAGTACAATCATACTAAATATCATGTTGGGAAGTATGACCACAAAGTAATAAAATCGAAGGTATGTAAAAGGACACAAATGGTAATAAAATCAAACCAAAATTAATTCAATAAACTATACTATTTCATGATGGGAATTATACAACAGAAAAAAACTTTCATAAACTTGGTCATAAATTTATCATACTAATTCAAGTTGGGAAGTATGAGAAATTCAATAAATGGTTGTAATCTTACATGCACTTAGAAAATAATAAAATAAAAGGTGAATTAAAAATGAAGTAAACATAAAACATACTAATTTAATCTAATAATCATTTCAAATGGCATGTAACCTCATAATCAATTGAATCTTATTTCTTATTTGACACATGTAATTTGGATGGTGACTTGTTTGTTGGAAAATTTTTATTTAATGAGGAGGGTCAGGTCCTATCTACGGTCTTACACTGTAACTCACATAATCAAACCCAAGGGGTACCAAATAATCATTGGTAAGCAAAAGGATAAGGAAAGGTAAATCAAGGATGTGGGTAATAGGATGGAAAATGTGGTAATTTTTTAGGGATGTTGGGTCCTATTCTTGGTCTTACAAATCAACTCACAAATGAAATCCCATGTGGAGTGATCATAAAGAAAAAAATATCTCTCAAAAGTAAATATAAGGAAAGGTAATGAAAAAGGGAGTGTAGAAATCAAAGACTTTGGCATCTTATGAGAATAACTTAGGAGGAAAGAGGCATACTCAAGGCATGAGAAGACACTAAGTAACTAGTGGTCATCTATGTATAAAGGAAACCTAGTTGTAATAGACACAAAGTTTTTTAGGCAAATAGGTGTGCTAATAATATCAACTCATGAAGGTAGATTGGTACAAGGAAATGTAAAATGGACATACATCCCCATGACATGTTCCCCACCCTTCAAGACTCCTTAAAGAGCCATCAGTCTACTACAAAGATTGGGTACTTACATGAGAAATTAGGTAGAACTAAAATATATTTTTTAATTCTCCTCTTCTAATCTATTAGCCTACCATACCCCAAATGACCTCAGCTCTACCATGAGGCCAAATATGAAGTTTGAGCTTTGAGTAGGAGAAGGAGATGTGATTTGAACCACATGTTTTAGTGTGATTTGACTTTTAAGATATTTCATATTTTTTCCTTTTGATATAATTGCATTTTGTTTAAATGATTTCGATTTTAACTTTATTTTGAAGTCTTTTTTTTAATCCTCCTCCTTATGGATTTGTAGTTACCAATCATGAGAGAGATAGTTATAAACATGAATGAGCTATAGGCTAAGGGTAAAGGAAGCTAAGTAACCAAAGACAAAATATTAACTAGGACACTTAGGCTTGATAATGAACAAGTATGTGATCTCAAGTCTCAACTGTGTATATGCTTAGTTTGCAAAAAAGGAAGAAAGAAAAGGGAGATCTAGAGGTGGACTTTTAAAAAGAAATAGTAATGAGAAATATTTTTTTCTAAATGATCACATGATAAAAGGAGATAATAATAAAAGGGATTAGGATAGATATAACCAAGTCACCATGACAACTATCTATGAAAAATAAAGATAAGAAAACAAACGATCATGAAGATATAAGGGAATAGATTTGATAAAAACTCTAAAAGAAAATAAAGGAATGATAAGTGAAAAATATCCATGATATGGAAAATACAATTATATGCAAAAATATAAAAATATAAGCTAACTATAATATGACAAGAAGGAGAAACATAATATAAGATAGGAAATAATTTAACACAGTGTCAAACGATATAATCAAATATACGAAAATAAAATTGGAGCACATGTCCAATCCAAATGAAAATTAGTGAGAACCATGCATGTGCTTCATAAATATTAGTAAATCTATCAACACACATTATCCAAGACATCAGATAAATATCTATGAAGCTAAATGTATACTACTTCTAACATTTCATCTATCTTTGCTAAATACTGGTCAAATAATTCTCTCATGATCTTCTCAACTAAAAAAGTAGGCATACTCATTGGATTGTGATAAGGAGGGAAATTAGGCAAAGTATGGTTAGGATATTGTGTGGGAATGGGATCTACGAGAGAAATAGTAATTACTAATGGATAAGGATCCATAGGTGAAGGAGGATCCATGGGTGGGGAAAGAACCAAAAGTATAGGTATAAAAGGTGATGTAGGGACCACAAGAGGTGTTGATATGGGAGAAAAAGGGGGAGACTTATTGTGAGAATGACCTATGGGAGGAAGGTATAAGGTTTTGGAATAACTATAAGATGGTCCTTAAGATGCTGATGAAGGATATGATAATGATTAGTGTGATGTGTGCCACATTGGTGCCATAGAAAATACCTCTTATCATACTTAGGTATTTATTCAAGAAAGATATTTTGAGGAGGAAAGGTAGTTTCTATTGATTGGGAAGAAGGACATAAGGTATAAATATATTATTTTAGATTATGGAAATGGGTAGAAAAGTGATTGTCTATCCCATGGAAGTAACATATATGTTTGTGTGATTTTTTAGGAGAAAGACTCATGGGAGAAGGTGTAATATGACTGAAAGAAGAAAGAGATGGATCTTCGACCCATTTTTTAGGTAAAGGATCCATCTTAGGTAAAGGAATAAAACTATCACCAAGAGAAGGTGGTGGTGGATAAGGAATAAAACTAGGGTTCTTAGAAAGAACACTGGTGAAAAAAGTAAGAGTAAGCTCATCAAAAGTGGATGAAGCAATAATAATTGGTTTTAATATAGGTTCCACTATGGGAGGGGTAGGATCAATAGAAGGTATAATGAGGGTAACATTAACCTCAAGGGTAAACCAAGGATGGGAATCAAGGAACATAAAATAATGGTAAGGTCTAGTCATAACATGATCAATGAGCATAGTCTTATGGGGATCCTAAAAAACTAGAGGTGTCAACACCATCTCTACTCTTTGATAAAGAGGAAAAATTCAAGAATTAGGAACTATAAATTTTTGAATTGGAGAAGATGCATGAAAATACTCAAGTAAATAAGAATGATAATGCATGATATTGGCATCATGATCTTAGATAAGACTTCCTAATAAAGGATCATCTAAATAATAGCCATCATTATAATCTGGCATATCAGGATCAATAACATAATTTGGAATACATTTGTCATCAGAGGAAGCATGGTGAATAGAATGTTGAGTCTTAGATAAGACTACATGAATGTCATCATAAGGACTTTTGTGAGAATGATGAGATAAGGTGAGAGATAATTTTTTTATCTTTAATTTAATCTCATTGATCTCATCATCATAAGAGTCTACAAGGTTGGGAGGAATGTTACCAATGAGCTCAGGATGTCCATTAGAACCTCTATTTTAGTTGATAGGAAAATTTAATCATTGGGGCTCATGTAATGGAATGTTAGGAAAAGGTTCAAGAGTAGGAATCTTGAAAACACCATGATCTTGGAATTATTCAAAATTTTAAGGGTTAGTATCTCCTTTAATCTTGTAAATGTCTCTATTATGAGGGAATTTTACACATTGGGAGGTGGAATAAGTGATATATCACATATGATGAGTCCATGGCCTACCAAGTAAGATGTTATAATAAAGGGGAAAGTTAAAGATCATCACCTTTAAATGAATGGTAATGGGTGGGACAGTAATGGGAAGCCACACACACCTAAGAGGAGGCATTTTACTTTTATCATATCCTAGGTAGGTGCTACGTGTAGACTTAAGATTGAATTTTGAATATCTAAGGGTCTTAATGAAATCAAGAAAATCAACACAAGTGTCTAAACACTCATTAATCAATGCTTGTTTAACATGGATATCTCCTATTTGGATGCTAATAAATAAATGAGAATCATCTACATGAAGTAGAATCTCATTAGGAATCATAGATGAGATAGGAAATTTCAAAGAAAGAAAAGTGTCAAGAGTTTCATCAACATTGATGGACATATTTTCATATTATTGCAAAACACTATCCTTAGAACTAGATAAGGATACCTCTCATCCTCCTAAGGGAGGATGAGGGACATTCATTTCAAATAATAGTTACATAAGATGGTTTTGATAATGGGGAAAGTTCCTCATAAGCTCAAGAAATGGAATTTGATATGGGAGATTAATGAGATTTATTATGGGATCCCATTCATCATAACCCATGACAAGATTGTTATATATAGGCACATAATGGTTAATAATATCTTCATAAGGTAGATCTAAAGAGAATTGAAATTTGTGTTGATAGGAATGAGAAGGTTTATAAGAAGGTTGTAAATCATTTGGTGATGAAGAAGTAATAGGTTTAGATTGATCTGGAGGTTTGGAAGAAGTGGTAATTGAAGGTTGATTATCATTAGAATATTGATTATAATTATTATTGGAAGATGATGGAAGAATGGTAAAAATAGAATGGGATGTGGTATCTAAGGGAGAATAAAAAACTAGGCCATCATCAAAGGTTATAAGATCATCTTACCCCAACTCATTCAAATGAGTTTGAGAAGAATCTTGGATAACACAATATTTTTGAGAGGGAGGTGGGGTGTAGATAGGTTGAGAATCAATGAAAGCCACCACCCTTCACATATTACTCATGATAACCATATTATTTTCATATGTTGGTTCAACAAGATTTTCTACATTATTGGTTGAATAAGTGGGCTTGTCTTGGTTTTCTTGAATAAGTTGGTGGTTAGGTAAAGGATCTTTGTAGATATCTAAATGAGTTTTTGATTGATTCAAAGCTTCAGTTTTAACATGAGATTTGTAAACCTTGAAATTAATATCATAAGCTTGTTGACACTTGAGAGTGATGGAATCATGATAAAAATTAGGTCCAAGAAGAAAATCCATAGCTAAATTATGAAGCTACCTACAAGTCTCATGAGAGTAACCCCAACTAGCATGGAACCAACAAAATTTTATGGGATCATACTAGGTTTTCATAGGACAAGTAGGGTCCATTTCTTGAGGAAGAATCCTAGGCAGGCATTTAAGCAATTTAGATAAAGAAAGAGGTTTATGGACATTAATGTTATTTGGTGAAGAGAAATGAGGATTAGTATATTGTTGAGAAGGAGTTAGTTCTTAAGAAGGGGTAGGAATGACATCTTGAACATTGTGAATATTATCATATGAGTTAGTAACACCATCATTGGTAATATTTTTGTTTTTATTCTTAATCAATAGATGAGAACCCATGGAAGGTTTGGGTATATCAAATTGACATATAAGGAAATATTATTGTTTGGCTTGGTCAATGGCCTCCTCTAAAGTACATGGAGAAAGGGTGTAGACTCAATACTATAATTTAGAAAATATATCATTTGTAAAGAGATGAAAGAGATTTTCATCCACCATGTTGTGTTCAAACTTGTTTGATAAAGTCTTCCATCATTTAACAAAGGCTTGGGTAGTTTAATTTTCATTTTTTTTTACAATTAATGAAATAATCCAAAGTGTTTTCAATAAGATCACTAGTTTGTAATTCTTGTACTAAAGCATTCACTAAATCTTCCAAACTAGTAATGGAATGAGGTCTAAGTTGGTTTTACCAATCCAAGGAATCACTTGTGAGTGTTTTGGAAAGGATATTGGTAATAGAAAAGGTGTTTAATATGACCCAATATTTATAAATATTTATGAATGTCTTCAGATGAAGGGTAGGATCGGTTAATCTATTGTATGAAATATTAAGTGTTATACCTCCAATGTCAATATTAGTAATTTGAGTGGTGAGAGGTTGATTTCTTAGATGCTTGATGGTTTTATTGACTAAGGGAGGTTAAGGAATGAGATTTACTTGATAATATTGAAGAGGGGAAGGAGGAACACTTTTGTTATGCGTGCCCCAAGCCATTGGTTTTGATTGTGTTTGAAGATTAAGAATGTGGTTTTACATTCTCATATTTTGATTCATATTATGAGCTTGAAATGTGCTTATTTGGTTAAGAGTTTGTAAGAATAGTTTATGACTTTGATTAGTGTTATTAGAAGTAGTATTGGTGTTTGTGTTGGTATTAGTGTCTTGGATACCACTATTAGTATTGATATGGGATTGAGAAGAGATGTGAAAATTTGAAGCACTAGTGGCAAAATTTGCTTATGAAGCAAAACATGGACTAGTAAATGGTTAAGATGAAGATTCAGTAGAAGCATGAGTGATTTGGGTAGAAAATAAAAGGATTAATAATAGTAGGTCTTATAAGAGACCCAGTAGGTGTAGAACCAACAATGTTAGTTGAGGTACCAACATGGAGGTAGAATAAATCAAAGAAGATGTAATGTCATAAGGAGTCAAGATTGAAGGAAGAGGTCTAGAATCAAAGAAATTAGTATCCCCAAATCTAGTTGGGAAAGTTGGAGTAGATGAATTAGGTTCTTCAACTTGACCACTAATCATGAGGTTATATATGGTAGATGGATATCTCCCTCTATGATGAGGAAATTCAAAAATAAAGAAGAGAATTTCAAGAGTATACTCTAATTTAGGTTGATCCCTTAAGAAAAGATGAGGGTTTTGGTACAAATATGTATTATGAGGATTCCCATAGTTTATTGTGTGGGTTGCAATATGGACATTACTATCATTCTCAAGAGGAAACCTACTTTGTCTATGGGATATTTTATTAGGATTATTAAATTCCATCATATCCACTGATTATTTTTTAGTGTTATTACCAAATAGATAATCCATGATGACAGGAGGAAAGGCAAGATGAGATAAACAAAGAATAAAAATTTGATTGTAACTGAACTAGGTCAATAGGATTGACCATGTATAGAGAACAAAAATGGGTGAAAAAGCGGGAAAAGCCTATAAATAGTACTAGGTCAACTAGGTTGACCTAGTGTGGTGTACAAGATTTGGAAAATATTCTAGGTTGACCTGATCAACCTATTATAGTAAATAGGAAAAAGAAAGGGTTGATAATTAATTTGTGAAAATAAAGAAAGATAGTTTACATTAAATCTACAAAATTAGATACTAAAAGTAAACAAATAATTAATTGAATTGATGCTAGCCAATCCAATTGATGCACACAAAGAAAAAATATTGCACCAATACTAGCTAATGTAAATTATTTCACATAAAATTGAGCAAATATAAAGCAAAAAAATTGGAAAGTAAATCTAGCTAATTGGTCAACCTAGAATGTTGATTAGAATATTGAGAATGATTTTAATTGATAGGGAGTTGGCTGTAAGTAAGGTACTAGATATAAATCTATGGATGGTTTTAGGTATGTTTAAATTGAAATGAACTATAGTGATAATGATATAGGCTTGATATTGGGGCCTACCCCCTCACTTCACACATCATAATGATAAGGGTGTTAGGTGATTATCCAAAATATACCATTAACCACGTTTTATACTTAACCAGAGCATCAAGTTAGCTTCCCTATTAATCATGAAATCCAAGTAGGTTAGCCTAGGTAGTTAAGTGTTAAAATTATTTTTGATGTTATGTGATTTGGCCATGTGTACAAAATAATAGAAATAGTGAAGATAAGTGGTTAATTAAAAAACCTCCTAATTAGACTATGTGAACTATTATCAGCATGAAAAAAATCTTAAAAAGAAAGATGTGATTAGCATACAAAGTGAATTCAAAATTTGAAATAGGGTATAGTGAAAACACTATATGCATAACACATATAACTAGGTCAAGAGTATCAAGCTATCACTATTGAAGACAATGTCTATAAAACCTACTAGGTTAACCAGGTTGACCTAGTTATTTTAGAAAGTAAATAAGACATAGAACTAGGTTGACTATATTGATCTAGTTGGCTATGTAGAGATAATTTTGAAGGCTAAAAACTTGAAAAAAAAGTAAAGAATAGAAAGAGATAGAATAATGTAAAACTCATCTTGATGGTTTAGAGATGGAAATGAATAAGATTACTTGATCAAGAACCTTATATAAAATTTATCCAAAATTTACAAATTGGGTCAAGCTGGTTGACCAAGCAATATTAGAACTTGCCAAAAAGTAATAAAAAAGTACTAGGTCAACTTGGTCAACCTAGTTAGTTGGACTGAAAGTTGAGAAATACACTAGGTCAAATTGGTTTATGTAGTATGCTGATCTAGAAATCTAAAAAACTAAAACCTATACTAGGCTGAGTTGATCAATCAGGTTGTATAATAACTACTAAAAAGTGGGTAAAAATACACTAGGTTGACTTGGTCAAACTAGTAGGCCAAATTGAGAATTTAGAAAGTTCTAAAAACTTGTATTAGGTTGAGTTTTTTGATCCACTTACCTATTCTTGTGCACAAATAAAAAGAACTAGGTCAATACAATCAAACTAGTATGTCAAAATATATGATAGAAATGATGACAAAATAATGAAATAAAAGTGAACAAATCCAACAAGGGTTTGATTAATGTTAGGCTCACTAGAATGTATGTAATAAAAATTTCATGATATACATGAATTAATCCTAGATCAGATAAGATAGAGCAAACCTACACTTATGATTGTGTTTACACTTGTTAATCAGGAGCATAAACAATATGAAGATCTACTAGACCCAGTTAGGGAATCATTTGTATCACTTATCACAACACATCATGCTAGTAAGGGCTCTAAAGCCTATAGTATAACATAATCATACAACCCTAAAAGATTATTATGGTTTTATGTTCACTTATGTAATAATCAAGGAAGTAAACTATTATAATAACAAGAAAAGGAAACTAATCTAGTGCACACTAAATCTTGTGGCATAAAGTGGGGGTTAGAAAAAAACAAATAAACAACAACTAAACTAAAAATTCATAGGATACATATAATCATGTCAATGTATATGGAATCCTAATACATGGAAGAGAAGAATACATATTGCATTATCTATTTACTCCTACATAGGAGAAATAAAGTTAGGAATATTTACCTTTGAAGATGAACCTGTCAAGCCATAGTCTCTCCGTTGGCCAAGGTGCTTCATAAGATATTTTTGTGGTTGTAAGGATAAAAAAGATAAATCATCTCAAGGATACATGACCTACCTAAGCATCCAAAATATTTCTCCACAAGATAAGATCAGAGCTCCAAATAAAGTATTAAACCTTAAAGCTTTATTCCTCAAGTAGAATGGTCAATAAGAAGATGTTTATTCACACTTATTCACTTAATTGTTTTGTTCTATTAAATGGTGGGAAATGACCTTGTATATATAGTAGTATCTTGGCTAAAAATCATTAAAATATATCAATTATACTAGGTTGACCAGGTTAACCTAGTATGTTTGTGGGATAACTTACTAGATCTATGCTAGGTCATCTAGGATGCTAATAAGTAAAAATAGTTAAAGTGTCCCTAGAATACACTAGGTTGACTAGGTCAACCTAGTGTGTTAAATAGGTCAAAATGGTAACAAAGCAAGAAATGAGGGAACAAAGCATGACAATGATTAGACTCGATAGGAAAGAGAAGAATAAGCTCAAGTTTTAAGGTTTTAGGAGGCTAGTGTGTGTATGGAAAGTGGTAAAAGGAAAAAAAATATGATAAATAACTCATATTCTATCCACCCCTTTCTTTGTATACCACTTAAGGCATACACTTAGAGATATTGAGACTCGATAGGTTCCTACAAGATACAAAGTGTTAGTAATTAATAAAAGTTTGAAAATATTATGTGTATACACTAAAAAAATTAACCAGGGGGTGATGCACCAAATAAAAAATGGAAATTCCCATAAGCTTAAACCCACACTAGATTTATAGAGGACAATACTAGTTCACACAATCTCAAGATCAAGTTGATTGCATAAATGTTTCATGGAAGAGGTTTAGGAAGCAATAAATGAAATCAAAGAGATTATTTAAGACTCATTGAAAGCTCACATTAGTGGTATAAATAACACTAATATAGACCTATCAATAACATTGAAAACTACCTAAATAAGGTTATAAAGAAGGAACATGGATGAGGAATATTCTCCTTCACACAATGACATAGTGCACAACTCACCAAACATATATCCAAGGTAAGAGATAGGCAAAGAAAGTCTCATCGCATAAAGTGGTAGTTGTTACAAATTCTTGAAAGGGTTGAGCCTAATCAAGATGAGCATATTTTGCAATATCTTGGAGAGTATCCATATCTCCTAGAAAGATTAACAAAAGGTTTAAACTCTGAGAAATCTGACAATGCAAAAGAGACTAGGATATATAGGAGAAGAGAAAAAAAGAGTGGGATCACACCATTTGAAAAAACATTAAATGAGTTGCCACTATCTTTATTGAATGCCCCACCATTATTTGATCCAATAAAAGCTAATACATCTTGGACAAGATAGCCTGCCTTTGCTCGAACTAGTCCTTGAGCCATCTCATTGATTAAGAAATGTACTAGAAGACCAGAGCTCTATTTAGGGTAATGAATCATGACTTTGCAATAAATTAATGTTCTAACTACTTTCTCGGCCTTAATCTTCCACTTTTTTTAATATGAGGACCAAATATTCATAATATTAAACTGATATAAATATGATAAAGTCTATTATAGGTTGTTTTATGTTCCTACTATATCTCTAGGGATGATTTGACCCATATTTATACCTTTACATGTTTTTCCTATAAATATTGTGAATGGATTTACTATAGATTAAAAAATAATCTCCTTTTATGGTTTTTAGATAGTCAAAACATCTACCTAGATGCATTTATATATGATGAACAAATTAAAAACTTATTTTATCTATGTTAGGTCTAAAAGGACCTATAATGTCCCTATAAATCCCCAATGACTAAGCTCAGACATGTAAATGTCCACTTGGTTCCACTTAGAATGTGATTAGGCTTGATCCCATATATTTTCTTCAACTTGGGTCTAAATTAGATTTCTTGATATTTATTTAAATCTTTTGACTCACCTTTTATCTCTTAACCTCTCCTAGAACATGTTCAAGCTTGGTTCTATATATTTTTTAATAGCTTGAGTTCACAAAACCCTTGATCTAATCATATCAGCCCATGTGGCATCTTCTGAACGTGCATATCATACTTTGATTACAATCATTTTCATTTTTTGGACATGTGTCATTCTTATGTTCCTTCCATAGCTCTTCTATCACTTGGTTCATGTGTCTATGCCACATGGTACATCTTGAGATCCTTGACCCTTTGATCCATCTCACACTATTAGATATATGGTCCAAGCTAATATGAGCCCTCAGATTTGCCATTTATTTTAAACCCTAATGGTTACTTATATTGTCTTAAAATTGATGTTTGTGCACCCATAATTTGACATCCACATAATATTCAAATTTAAATGCTAGTGATTTTCTTGTCGAGCTTAAATTTGACATCTGCACGAATGTCCCATTCTACAAGTTCAAATTTAAATACTCATAACTTGAGCTACAAAGCTTGCATGAACATGAAATTTTTAGAGGATGTTCCTAGCATGAAGAAGTCCATTACACTATTTTATTTTAGCTCATATACATCTCTGAGGTGCATTTATGAAATTCACAAGTTAGTTGATCCATTCATTTTTCCATGATGTTTTGGTGATAGTCTAGTCCCTAAACTTGCACAATTCATCCTTTGATCATTCTTTCAATTTTTTGATAGATTCTTAATATTTGTGTAACCTAGATCATGCCTTATATTCTTGAAATACATGAGAAACTACATGGTATTTTCCACTTTTCAATCCTAAACCCCTTTTATAATCCCTTTGATCCATTACTTCATCAATCATGCAAAAGCTTCATATGTGGGCCAAAATTGGCCAACATCTTTGGCAATTCATAGGGGTTACATGCCTATCTATGCAAGTGAACCTAGACCATGTTCCCTTATAGTATATTGGGCATGGAGTATTTACATGGATCGAACATTTTGAATTGGATATCACAATGGATACGAATCTTATGGATAGCCTATTTTTGAAACAATACAAAGACCAAAAGGAACAAAACATAATAGAGTGCCCAAAGCACTTATTAAAGGGGAAACTATCTAGAAAAAAATAGGGACAACAAACAAAAAATTTCCAAAACAACACTTATATGAATTTAAAATACTAAATATGTATAAGGAAACTAACTAACCAAAACAAGACATGATCCACCTAGATCGAAAGGAAAATTCATAAGCTTGCCTAGTCCAAGAGATGGTATAGGTTACAAGGTAGGATATTTATTAAACATGACCTTTGATGAGGCATTCCTTTTACTTACCAATTCTCTTATAATCTCTTGAATGACAAATACATATAAAAATAGTCACCAAAAAAGGTAAATTGTTCTTGTTCTTCAAGATTCTCCTCATACTACTTATCAGTTACAACCTCTATAAGTGACACCTTATCTAAAAATTATCCTTGCATATATTTGGCACATTGAGTGACATTGTTCTCCTTATTGTTAGTTGAAAACTCATTAAGATATTCAAGGAGTTTAGAATGGCCACCCCCATTTCCATCATGCCTTTAATGAGTGCCTCTAGATCAAATTGCCCATGAACTTGCTTTCTAATGAGAAACATATCTTTTCCAAGTCCCTCAAACCCTTGAAGAGGTTTAATATAAAACTACAAAACTTTTGAGATTGGTTTAAAATAAATTTTAGATATTGATTAATATTGAATATAAACCATTCCCACCTTGGTATCAATAGGCTCACTACTAGTAAACACCTTAATCTCTCCCATGAAGCTATGGTATAACTTTTTCCAAGAATCCTCCTCAATCTACCTATCAAAGGATACCACCCCTTGTTCATTCTTACTTGGAACCAAAAAATAATCATATATATCCTCTTGAAATATGATCTATGATAGCTTCACCATACTTGACCCTTCCAACTCCCTTTTTCTACAAGCAGTAGGACCATCATCTTCAATGAAGAAGGGTAATTCAAAGCAAATGTTTATCTCTTCTTCAACTCTTTCTTGTGGTTATTTTGAATCTACCACCTCATCTTATACCTTAAAAACCAAAAGTTATTATTGATATAAGGATAGGATGGGAAGGAAATAGGGCTATTTCGGTTGCTCAAAACTTAATAAAGTATCCTTCTAGCTTAAGATGGTGGGTTTAGGCTTATTGGAGGACTCTTGGATAGGTTATTGAGGAAGGAAAAAAGAGTCCATTGACTTGACCTCAAAAATATTCTATCTTTCTTAGTCTTTGGTGGGAATAGGAGAAGGTTATTTCACAAGTGATGAAATAACATAATTAGGATACTTGATGTGAGGTAGCCTCTAACATGACATGTTCTCAAATTCTCGAAGAGGGCTAGGTATAGTTTGAGGAAGACTTGGAATCAAAAGAGGTGTATTAGGGATAGGAAAGAATGGTTGAGGCTATTTGGATTAGGTTTATTTATTCTCCCACCTCTATAATCTACCAATCCACCATTGGATGAGAGTTATCATTCCACACAACTCATTATTTATATAACTATATTGGACCTGTTCTCTAACTAGCATCCATTTACCTATAAACATTTGAAATAACTACCTTATATTTTCTATGAGATGAAAAGGGATCACATCAAGTTCTCTATCCCATTTTCTCATCACCTCTTTGGATTTTAACATATCTATCTTCAAATTTTACAAGGATGTGATAGCAAAAACATAATTTTGACAAGGTTGGCTAGAGGGGTAGGTAGGTGCATATAAAGGATATATAGGCTCATTATAGATTTGATAGGAATGATTGGATTATTGGTAGGGGTCATAATAATAGTGGTAGGATTTATTTGGTTGATGATATGGTTTGCCAACCTAATTAGGAAAGAATTATACCCCAAATCTAGCCATAGAGACTTAGGAAAGAGAAAAGGTAAAGATAAAAATTGCTTTAAGGCTTATCTATACTATTTTAACCATTTGAAATATTTGAATTACCATCAATGCTTTTAGAATACCTCTAAAGGCTAATATGTAAAAGAACAACACCAAAAATCCTTCCACTACTTTGGACCTTAGTCCCACTAGGCATGCCAAAAACTATTGTAGGCTTAATTTATACCTTTAAAAAGAGTTATTCAACCTCCCTCCAATTGAGCTACACAATGGGAACAACCCTAGGTTGTGGTTCACCTATGATGGGGTTGAACCTCCAAAGAAGGTCAGCTTCCTCTTGATGATCAACTAAACTAATGATAAACTAATGATTCACATGGAAAGGGTTATAAGGATAGTTAATGGATCATAAGAAAGCTAATCAGGGGGTGATACACTAAATAAAAATGGGAAACTCCCATAATCTTAAACCCACTCTTCATCTATAGAGGATATTACTAGCTCAGACAATATCAAGATCAAGCTGATTACATAAATGTTTCATAGAAGAGGTTCAATAAGTAATAAATGAAAATAAAGAGGAGCTTTAAGACACACTGAAATCTCACATTAATGGTAGAAAGAACACTAATGTAGACCTTTTAAAAACATTGAAAACTCCCTAATTAAGGTCAGAAAGAAGGACCAAGGATGAGGAATATTTTCCTTCACATAATGCCATAGTGTACATCTCACCAAACATAGGTCCAAGGAAAGAGATAGGAAAATAAAGTCTTATTACATCAAGAGGTAGTATTTACAAATGCTTGATAGGGTCGAGCCCAATCAATATGATCATATTTTTCAATATCTTAGAGATTATCCCTATCTCCTAGAAAGATTAAAAAAAGGTCTAAATTTTGAGAAACCCTATAATGGGGAAGAGACTAGGATATATATGAGAAGAGAGAGAAATAGTGGGAGCACACCATCTAAAAAACATTAAATGTGTTGATACTATCTTTAATAAATGCCCAATCATTATTTGACCCAATCAGACCTAATACATCCTAGACAAGATATCATATCTTTACTCCAAGTAGTCCTCAATCCATCTCATTAATTAAGAAATGTACTAAAATACCAAAGATCTATTTAGGGAAATGAATCATGACCTTGTTGGAAATGAATGTTCTAACTACTTTCCTAGCCTTGATCTTCCACTTGTTTTAATATGAGACCAAATCTTCTTAATCTTGAATTGACATAAATATGATCAAGTCTATTATAGGTGGGTGTATGTTCTTATTCTATTTTGATGGATGATTTGACCAATATTTATACCTTGGCATGCTTTTCCTGCAAATCCTGAGCATGGATTTACTAGATACTAAAACTAATCTCCTTTATTGGTTTTAAGATAGTCAAAATATCTACCTAGATGCATTTATATCTCATGAATAACTTAGTAGCGTGTTTTATCTATGTTAGGTCCAAAAGGACCTATTTTGTCCCTGTCAAGCCCCAATGGCAAAGCTTAATCTTATAAATTCCCACTTGGTTCCACCTAGAATGTGTTCAAGATTGATCCCATATATTTACTTTAGCTCGAGTCCAAAATAGCTTCCTCAACCTTCATTTAAACATCCCAACTAGCCTTTTATCTCTTGGCCTCACCTAGAATCTACCTGATCTTGGTTATATATATTTACTACTAGCTTGAGTCTATGAAACCCTTGATCTAATCATATTATCACATGTGGCATCTTCTGACCATACTTCATCATACTTTAAATATGACCATTATCATTTTATAGACACATGTCATTCTTACATTCCTTCCATAGCTTTGTTATTACATGGTTCATGTTCTTGTGCCATGTGCACCTCTTGAGCTCCTTGACCCTTTGACCCATATTAAACCATTAGATTCATGGTCTAAGATAATGTGAGCCCTTGGATTTACTTTTATTTTGAACCCCAAAGGTTATGTGCCTTATCTACACACCCATCATTTGATGTCCATGTGACCATCAATGACTTCCATGGGACATCAAATTTAAAATCCAATGGTTTTCTTGTTGAGGTTAAATTTTATGTTTTCACAAATGTTCCATTCTATAGGTTCAACTTTAAACACTCATAACTTGAGCTAGAAAGCTCACACAGAACTGAAATTTTTAGAGGATGTTCCTAGAATGAAGAAATCCATGGCACTACATTATTTTAGCTTGTGAAACTCTCTGAGCTGAATTTATGAAATGCATAAGCTATTTGGCCCATTCATTTTTTGTATGATGTCTTGGTGATGGTCTAGACCCTAAACTTTCATAATTCATCCTTTGATCATTCTTTCAAGGTTATGATAGATTATTAATATTTATATAGCTTGGTTCATTCCTTAACACATGACAACCTACATGGTATTTTTAAGTTTTCAATCCTTACACCATTTATAATCCTTTTGATCCACTACTTCATCAATCATATAAAACTTCATATGTGAGCCCAGAGTTGCCAATAGAACTATGGGATTAGTTGACTTGAGACTTGGGGGACCTAGTGGTAAACTCGCTTAAATAGATTTAAGAGGGTTTCGAATGGAAGGAAATATTTGAATGATATTGAATATGAAAGTGCACTACATTAAAGAAATAAGTAAATCAAGAAAGAGATGAAAAATGATATAAAACTATAATAGCAAAGTTATATTATGTGAATTTTTGTACAATAAATGAGATATCATGTGTCTCGTGTCTATGTACCTTATAAATTAATTATTTTATTTCTCTAACCTAAAAATAATGGAAGTGTACATTATTATACAATTAAGGAAGATGAAGCATCAATTAAACTATTACAATAGTTGGTAACAATGGATTCATAACCAAAGAGTCTAGTGACATCACTAGTTGGTGTTACTAACAATATGATGCCATAATACTAACATTTCAAGATTTATGTGCTAATATATGAATGTAATTAGATTAACCAAATATGCACATAAGTCTGGAACTTAATTCCCATGTTGTTGATGTTAGTGTAAAGATAGAAGTGTAATAGTCATAATGTTTAGTAAGATCTAGTTCCCCAAATCCTCATAGATCAGTTACCCATCCTTGAAGAGTAATGGTCCCCATTGTATTTACTTTTATAATAATATATGGAAATAAATTATAAACTTTCACTTTTATAAACAATTTACCTTGGGTAGGAATTTGACCTAATTTATTGATCTATAAGAGAGGGATCTCTTATGGATGTGTCCATTTAGCCTGAACATCAATGATTTGATTTGATTCTACTAGAATTATACAATTTTAATTGATCTATGTCTACTAAAGAGTATCTATAATCTCTGAAGTATCCAATGGTGGTGTAAATTAATACCACAAGATTTATATGTTGAAGACTAGATGTAACCCAATGTAAGACATAAGATTAATCTCAAAAACATTATATCATATTTTCTTGGTGAGGTTTAGGACCATAATTATAGTTAAAAAAAATTTGATTAAGGTCATATTATTACTTCTTTTTTTAGGTACAACCAAATTTGATCACCAACCTAGAAGGTGCATGGTGTTTAGTACTTATTATGGTGTTACTTGTATTTCAAATTTTCTACTTGTAGAATGATTTTCACTTATTATTGAATGTGATACATTTTCTCAATGAGTTGAGAAAATTTATAAAATTCATTTTGATTTTAAGGATTTTATACTATTGATGGAAAAATAGGATAAGCTATGTTGATAGGCACCAAAGGGAGGAAAATCAAACAAACATGAAAAGGGTTATGTGGTAGAGTTGTGTATAGATTTATTTTATCTATGTTAAATGAATGTGCGATTTCATCTTAAGTTTGTTTATTCCTATAATTATATACTCTTATAATGTGAACTATAATCCTACTTACCATTTACATATGTTCATTAGTATGTGGATGAAAAGTGGTAGATTTATTCAACTTTATGTCTAGAATAAACCAGTGTTTTATAGAAATGGCTAAAAATCTTTGTATCACTATCAAATAGTATATTTTATGGGATTCCAAATTATATTGTGATATATTTAAAGTAAAATTGAGTTTTTTATAGAGCTAATATTACTTTATTATGGGGTATGGGAATTTCCATCTTTGATAACCTATCAACTACTATATAAATGCAATCCTTGCCATGTTTGGTAGGAGGGTAGTTTGAGAGAAATTACATGGAAACAAATTCCCATGGTCTCATTGAAACTAGAATGGGTGTGTATAAACCTTAATTTTTGTTAATAATCTTGGTAATTACACATTTGGTATAATAATTGATATATTTAGATACATTACACCTAAGATATGGCAAAAATAAATATTTTGTATCACCATAAGAGTATTTTGAACTCTAAAATGTCTATAAAACTTGATAAAATGAGACTCCAATAGTAATTTTTTTCTCTATCTATCATACAAAATAAAAAATTATTGAAGGTGATATACAAATCCATCATGCAAGTATACATATGGGTCCTATAATTACCATAGTGAAAATTATAATAGTCACCTACAAAATCCATGTCATAGGGATATGATTCTAACCATGTGTTGACTTCATGTCCACATGAATTAAGTACAAAAATGATATTTTAAATTTTTGGATGGATCAGATAATCTACAACTAGATTGGCTCTTCCATTCTTATGTTTGATGTTTAGATGGAATTTCCAAAGATAAGAAGATGATTTTTGATGTCACTCTTGCTACAGCTTATTATGAGTCTCTAAGAACTAAAATAACTCATGATTTATATGGATAATAGTCTCCTTTCCAAAGATATAATTTTTAGAAACCTAGATAACACCTTGCTGAATGTTGATTACTTAGGATCTCCTTCACACTTGGACTAACATTCGAATGATCTAAGGTGTGGGACACCTACACTCAAATTAGATCTCTAGTTTTGATGAGGCTAGATCCTATGATGTATCACATATGATTTTCTTACTAAAACCTACTAATTTTTGGGATGAAAAGGGGGAGAAGGAATTTGAAAGGGAAACCCTATTCTGATATTGGTGATACACCTCTATTATTGGTTTATACACTCTATTCAAGCTCCTAAAACACTAATAAAATAAGCAAATAATTAAATCTACAACTTCAAATGACTCTTATGCAACAATATTTCACATACAAGTTTCATCAAGTGACAAAATCATGAGGTAAATGATGGAATAGGCCTGATTCAAGGAAATAACTAGTCAATTATATCCACTATTATCTCAATCAAATGACATCAAATATTGAACATGACCTGAATAAGATGACATACTAGTAGCTAGGTGAGATTATGACCTGTCAAGGGAGAAAGTCCTATCATATGTGAAAATAAATCCAATATAACACACTATACCCAAATAATGGATTATACAAAAGGTCATTTTATTTATCTTAGAAGGTTACAAAGCTCAATCTTGGTAGATTTCAATCATGCCCAAGAGAGGGATCCGACAAATTGGCTTGAAATCTTGAATATATAAATGTGTGAAGAGAATATAAGGAAAGATATTGGAAACAAGAGAGAGGATAAGGTTAACTCAGCCTCAACTTAAGTCCATTTAAATTATAATTTACTACTGATAATCTTTAAGACCTATCTTTTATGTCTTTGTCTTGTATGAACTCATTTTTGGAATTAGAAAGAAGAGGTGGGCCATATTTGACTTGTCAAACTTGCTTGCATGCTTTATACACCATAAATTGGTGGATAAATCTGCTTGAAGTGAGTTAAAAGTGTTTGAAATACATCTCCTTTCATTAATACTATGGAACATGTCACTTTGGATTAGTTAACTCATGGTTAGTTAACTTAGAGTCATTGGCACTTAAGATTAGTAAACTCTTCTTAAGCCCTTTCCTTGCATGAATTGGAACTCAAGATATATTTATGAATAGAATATACAATTTAACATCAGATATGAATCATGAGAATTCCACATGACCTGCTTTTATATCCCTTCAATGTCATTCTTTACTTGACTTATTTGATCAAATAGGCTTACTAGGCCAAATAGGCTTAGTAGCCTACTTATTAAACTTGAATACCATTTGAACTTGAATTAAAATAATTAAACCTGAAAATAAAATTATATTTAGGCCTATAAAAACTCTTAATATCATCATATAAGTCCACTTAGCTTCAAACATCTACAAATTAGTCAAATAGGTTGACTACGCTAGCTCTTCCTTGATTTCCTACAAAGTGGCTTTTTTGGATGAGATATTAAGGGAAATTCCATGTATATTTTTGACCCTATAATGATTTTATTATGAATAAAAATTCTCAAGATTCAACCTCCAGGGATTGGATTTTATGTAAGCTACCTTGTACCTCATCTTTTGTGCTTTTTCTCTAAAAAATCTATTTTATACCATGATCTATATAATTCCATACTAAAAATTATTAGTGTTAGGAACCTTTATAATTTTAATTGATGTTTTAAAATGTTTTAGGTTGATTCATGATGTTTTTATTGCAATGAAATCAACTTTTCTCAAAAATGGTCCTTATGAGGGTTTGGGAGGGTTTTGGAGGTGAAACTTCTTAACGATGGTTCATAAAGTAAAAACCTCCAAAAACAAATTTTTTTTAATTAATTTTTATTATGTATACCCCATAAAAATCCTTAATAATATTGGGTTCCCATGAAATATTATGAAAAGATACACATGTAAATAAATTTGCCTATAGGGGTTACAAGCTTTCTAGACTTGCTTATGATCTTAGTGATTGTTCATAAAGTAAATACACTCTAAAAACATCAATTATTAATTAAATATAATTTTATAGGGTTCCTAAGATCATTCTAAGACCATTTGGCCAAACTCTTCATGTGGTGAAAGATACAAGATCTTGATTAGGTATCTTAAATGGATGTCTTAGCCTACAAAATTTGAATTTTCTCTTTGGATTGAAACTTACCATTAAATTAATTCTCCTAAATTTAAACAATAATAATGGAACATAAAAAATCTCATCATATCATTTTTTTTGTTTCATCTTACTTGATAAGGCTACAAGTATCTTTTGGTGTTATAAGCCTTATAAGCCTAAAACTGGGTTTTGGCTTAAAATTGAGTTTTTATGGTTGAGTCACCTATGAGGTATTAATATGGTTAAAAAATAATTTTTATACATCCAATTTTACCTTTAATGGATTCCATTTTCTACCCAAGCTTTATTTGTCTGCATGCCTCTTAAGATTACATGTGGGATTTCTTTGTAAACATGGCATATGTGACCCTAGATCACTTAGTCCATCTGTTATCTCATATTAATTGATATATAAAAAATTTATATAATTAAAAAAGTTTCATAAAAACCCACTTACAAGTTACATATATCTTGAACAAGTGTCAAAGCAAGCAAGAATATCCAAAAAGCACATGCCTATTTGCTTGATTCATCCCTCAAGAGCATGGTTTTATTAAAAAATGAATATGGTAAATTATGAATATGATTATGGATATTTTTTTTAAAAAAAATTAATTATTTTAAAAACTTCAAATAATCTCTAACCCTTTGTCAAAACTTTAAAACCTTCCAAGTACCTCTTCTAGCTTTAACATGACTGTCTTGAGACAAGCAATGGACTATATCAAAGTAGTGAGATTTTCCACATTTAAAATGAAATTTAGGATGACTTGGAAGATTTATAAATTCCTAATTACCATGTTTACCAAATTTATGGTCTTAATAATACTTTTATATGACAAAAAAAATCTCAAACCTCTCAAAAATACCTCTTGACACTGAATATATATGCACTTTGGGTAAATACAATTGTGTCTTCATACTTAATATTTGTCCATGTTTTTAATTAATTTTTAATATGATTTTATAGGTCAAAAAAAACTTCTCATATTGTCTTTTACTTATTCATAATTCACTTCTTGTATCATGTTACCTATCCAACAACATTCTTCCTCATAGGTTCTCAAGGCTTGTACCCTGCCAAACTATTGTAGGTGCCCATTGGAGTAAATAGAGGTTATTGAGAAGTAATAAACCATGGTTTTGAAAATTTAATACCACTGATAAAAGTTTTAACATTATTCTCACCAATATTTTTATCATTTTTATCTTCAAACATTGTTTTAGGCCTATTACCTGATCTTTTTCATACAACATGGCTGTAGGTGTAGATCTTGATGAGTTAACCTGACTATGTTTCATGAGGGATTTGAGATAATAATTTATGAGTTTACATTATTATATTTTTATTATGAACCACACTATTATAAGACTCATCAAATTAATAACCTTTCCCTGATACTCCTAAAGATATAACCATGTACTAAGAGCTCTTGTATGCTTGTAGGTTAGATTTCTCAAGAGATTTTTGCTAAGTGTAGATGTGAATTTAATCCCTCATCAAGGTATTTATCCATTTTATACCCCATACAAATTAAAATTTAATTTTCTCATGATAATCCATTTGGCCATTGTGCTTATTGACCCCTGCAACTTGGAGGTTTGGCTACCCTTGATTATGGTTGTAGGAGAGTACTTTGAGGTCTCATTTTGACTATAGTACCTAATTAAGATTTGAAAAACATGAATATATATTTATTTTATAATAATTTATGTCTTTAAAAATATTATTTTCACCTATAAACCCATTTAATAACATTGGTTCACAACTTGTCTACTAGTTTAAAGGTAGGCCTTTATCCTTGTGTGGTTGTAGGTGGTGATTAGGAAATGTATGCCAACTGAGTTTGATTTATTAAAGGGTTTATTTTTTATAAAAATTATTAATTTTCACCTTATATAACTAACTCATTCATACCATAATCTCATCTTCTCAGAGATAAGACCTCTTTTTCCCTTACTATAAACTTGACTATGTTTGACTTTTGCATGCTTGTACAGACTAAGTTCAAGGTCTAAGGATGTTTTAGGAGGTTTTCAAATAAACAAAGTTTCCACAAGTTGATATTATTTAATGATGATATATTAAAATATAAATAACCTCTTTGAAGGTCTAAATCATGAAAAATCTCCCTTAAATTCACCTTTAATCATGATTCACCCACTTGGTTGTAGCTAGCTTCTTGAGTTGACTATAGGTAGTCCTCTTGAGGCACTGTAGATGGATATTTTATATATATTCAAGGATTGAACTAAATTATCATTTGGTTATCCTTATTTATTATATTAACCTCATTTTGATAATTTATTTATTGTTTTAAACTACCTCCAAGGACTTAGAGACCTGTTGACCTATATATGACAATGTTTGTTATAAGTGAGGTCTTATTAAGGCTTCTAGGTTTAGATTTGAACCTTGATTGTGATATGAAATAAATAAAGTTATATTTGGATCAATAATCCATTATTTAATTCTAACTTCACTCATATATTTATGTCATGATGTTAAAATTCTAAAGTAGTTGTGTAGTACAACTATAATGACTATGCTTATATAGACTCTATATTGAATTTAACCTTAGAAAGGCTCAAGACAATCTCTTGTGAACATATTTCTCATTGTTGTAAAGCTTAAGGATATTTTTATCTAAAATATATTTAAGGATGAATATTTAATCCTCTCCCTTCTTTGTAATTTCATGATAAACACTTGAGTATCGTATATTGTTGTAGGTCTCTTTTCCTTAGTTGTAGCTAGTCATCTTGGAGTGTATAACATATTTGAATGACCTTGATACCCTTTCACCTCTTCTTTCCTTTTTATGATATGGATGATTGGATGGAGGTGAATGGAAGGGGAAATTATGGTAAAGGGAGATGAAAACCATGAATATAAGGTGGAAAATAGGCTTGAACATAGTGAGAAATGGATATGTTATGAAAATGACGATGGAGATGCACAAGATGGAGGTGAAAAATGGGTACTAGAAACATGCCAAGATAAATATGAAGACTCATATAAAATAATGGGAATATCATCTTCAAAACATACCAATTTATAAGACTTCTAAAGAGCACAAAATGATAAATTTAAACCTTAAGATTATGTTAAAACCTTAAAATATACTAAGAAACCTTAACATTTGATAAATAGTGATTTTTGAGGACCCTTAAGAGACATTAATGGTTTCTTGGGTAGGAAAATTTCATGAAAATTTGGTAAATGTAAGGAAATGACATTATAAAATGATGGAGGCCTTCAAAAACAAGAAAAATAAGAAAACTTTAGAATTATTTTCTCTCTTGAATTGTACAAACTCCTTGAGAAGCATCTAGATTGCTTATTTACAATTATATTGACTTATTGAGATTTAATTATCACTTACGCATGTGAAAAGGACTTATTAATACCATTTAAAGGTATATTAATTTCTTTAAAATTCCCATAAGTTTTAATTTTCTTCAAATGATGCCCTGGTGAAGAGAAATTGCAAAAAATTGACTGCCTTCCTAGATGCAATATTGTTATTATATACCCTAACATCAAATGGATAGTTCATGAGGGAGAAGATACCAAATTAAAATAAACTTGAGCAATCTCTAATATCTATAAGTCATATTTCTTTGACCAAAATTTTAGACCTGGATTATCCCTCTAATGGTTGTACCACCTATAAACCTGAAGGGATATCTCGATGTGCAAAGAAGCAAGGTGACTGTAGGGGACTAGTTCTGATACTATATTGTATTTTTATGCCTTTTAATTCATATAATAGACCTATCATTCCTTCCACCTCTTGATTCAGACCTCTTTTGTATGGATTCTTGTACAATTTTGTACTTGTGCCTTGAAAATGCATGAAAAAGCCTCTTTTTGCCTTTTATTCAAACTTTAATATCTACACCACAAGAAAAAAGAAAATTATATAAATATTAATGAGTATTTAAATGTATTAAAATAATAATTAACCTTTTACATGTATTATTTATCCAAAATTGGCATGTGGGAGTCTAATTGGACCTTTTCTAAGCTTAAAAACACATTAAATGGCCTTTTAAACTTATGAGACTTAAGAGTCATGCTAATGTCATGTAAGTCAATATGGTCAAAGGTAATATGAATAATTTTATTAAATTTTAAACATTAGTTTTTTAATTTAAAGACAAAAATTTATCTTTTTAGGCCAAAATATGCATAATTGATCATCATGAAGAGGCTATTGACAGTATCTTGAAAAGTTTCAGATTATAGGGGCTAGAATTGAACCTTGACATAAAAAATTACCAATTTTTTTTTTGAATCATATGGGTTGACAAACCTAATGGTAAAAATTAACTATTTTATTTCATATGACAATGATAATTTGAATCACAATAAGTTGACTTGATGACTCTCTTGAATGTCAAACAAATTCTTTTGGGATTTGAAACCCTTATTTTAACTATGAAAACAACAGGATTGAAAGGAAATAAAAAATAATATAAGAATCAAGGAAAAATAACCTAAGGAAATAGGAAAAAAGATAAATATAAGGGAAATAGACTACTACTTATGCTATTCACTTGTTAAAATAAGACAAACCTAGAATGAAAAGCTTTCCTCTAGGATCAAATGGAAATCTATTTTGTCCCCCATGGAAAATTGAAAAATGATTTTCATCTCTTGCTAGATATACTTTTTATTTAAGAGCATTTTCATATTCATAATCTTTTAGGGAAGCAACTAGTTCTCCTACTACTAATTTCAGGTGCATGAATTATAGACGTGAGTCTAAGACCTAGTCATACTCCTACTAGATGCCTGTACTTTATAGTAATAATCTTAATTATTATTCATTCATGAGGAAATAATTATGATCATTTTGGGTAGATTTATGTTTCTCTTATGTCATATATATAAGGATGACCTCTAAGAGATAAGGATATGATTATATAACTTCTTGAGGCCATCTGAGCCCATATTTAGCTTCCAAAGATAGACAAACATATGAAGATGAAGAGATAAGATGATAATATAGCTTAAGGGAATCAAATAAGTCATCTCTTGATAAAATAACCTATTTAATTTGATTTCTTGAAGATATATTTGCTTCATGTTTAATGTAATCACCCCTATCAACCTAAAATGTATTACAATCAAGTAAAGAATAATCTAAAATGATGATATCAAACAAATCATTTGATTGGATTTCACCAAGTTGAAGTACAATTAGAATCTCTTCATCATGATCATGAAACTATAACTTTTCTTTTGGTATTTTATATTGGTCAATCAAAATTTCTTCATCTTCAACATCAATTTGATGACTTGGCATGCTCTCAAAATTAGCTTGTTCTTCATCTTCTCTTACTGATTGGTACTTGACTTCTATCACTTATTCAATCACTTATGGATTTTCATGATGAATGGTAGCTTCTATGTGATCAAATAGATCATGGAAAACATCATCAACCTATTCTTGCTTAATTAGAGTGTCCTTTTCTTGGATATCAGCAATATCTTCTTTTTGTACTTGTTCATGTACTCATATCTCAGCCTAAACCTCTTTGAACTCATGTTCCTATGAACTTTGAGAGATTGAATAGTCTTAATGATGATGTTTTCTTCTTTTTCACATGACTCATTCTCATCATCATATATCTCAACTATAAATTCTTCATTCACCTCACATAGGAGAGGCTCCTTCTCATGGATTGGTATGGTAGACCCCTAGAAATACTCAAGAAGATGAGAAAGGTCCAAATTAGTTACCATTGATACCTGATTATATTCATGGAGCTGATCATCTTAGATCACCTTAACCTTCTCTCTCTACTATAAATTATCTTGAATAAATTCCATGAAGGAAAGGCCTTTGGATTTTGAGGAGAAAGAAGTGGAGGATGAATGATCTCTTGGTTGCTCTTGACTTTAGTATCTTGAGTTATGCTTGAATGTTTTTCTTTCTCCCTAGTCTATTATACCTGATTCCAAGTCATGAACTTGGGTTTAGAAACTTCTACTTTTTTACTTGTTATAGACATGGGTGTGAAATAAGTAACTTGTTGTTATGTTTCATTTGTAGCTTCCATTGAATACAAAATATACTTATTTTCAAACTCAATTTTTTGGCTAAGTGAGCCTTAAAATCATTAACCAACTAATTAGAGATATTTCCCTATGAAACTAAGGATGAAGGCTCCTGTATGTTCTACTATGAAACATGAAGATTAGTCTCCTCAAAACACATTTCTTTAACCTTATAAGTTCTCTCTTGGATGTATTTCCAAGTCAGAAAGCTTGGCAAGGCTTGGATGAAATCTTGGGGGCTACAATAAAATTTTGATTGATGATCATAAAGAGAAAATGGAAGTTTAATAGGAACATGGTGTTGATTGTGATGACCCTAGTTTTTCTCATGGACCACCAACCTCTCTTCAATGCCTATAATTAGACCACCTATGTCTAGAATATTAACACAAAACCTTAAATGGTCTTTCTTTATGAAATATGCACATACCTTTTTAGCTTACTAAAAATTAGCTCTTATGTTCTAAATTTCATGCTTGGAGATATCCTATCCATAGTTATTTTTAATATCTATGATTATCATCTATTTCTCATAGCCAAACAGGGTTTGTTTGATGATTGAGATGGATTGTTTTAGGAATTAATTAGGATGATTAGGAAGATATGAAGGCTCATGAGGCTTATCATAAGGTTTATAAGGTTCAATCTATGATTGGTGAGGCTCAATAAAAGGCTGACATGAATCATGGTAGGGTTAATAGGGGTTGTAAGGATCATAATAAGATGCATATGGATCATTTTGGAACTATTGATAAGGAGATGAATTATAGAATTATTTTATATAGGCTGCCTAGAAAACACATGCAAATAAATGTAATTATGAAAAAAATTGCCATTTACCTCTAAGATAAGGACCATAGGAGTACTTAAAACTAGTTTTATAGACCAATATGTTGTAAATGTGTATTCCAATTACTGGATCTATGTCCCACTAATAATGTCAAAAATTTAGGTAACCCAAATAGAACCATACTAAAGGCTGATTACTTAGGATCTCATTCACACTTGGACTAACATTGGAATGATCTAAGGTGTGGGACACCTGCACTCAAACTAGACCTCTAGTTTTTATGAGACTAGCTCCTCTGATGTATCACTTATGCTCTGCTTGCTAAAACCTACTAATTTTTGGGATGAAAAGGGGATAATGAAACTAAAATGGAATTAATAATATATTTTTGGTGATAAATTTTTATTTTAGGTTTATCCACTCTATTTTGGCTCTTAAAAAATTGATAAGATAACTAAATAACTGAATCTATAACTCCAAATTAATCTTATACAATAATATTTCACATACAAGTTTCATCAAGTGACCAAAGAATGAGGTAAATGATGGAATGGGATTGGCTTAAAGAACTAAAAAATAAATTATATCCATTTTTATCTTAGTCAAATGACATCAAACACTGAACATGACCTGCATAAGATGAGATGCTAGTATCTAGGTGACATCAGGACCTACCAAGGGAGAAAGTGATACCACATGTGAAAATCAAACCAATATAACACACTATAATATAATAATGGAATATAAAAAGAATAATTTTATTTATATTAGAAGTTTACAAATCTCAATATTGGTAGAGTTTAATCATGCCCAAGAGAGGGATCCAATAAATTAGTTTGAAACCTTGAATATATAGAAGTGTGAAGAGAATAGAAAGCCAAGATAATGGCATAAAAAAAATAATATAAGGTCAAAATAGCCTCAAATTAATTAAATTTCAATTAAAATTTTTTAATAATAATCTTTAATAATTTTCTTGTGTCTTTATCTTGCATGAGCTTCTTTTTGGCATTAAAAAGAAGAGGTGGGCCATCTTTGACATGTCAAACTTCCTTGCATGATTTATATGATATAATTTGGTGGATAAATTCACTTTAAATTATTTTAAAGTTTTTTAAATACCTCTCCTTACATGAATACTATATAAAATTCTAGTTTGGATTACTTAACTCATGGTTAATTAACTCAGAGTCATTGGCACTTAAGACTAGTCAACTCTTCTTAAGCCCTTTCCTTGCATGAATTATCACTCAAGATATAATTATTCATGGAATATCAACTTAAAAATAATATATAAAGTGTGAAAATTACACATGATCTCCTTTTACAACCCTTCAACACTTTTCTTTACTTGACTTGTTAGATCAAATGGGCCTACTAGGCCAAATAGGCCTAGTAGCCTACTTCTTACACTTGAAGACCATTAAAACCTACATGAAAACCATAAAACCTGAAAATAAAATGATATTTAGGTCTATAAAAAATCTTAATATTATCATATAGGTCCACTTATCTTGAAAAATATGCAAATTAGTCAAACAATTTGACTAGGCTAGCTTTTCCTTGATTTTTAACAGAGTGGTTATTTTGGATGAGCTAGTAAGGGCACTTCCAGGCAGATTTCTAGCCATATGATGATTTTAGGATGAATAAAAAGTCTTAGTATTCAACCTGTTGGCCAATTTTTCACCACATACCAAGATTATTCCTAGATAGAGAACCTGAGTAGAGTTCCTAACCCATAATAGATGAAAAGATGGCAAAAGTAAGATTTAAAGAGCCAGACCATCTCAAACATCATGAAGAAATGGACTAGTTAGCTTGATTTTGAATTTTATAACTATTCTTAGAAATCCTCTTAGGCTAAAATATCATAAGGACATAAATTTATTCATGTCTAAATCATGCTCTATATTTTTTTTATCTTGATGAGCTTGTTATCTCAAGATATAGGTCTTTAAAGTTAAACACACAGTCTAAGATGTGTGTGGGGATGTATAGTTAAAGCCATGGTAAATAGTAATTTGAATTCAAATGTTCCAAGGATGAATATGAAACTAATGAATCTCCAAATCATAGAAGGTAAGATCAAATCTAATGATGAACAGGGGATCAGTGATGTCAATATGTTCAGAATATCCAACAAAGGGCATTACATCATGCATCAAATATGAATGATGAGCTCACAATCAAAATTTTAGTGTATCCTAAGATTTAACACATTGCTAACAAATTTTGAGATCATGGGAGATCAAGTCAAGGTCTAACAATGTGAAATTAATGATAGAGCTAGTGGGTCTAATCTGATTAACGGTATGCAATCCATCATAAGAGAATAAATTGATAATTATTGAGAGGTCAAAGAGTCAGTGTATCCTTGAGATGAATGCCAAGATTACACATGGCATAAGTATATTGGTAGATGTAGTTACCAACAGGATCCCAAGAATAAATGAAGAGCTACTAGGTGGCACATTTTTAGAAACCTAGATCAAGATCAAGGGCCAATATCAAAAGTCAAAGCCTTGAGAGATCAAATACTATTGAGCTCAAACTAGAGAAAATATTTCAAAGGGATGCCATAAAGGTAGACACATTAGTTTTGATAGGTTCATCACCAAATATAGTAACATGATTATGACCCTTTACTCCATTTTTACATGCCAAAGATGAACCAATAAGGAGTAATCCATGCTAGATCAAGATCACAATAGATTGATATAACTATTATAACTGATTTGACATCATAATTTAGCTTTAAAATGAATTTATCCCACCATTCTAACCATAAGGAGAATCAATGTAGACTAGAAATAACCTGAAAGAGCTTGATATGATTGTTATGGTCACCTTCCAAAAGTAAACTTAGGCATTATGATCTTTTCTAATAAGATTAATGTCAAAATGATTAGATATCTTGGTCATTATGCTCCCTTCTCCATCCTTATACACATCATCCCCATTTCTATCATCCCATTATACTATAAATAGAGGCTTCTAATCCTTGAAAATGATCCATTTCTTTGGCATGACTAGACTCTACCAAGATTTATATTATAACACCTATCTGATGCAATAAAAGACTAAATTCCTCCATATAAAAGTTGAGTTGAAGTGTGTTTTATGAATTTATTGATGTGGTTAAGTGAATATCTGTTTAGTTTCCTCTATCTAAGTTTTCTCACCTTCATGTAGTGTTTTGGTAGTTCTCATAGGTCATTCTAAGTTCATATATAATATGTTGGTCAGTTTGGAAGTGGACAACTACCCTCTTATACTAGGTCAATATCTTGTCCATGCCTTTCTATGAAATACTTGTGTGGAAGTTGATTAAAGAGTGAATGAATTTATGTTTAGCAATCTTTAATGTGTTATATAGTGTGTATTATGCAAGTATAAGGATCAAAATATTTGGTGAATCACCCCGCTTTTACATGATTTCATAGATTATTTTTAATCTCTCTCCAATTTTCTCAACAAAAAGCTAGTTTAGGTTTATTCTAGGTGTTAGATCCAAAAGGAAGATGACCTTATTCAAAGGTCTAACCTAAGATTAGGTGATCCATATCCTAGGGTAATTCCCATGTTGGACTAGGTTTGATCAAGAGGACCTGAACAATCCCCTTCTCAGCTAGGGTACAACCTAGGATACAAATAGTTTTGGCATCCCTGATGGGACATATTCTCCATGAAATAATTGAATTTTGGAGTTAAAAAGAATTATTTTTAATAAGGGGAGACATCCACCATCATCAAAAACTAAATATTATTTAATTTTTAGAGTTCATAGCATCATCCACATGGCATTCTCATGCCTAAGGTTACTAAAAGGTTAGCTAGTAAAGGTATTCCCCTTGAATTCATTGAGCTACCTTCTATTTCATATAAGACAGCAAGAATTAATAGGAGAAGACCTTATCCCCAAAATAAATATTCATCTCCTGGTCATCTTATTATTTCAAGTAGTGTAAACCCCACTACCCAAATGGCCATCAGGAATTAAGTGTTCATCCCATTTAATAAAGGTAATCCACTAAATTTGGCCCATTTTGATTACATTCATGTTTCTACTCTTAAGAGTATCCCATTCTTCTTATAAGAAGGTAAAATAACTACTATTGATCACATCCATGATGTTTCCAACCTTTTTTCCATTTATAATTTTGTTCAAGATAATGTGTCTACCGTATTGCTTGTTACTTCCTTCAAAGGAAAAGTATTACATTGGTATATAAATCTTCCTTTGAATTCCATTACTACTTTTGATGAGCTAGGTATAGCCTTACTTAGGTACTTTGAATATAAATATGATCACCTATCATTAGTTGAGTAGATAAATACCATTTAGAGAGTTCCCCATGAGTTCATGTTTGATTTTAACCTCAGATTCCAAAAGACATGGACTAGGATTCCTATAGTGATTAGACCATCCCAAAAAATGCCTTCTTATACTATCTAAAAGCCCTTAATTCTAATATTAATGTGATGATACAATCAGTGGGTGGTAATACCTTGCTAAATGCTTATGAGGTTGCCTTAAGAGCATAAAATAATTTGATATAAGATAGTAATATTTCTCTTAAGCCTCTAATCCTATATTCCCAGAGTTACAATCTATTCCACCCCCTCAAGATAAAGTTACATCCCCTTCTAGTCAAGTTAGTGAGATTATAGAATTGAAAAATCTATTATAATATTTTGGGAATGAAATAGTTTAACTCAATAGATAAAAATACTAGCGTAGGCCTTATCAAAAAAAAATTAGACTTCCTATCAACCTTTTGGAGATCAAATGCCTCCTTGTCAAGGTTTCAGAGAAAATAAACCACCTTACCAATCACAAAGAACCATAACCCAAGATAGTACATATGCATCTCCTAATCCTAATGCACCTTCCACATCAAATTCTATTATTCCCACACCACCTCAAAAAAATTTGATGCATGACTCAAATAGGTATCTCTCCCACCTTAATGATATTTAGAACCAAGCCTTGGTATCACACAACATTAATATGCCACAAATGACACAAAAAGAGTTTTATTTTTAAGGAGGTTAATATTTGGAGACAAGTTTGGAACCCCAAGGAAAGGATCAGAAATTTCAAGGGAATCCTGAATGCATTAATGTAAATTGGAAAATGGATGATTATGTTGCTTTCAATCATGGTGGTGAGACTAGCAGTTTAAGTGGTCAAGTTGTAGATGTAACTAGAGATAAAAGAAGAGACATTGATGAGGCTCAAGATGTTACTAATGATTCAATTAATCCTAATGTTTTTTATAAAAGTACCAAAGACCAAATTTTTACCCCTATAACACACAAAAATTAGAATTCAAAGGTTGGGAAGGTCCCTCAAATACTTTTGGTTTGTGAACAACTAGTGGTTCAAAAGGTGCATCTAAAGGTTAGTGGATCTTCATTCAATATAGTGTACTAGATGAAGAAATACAATGTCAAAATTATTTTATGGTATTCCCTTTCTATTCCATGACAAAAATATATGCTCATCTAAGAGCTTTCATCTCTAAAGGTGTATCCAAAACTAGTTAGAAAATAAAGAGTTGTCCTAACTAATTTAGACCAAACAATGAAGCATCAAGTACAATAGGCACACAAAATAGAAAAATGGGACCAAGATAAGGAAACTAAAATTAAAACTCCTCCCTTACACCTCTCTCTAATATTTTTTGACTATTTAGTTCATAACTATATGGTGGATAGTAGAGCTAGTAGTACTATCATGCCTAAGCAAATTGTAGACAAGCTTTGTGTTGTCTATGAACCAAATGTTAAACAGGTATTTAAATTGTATGCTTCATGAAAAAATATAGTAGGAATCATTAAGGTTCTGAAGTTGACACTACATTCTTGTCCCAGTGTTATAATTCAACAAGATGTAGATGTGGTGGACTTGCCTCCCGATTTTTCCATGTGCATATCAAGGGACTTCACCTCAAATATTTAAGGATACTTATCAATTTATTGGAAATATTTGATGTTTATCACTAGGTATGGTACCAAGGTATCCATAAATTATGAACCTATTTCACTATTACATTTGGAACCATATTTTCCAAGTGTTATGAACCTTAATTACCTCATCTTAGATGAGGTGATAGAAGATAGTGTAGAGGAAAATTAATTAATTTTAGATGGGATTCCATATTTTTTACTTGATGAGTAGTAATATATATCACATGAATATTATCCTTATAATCTAATTGAATAATAAGGACTTGGTGTTTATTTCTTGAATGAGAAAGATACACCAATTCTAGCCTTGATGAAGGATGATGAGTCTAGTGATGATATTTGGAAATTATACTTTGATGGGTTAATGAATAATAATGGTACCAAGGTTGGAATGATGTTGATTTATATAATAAATAAAAGGTACTTCTCATCTATTAATTTTCAATTTGGTTGTTCAAAAAAAACTATAGAATATGAGGCATTAGTTCATGGTTTACAATGGGTTAGGAAAATGAAATTCAACACCTTACAAGTCTTTGGTGATAGTGAAATTGTAGTTCACCAAGTGAGAGGTCTTAATTTATGAAAAAATCCATGGATTAAATATTATAATCATAGGTTATGGGACTTTTACTTGAAAAGTTTCAATCCTTCAACATTCGAGTAATACCAAGAGATGATAATAAATGTGTAGATAGGTTGGCTATCATTGGGGAAAAATTTAGTATCCCAACTGATGTAAGAAGTGAAAATTTCCAATCACACATTAAGGTGGTTGTAAGTCCTTATATTATAGATAATAATGGTAATTGGCAAGTGTTTGACTATGACAATTAGATTGTCATATTATTGCAAAATGAAGCTAAGTTTTCCTCAAAAAATCAATCAAAATACTTGTAGTATTATGGTAATCAGATTATGCAACTGAAAAAAATAAGTTTCTCAAGGGATTGGTCACACTTGAAAACATATTTAGTGGTGATGATGAGCTGAGGAAAGAATACTTATCTTTGTCAATAAAGGAAGAACACTATGCCAATGTGGATGTTGCACCTAGTAAGAACCTAAATTTGGGTAAGGTATGCACTTATTTATAAAATGAAGATTTCATTGAGTTATGTGCAAGTTTTTTTGATGTATTTTCATTAAAATATAGTGATATCAAAGGATTTGACCCAAGTCAAGCTCAACACACCATTGAGCTATAAGATGAAACTAAGCTAGTAAGACAAAGATAAAGTCCTATTAATCCTTAGTTTGAGCCTTTGATGAGAGCTGAGATTCATAAGATCATTGAGTCAGCTATTATAGTTCCAATCAACCACTCAACTTGGGTGGAAAACCTTGTTCTAGTATGGAAAAATAATGGTGAGATTAAACTATGTTAACTTTCATGACTTGAATAAGGCTTCCCTTATATACCACTATTCACTACCATCTATGGAACATATTCCATAGTTAAGTTTAGGTTCAAGAATGTCCTCCTCATTAGATGGCTATAGTGGTTACAATTAAATTTTGGTCAAGGAAAAACACCAATTCAAGATAGCCTTCACCACAAAGTGGGGGACATTTGCATATATAAACATGACCTTTGGTCTATCTAATGTTGGATAAACCTTTTAAAGAGCCATGGATATGAAATTATTTGGCCTTATTAACTAATATGTGTTGGTCTATTTGGATGATGTAACAATGTTCTCAAAAGATGTAAGTGTGCACATAGTTCACCTTAAGTAAGTGTTTGAAAGGTGTAGGCAGTTTGGAGTATCCTTGAATACCAAAAAGTGCGTCTTCTCAATTCATGAAGATAAGATACTTGGAAATATAGTTTTAAATCATGGTTTAAGCATAGATCCTAAAATAATAGCTTTAATTCTTGCACTTTCCTTACCTAAGAACAAAAGATCTATGTAAATTTTCTTAGGGGAGATCAGTTTTATCAAAAGATATATCTAATATTTTGCCACTTTAGCTAAGCCAATTACATCTATACTAAAGAAGAATCATAGCTTCAATTGGTCCAATGAAGAATTAAGGAGTTTGAGGAAATTAAAAAATCTATGGCTAGTGCTCCTATTCTCATGAACCTATATTTCTCAAAGGACATCATTATGTACACTTATGCTAACATCGACATTATTTCAAGAACTCTTATGCAGCATAACCATGAGGCCTTAGAGTATCCAATATCATTATTTGTTTAAGGATTGGAAGAATATGAAACCAGGTACTCTTTTGTTGAAAACCATATACTTTTAGGCATAAAGTATCTCAATAAATTTAGATACTTGTTATCTAATAATAAAATACAACTAATGGTTACACATCCAAGTGTCAAGGAGTTTCTCTTGAATAAGGACATAGGTGAAAAGAGATGGTTGGATGAAAAAGGTAATTGATTTTGATTTGAAGATCAAATTCACAAATCTGATTAGAGGCAAAGGACTTTGTGAGCATCTAGCCCAAGACTTACAAGAAGCTAATGAAGTGGTTATGGTTTCAATTGATGAAGATGTTGTAGCTGATCATACCTCACCTTCTAGTTGGTATCATGATTTGGTAAGATATCTCCAAGATGGTCTTTATCCCTCTCACCTAACTCCTTAAAAAATAATATATTTCATATTACAATCCATTCCATTTCTTCTTGTTGATGGTGTTTTGTTCAATAAATATATCAATGGCATGTTATTAATATGCATTGAATAACATCAAAAGGAAAATTTACTTTAATAGTTCCATTATGGACATGGTGGAGGGCATTATTAAATAAAGACCATAGCCCTAAAGATCATGAGAAGTAGGTATTATTAACCAAGATTATTTTTTTATTGCCATGCATGGGTTAGGAAATGTAGACAAAGTGCTATATTTGTAAGAAAGGTGATACTTGCAACCTTATCTCTCCAACCAATTGTAGTGGATCAGATATTTATCCAATGGTTATTCAAATTTATTTTTCTCATTAACCCCCCTTCAAGATCAGGTAATAAATGGATACTGACTACCATTGATTACTTCAATAGATGGTTAGAAGTCGTGGCATTGAAGGAAACAAATGAAACTAATGTTCTATATTTCTATTAAGGTCTACTTACTAGGTTTTACATCCCTTCAACTATTATCTCTAATAATGTTATGGCCTTTGTGGGGACTAGGATCAGTCTATGGTTTATTGAACATGGGATTTATCTCAACACTTCATTAAACTACTATCCTTAAGGAAATGGTCTTGCTGAGTCCACTAATAAGAACCTATTGAAGATCATAAGAATAATAATTGAAGATAATCAGGGGTCATGAAATCTCAAATTAAAGTCAACTCTATGTATTGATAGGATCACCTACAATAGTTCAATATCCAACTCTCCCTATAGGCTAGTATATGGTAAAGAAGCAATAATGCCTATTTCTTTTGAATTTCCTACCCTAAAACTGATGCATCAACTTGAGTTGTTGGAAAATGAACCTATGGAGATCAGATATGTTGAGGTTATGGATTTGGAAGAGACAATCCATCAGTCCATGCTAGCCATGGAAATGCATCAAGCAAAATTTAAGAGAGGCTTTGACAAAAGAGCTTCTTCACAAAGTTTCAAAGAAGGAAATTTGGTCCTCAAGTGGGATGAGGATAGAGCTAAGCTAGGAAGGCATATAAAGTTTGAATTTCTTTGGAGTGGTCCATACAAAATCTCTATATAAAAATACCATAATTCCTTACAACTTGTAAGGATGTATGGTGAGAATATTCCTATCCTAATTAATGGGATACACTTAAAACATTACTATTGAAAGTTGAGTTCCTTGTACATAGTTTGTTTTGGCTTTATTCCAAGTGTTGTCCTAGCACATTAGTTTATTTGATTTAGATGTTTTTTAGTTAGCTTCCATATTTTTTTGTTTCCTTCCTTGTTATGGTAGAATTCATTGTCTTTAAAAGTCAAAAGGTTTCTTGCAGTCATGGATCATATTCATCATTATCAATGAATCTAAAAATCATGTAAATGGTCTGAGTTCTCAAGCATAGTAGTCATGATACCTAGCTGAGTCACCAAATATGTTGGATAATTTTGGCCCACATACCAAGATTTTTATTATATACAGAATCTAAGAAAATTTCCTAACCCATAAATTATCAAAAGATGGAAAAACAAGCTTTAAAGAGATAGACCATCTCAAACGTCATGAAAAAATAGATTTTAAAAGTATGCTTAGAAAGCCTCTCAAGAAAAAATATCACATGGACATAAATTTATTCATGTGTAAATCATGATCTATAATTTTTGTATCTTGATGAGCTTGTTATCTCAAGATATAGGTCTTTAAAGTTGAACAAGTAGTTTGGGATGTGCATAGGGATGTCAAGTTAAAGCCATGGTAGATAGTTGTTTGAATTCAAATGTTCCAAGGATGAATTTGTAGCTAACAAGTGTCCAAATCATAAAATCTAAGATAAAATATAATAGTGATCAGGTGACCAACAATGTTAGTGGTTATAAAATATTGAATAGAGCACATTAAATCATGCATCACAGATCAATGATGAGATCAAAATCAAAAGGTCAGCATATCCTAAGATCAAATGCATCACTAAAAAGTTTCAAGATCATGGGAAATCAAGTTGAGATATAATGATGCATGATGAATGATAGAGTTAATGGGTCTAAGCTGATCAATGATTCATGATCCATCATACTAGAACAAATTTATAGTGAGAGGTCAAATAATTAGCATATCTTAAGGATGAATGTGAAGTTACCATGTGGTGAAATCATAGGGGAAAATAGAGCTAATATAAATATCTCAAAAAAAAATGAAAAGCTAATATCTGGCACATTTTTAGAAACCCGGATCAAGATCAAGGGCCAATATCAAAAGTTAAAGCTTTGAGAGATAAAATATGATCAAGATCAAACTAGAGAAAATATTTCAAAGGGATGACATGGAGGCAAACATGTTAGTTTTGACACATTCATCACCAAAGATAGAATCATTATTATGACCCTTTTCTCTACTCTTACATGCCAAAAATGAGCTAATAGGGAGCAATCCATGTCAGAACAAGATCACAATAGATTGATCTAGCTATTGTAAATGTTTCAATGCTAGAATTTAGCTTTCAAACAACTTGATCCTACCATTGTAACAATAAGGAGAATTAATGTAGACCAGAAATAGATTGAAATAGAATGATATGGTTGTTATTTCTACCTTATATAATTAATCTTAGGCATTATGTTATTTTCTAATGGTATCAATGCTAGAATGATTGGATATTTTGGTCATTATTTTCCCTTCTCCATCCTTCTATGCATCATCCCAATCTCTCTCATCCCATTCCAATATAAATATAGGATTGTAATCCTTGAAAACAATCCCTCTCTTCGGAATGAGTATAGTCTAACAAAATTTGTACTATAACACTTATTTGATGCAATAAAAGACTAAATTTATCCATTTCTAAGTTGAGTTGATGCGAGTCTTATGACTTAATTGATGTGGTTAACTAAATTCATGTTTTCCTTGCCTTTGTATAAGTTTTATCTACTTATTTAATTATTTTGGTAGTTATTAAATTTCATTAGAAGTTCATATATAGTCTATTAGTTAATTTAGAAGTTGATAAATTCCCTCCTATGCCAGGTCAATAGCTAGTCCATGCCTTTCTGTGAAATACTTATGTGAAAGATGATCAAAGAGTGAATGAAGTGATGTTTAGTAATATTTAATGAATTATATAATTAATTTTAGCTTACAAAATTTGAATTTGCTCTTTGGAATAAATATGACTCTTAAATTTCTTATAAAAACTTTAAATAATCATAATTTAATGTTAAACATCTCATTATATCATTATATAGGTTTAATATTTCTTGATAGTGCTACAAGTATCTTTTGGTGTTATAAGCCTTATAGGCTTAAAACTAGGTTTTGGCTTAAAATTGAGTTTTGATGGTTGAGGAACATATGAGGGAGTATTATGGTTTAAAATTAATTTTCCCCATCTAATTTTATGTTCAATTATTCCCATTTTTTCCAAATATTTACTTTTCTTCATGCTTCTTAAGACTGCCTATGGGGTTTATTTGTAAACATGGCCTATGTGACCCTAGATCACTGAGTCTACCTATTCTCTCATCTTAAATAAGATAAAAAAATTGTATATAATTTAAAATTTTTCTTATAAACCTAGTTTCAAGTTACATACATATTGAACAAGTTTTAAAGCAAGCAAGAATCTCCAAAAAGCACAAAGGCATGTTTACTTGATTTATCCCTCAAGGGCATGGTTTGATTAGAAACGGAATGTGGTCACTTCTAAAGAGGTGTATGGAGACTATAAAAAACCTTATAATTATTTTAAAAACATTAAATAATATCTAACCATTTTTTAAAAAAATTAAAAACCTTCTAAGGTCCTCTTCTAGCTCCAACATGACTGTAGACAAGCAAGGGACTATGTCAAAATAATGAGGTTATACACATTTGAAATGGTCTTAAGGATGACATGGAAGATTTATAAATTAATAGTTACCATTTTTACCAAATTTTATGTCTTAATTCTACCTATATATGCCAAAAAACCTTAAAACACTCCCAAAAATGCCTCTTAATGTTGATTGTGTATGCACTATGGGTAAATATGACTATGTATTCATACTTAAGTTTTATCCTTGGGTTTTATTCATGATTTATAGGCTTGGATATGATAAAAAAATCTTATATTAATGTATTTTACCTCTTCACATGTCACTTCTTGGATAATGATACCTATCCAGCAACATTCTTCCTCATATACTCATAAAGCTTGTAACCTTCTAAACTATTGTCAGTGCCCATTAGAGTAAATGGAGGTGATTGAGATTTAATACACCATGTTTTTTCACATTTAATACCCTTAATAAACCTTATAAAATCATTATCACCAATATTTTTAACATTTTTATCTTCAAACATTATTTTAGGCCTCTTACTTGATCATTTCCATACAAGCCTGTGTTAACATGGATGTAGGTGTAGATCTTGACAAGTTATCCTAAATATGTTTCATGAGGTATTTAAGATAATAATTTATGATTTTACATTATTATATTTTTATTATGAAACAATAATCATAATACTCATCAAATGAAGAACCTTGCGCTCATACTCCTAAAGATATGACTATGTACTAAGATCTCTTGTATGGATGTAGATCAATTTTCTAAAGAGTTTTTAGTTGAGTTTAGATACACATTTAATACCTATTCAAGGTATGTATCAATTTAATACCCAATACACATGAAAATTCCATTTTATCATGACTATCCATTAGGCCACTATGCTTTTTGAGCCCTACAACTTATAGGTTTGGCTGCCCTTGAGTATGGTTGTAAGTGAGTAATTTGATGTCTGATTTTAACTATAGTACTTAGAATTTGGAGACAATGAAGATATATTTATATTATAATAATTTATTTCTTGAAACTTTTTTTTTTCACCTATAAACCCCTTTACTACCATTGGTTCTCAACTTGTCTACTAGTTTTTAGGTAGGCCTTTAAACTTATATGGTTATAGGTGGTGATTAGAAAATGTATTCCAGATACATTTGATTCCTTCAAGGGTATATTTTTGATCAAAAATATTAATAATCACCTTATATAACTAACTCCTTCATTCCATAACCCCATTTTATTTGAAACAAGCCTTATTTTCCCCTTACTATAAACTTGACTGTGTTTGACTCTTGCATGCTTGTATGGACTAAGTTCAAGGCCTGAGGATGATTTAAGAGGTTTTCCAAAACATAAAGTTTACATGAGTTTATATTATTGAAATATTATATATTATTAACTCAATAACCTATTTTAAGGTATACATCATGAAAAATCTCCCTTGAAGTCACCTTTAATCAGGATTCACCCACTTGGTTGTAACTAGCTTCTTGAGTTGACTGTAGGTAATCCTCTTGAGGCATTACAAATGGATATTTTATCCCTATTGAAGGCTTGATTTGTATTATCCTTTAATTCTCCTTAATTAGTATACTAACCTCATTTTTATAAGTATTTATTTTTTTAAACTACCTCTAAGGACATAGAGACATGTTGATCTATAAATGGCAATAGTTTCTATAAGTGAGGTCTCATTAAGGCCTATAGGTGTAGATTTGAACCTTAATTATGATATATGAGTGTTTATTAAGGGATATGACATCAATATAGTTATATTTAAATCAATAACCTATTATATAATTCAAACATCACTCATATGTTGGTTTCATGATGCTAACCTTCAAAGTAATTGTGTAGTATAACTAGAATGATTGTGCTTCTATGGACTATGTATTGATCTTGACCTTAGGATGGCTCAAGAGAGTCTCTTGTGAACCTGTTTCTCATTTTTTTTTAGATTAAGGATATTTTTCTCTAAAATATTTTTAAGGATTAATTTTCAATCCTCTCCCTTATTTTTACTTTCATGACAAATACTTAACTATGGTGTACTACTGTATGTCTCTTTTCCTTGGTTGTAGTGAGTCATATTGGAGTGTATAACCTATATGAGTGACCTTGATGCCCTTTTAACTATTCATTCCTTCTTATGATATGTATATTGGATGGAGGTGAATTAAATGGGAAATAATGGGAAAGGGAGATGAAAACCATGAATGCAAGGTGGAAAAGAGGCTCAAACATAGTGATAAATGGTTGTGTTATGATAGTGAGGATAGAGATGAATAAGATGTAAGTGAAAAATGGGCATTAGGATCATGCCAAGATAAATATTTAGACTCATATATAATCATGGTCATATCATATTCAAACCATACCAATTTTTAAGACCTTTAAGGAACACAAGATGATAAAATTGAAACTTAGGAATATGTTAAAATCTTAAAATATGCTAAAAAACCTTAAAGTTTGCTAAATAATTATTTTTGAGGACCCACAAAATCCATTGATGGATTATTGGCTATGAAAAATTTATGAAAATTTTGGAAACACAAGGAAAGGACATGATAACATGATGGAGGCATTCTCAAGAAAGAAAACACTAAAACTTGAAAATCCTTTTCTCTCTTGAACCGTACAAACTCCTTGAAAAGCATCTAGATTGTAGTATTTCTCTTGTATTGTCTTCTTGACATGTAAATGGACCTTAAAAATCTAAAATTATAGATTAATTATATGGAAAGGTATATTAGGTTCCTGAAAATCCTCATTAATTTGAATTTTTTTATATGATTCCCTATTGAGGAGAAATTGCAAACAACTGACTTCCTTCCTAGATGTAAAAATGTTATTGCATACCCTAAATTAAAAGGGATGGTTATTGAAGGAGAATAAAGAAAAATAGAATCAACTTAATCCATATGATATGTCTTTAAGTCAAATTTATCTGACCAAAATTTTAGACCTGGATTCTCCCTTAATGGTCATACCACCTACAAACCTGAAGGCCTGTCTCTATGTGCAAACAAGTAATGTGTCTATAGGGGACCAGTTTTGAGTCAATATTGCATATTAATGTCTTTAAATTCCTCTAGGATACCTATCATTCCTAAACACTCCTTATTCATACATTTTTTGTATAGATGGTTGTATAATTCCATACTTGTGCCTTTCAAATGCATATAAAAACCTCTTTTTACCTTTTATTCAAATTTTTAGATCTTCACCACCAAAAATAGAAAATTTTATAAGTATAAACAATTATTTTCATGTATTAACACAATAATGAACCTTTTATATGATTTATTTATCCAAAATTGGCACATGGGATTCTAATTGGACCTTTTCTAAGCTTAAATACATATTAAATGTCCTTGTTAACTTATGGGACTTAAGAATTAGGCTAATGTCATGTAAGTGAATATAGATAAAGGTAATTTGAATAACTTTATGACCTTTTAAACACCATTTTTATCATTTAAAGACCGAAAATTGTCTTTTTAGTCCAAAATATGCACAACTGATCATCATGAAGAGGCTATTGACAATATCCTAAAAAGTTTTAGATTATAGGGGTTGGTATTTGGCCTTGTCAGGGTAAATAACCAACAATAATTCTTAAAATACTTACATATTTGGAAAATAGCATAAATTTCATGATCATATGTGGGGTAGTTTCTTACTAGAAATTTTGGTAAGTAATCAAGGGACCAAGTTGAGTAAGGATTGCTTTAAGTGAAAATTCATATTCATATTTTTCAAGATCAAATGGTCGTTGAAGGTCTAGTAAAGTAAGTAATAGTATGTAATAAAATATGAATTTTTGTTCTTTAAATGATTTCCATCATGTGGAATCCTAGATGAATTTTGATTTAGAACCACCTTTGGTAAATTTGTTCAAGGGATAAGTCACATGAGAGAAACTAAGTAAAAATATTTAGTATAAGTTTTCCAATCCCGAGAATTTTTCAAGCTATGTGATATTTTTTGGTTGTTTCCATTCAACTTGGTAAGGTCTACATGCACTCTATTTTATTGATTTCTAAATATTGGAGTTATATTCCTAAATAATAAAGGGGATGAGCAATGTAAATCAATAAATAAATATTCTTTAATTAGCCTACTAATTTGTGTAAATATATTATATTTTTACCTTTTTTAAATATAGGAGGAAGTGAGAGAGATTATAACTTTACTTATTCTAGCTATTTTGGGCTGAGCCAAGGTCTAATACTAGAGGATTAAGATTGAGAAATAGTAATAAGTAGGCCTCTAGACTTGGTTTCTTTATTAGATAGGAGCACCAAAAATAGGACACCTTGTTTTCTGACACTATAGTCCTATTTTGGCATTATTTTCCTAAGGCTAAAAGCTTTTTAGGTTCTATTCAAAACCTCTATTTTACCCTATCATTGAAATTTTAGGGTTTGGGACCTTACAAATATTGTTGTGTACCTATTTTAATCTTCAAAACCCTTAGGAGTGCTTGGTGATTGAAATTGAATGTAAACATGGGAAAGAGAGAGGATGGGTTAGTGTGTAAAGGATACACTGGATGCACCTCACACCATGTATGTGGGCACGTTGCCTAAATACCAATACTCTGAAGAGGGATCAAGCTAATGTAGTTCTCCCATTAAAGTGCTTGGTATAATTTGTGTATGATCAATGTAACTATAATGTAAAATTAGATGTGCTTCAATTGTCTAAGCACTGGTGTAATGACTTTAGTAGGATTTAAATAATATTGGAATGTTGTATGAAAATAATAGGGAAAGTGTTTGAGTGTACTTTCTTATATTCTTGTGTCTCTTTTGAAAATGATTGTCAACCCCTCTAAATGGATTTTTGAATGGCCTTTTATAGGGAAACTAATGATCATGGGTTAAATGAATCTATGTGAGGCTAACAAGGAAAAATATAAGGATCCAAAATAATCTAATCATTAAATGAAAAAGTGAACTTGGACAACAACACCAAAAACAAGACACCTTGGGTTCCAATTATCCTAAATTATTTGGGTGTTATTTTCCTAAGGGATTGAGATTTAGGTGGTGTATCTAAGCCTAAAATGGATACCTAGGTCTAAAAGGGCTAAGTATGGAAAGCTTTGAATGACTAGGAATTCATGAAATAAGTAACATAAAAGGGTTGTGTGAGCTAATAGGAGGATCTATGGATTAGGTGTCTTAGCCATACTAAAGTCATACAATTTTACATTTTACATGACTACAAACTCCTTGTGTGTCTTATATATATCCAAAATACTATGTTTCCTTCAAATCAAATGAACATTTCTGCATTTTTTCATATAAAATGTGCTTCTATAAAGTGCTAAGAACTTTCCCTATATGGTGCATATGTTTATTCTATGTTTTATTAAAGATTGGTATTATCATGTCCAACATATCCCATATTTATTTCTTTATATGGGGAACCACTTAATTCAATAATGTTTTTTCTTTCTCTTTCTTTCTCAAGATACATGGTCCTATTTATGAATATCAAGTGTCTTTAAATTTACTAAATATTTTTCTCACCTTAATTTTTGGCTTAATGACATCTCATTTATTTGCATGCTAAGGTTCTCAAATACAATAATCTAAATGGTTGGAATGATATTGATCTGGCTATGCTTACCCATATTATCATAAATGGTTTAAACATGGTATGTATATAATTTAAAATAAAAAAGATCTTATTCTTTGGAGAAAAATAATACTTAAGCTGAGAAATACTTTAGTTAGCTACATCATTCAAATTGTTCATATTTTGGACCTTCATAATGTGTATGAGTTTTAATGTAATTGTTTTAACTTGATTTGATTCATGGACCTAGGATTTGACATATATATATATATAATTTACGTCTTTTAAAATCATGAATTTCCCTTGAAAATTTTCCATTCTATTTAAAAGTTACCTTCACTTGACCTAAATTTGTGTTTTGATCATTTTATTTTTCATAGCTCTAAGTATTCCATTTGGGCCAAATTCAAGTCTTCCTCCTTAACTTAGTTGATTTTCACTTCTCTTGAAATAATTTATTAACATGTTTTCCATATCTTTTTTTACACAAGATTTTCTTACTTAAACCCTCCAAGTGGCTAAGATCATGCCATGTGGCATGATCCTATTCACTTAGGCACCAAGGGGATTTCAGACATAGTCAATTCTTCAAAAGGTTCTTGGATCCATATTTCATATTTTCACCACTCTACGGGACTAAAGCAATTCAAATTCACCTAAGAGACTTCAATTATTTGAATCCCTGAGATGTTACCACATGGCATGATCCCAGTGACTCACTACCTTAGGTGACTCCAATAATCAAGTAAAACTTATGGGATTCTAAGTTAATGGGATGTCACCATGTGTAAATATGATTTTAATTCATAGTCTAAGGTTGGTACATTTAATTTTGACACATATCTAACCTCTGAGTGAGTGATATTGCATCACGTGGCATGATCTCATTATATCATGACCTATTCATAGTCAAGATCTCTCGAAGGCCTAGGCTCCAATGATGATGACACATAGTAATATATTATTATCCAAGGCTAGTGAGACTCAAATCAATGGCCAAAATGAGTAGATGGTGGAATGAAGGTCATTTGGAAAATAGTATCAAGGTTATGAAATCTACCTAAGAACTTGAAGTGATAACTATGGAAGAAGAATAGAGATGATGAGACTGTCACATGGTGGGAACATCGACTATGGAGGCCAAGATTCATCCTAATGGACAAATAGGTTAAAAAGTCACCATATAACATCATGGGCTTAAAATTTATGGTTATCTAGGTTTTCAAACTTGAAAGAGGACTATGTGTCTAATATGAGTACATAGATAAGTTTTAGTTGGTTTCTCACCAATAAAATTGATCATGAGACATAAAATTTATCCAGACTTAATAGAAAAGGAGAAAATTTAAGATAAATTGGACTATGGCATTAATCATGAGCATGACATCTATAGTTTAAATAGTCTAAGAGTATATGAGAGAAAATATTGGCTGCATGAGGAATGATATATATTGAACAATGCATGATGAATGGCAATCCCAAGAGAATTCCAATGACATTCAATGCTTAGAATTAAATTCTAAAATCAATCAAGAATGGATATTTATTGATGATTTTTGGGTTGAGTGAGATATTCATCAAATTTATGAAAAATTTAATTGGTGTCCATTTAATCCTTACAAACACTTTATTTTTAGAAAAGTTATTACCCATGGTTCTAAGATTTTTTATTTAAGGACTGATCTATGATTAAAAAAGGGTAGACATTTTTATGTAATGAATCTCTATAAAAATTTTAATAAAATATCTACTTGTTTAACTTTCTCATCTACCTCAGGAATGTTTTCCATAATTTGTAGTTTTTATTATATGTTTGTGTAAGAGGAGTGATTTATGCTTATTTTACAAATATTAATATGGAAATTAGATTGAGTTTGTGTTAATCTAATTCTATTCAAGTTATTTTTAGTTTTCTTATGAACACTCTATGTTTTATTTGCTTTCAGTTATAAAGTGTTTCTAAACCTCTATGTGTTGTCACTACAAATATTTTGGATGTTTATCTTAAGTGAAGTAGCTACAAGTTGAATAATCATAGTGGTGTCCCTTATAATCTTGATCACTAAGTGGCTAAAAGTTTGTGCAAGTGTTTAACTAGGCATATGGTGGTATAATTTTAACTTGGCATATTTTAGTTCTCAAGCATTAGCATCCTCTTGACTATAAATCTCATTTTTTGCTCCCCTTTCCCCTCTTTTTTATGTTTATTTTGGAATTGAAACACTCTCCATTTTTTTTATAATTTGTTAAATTTAGGCTCAATATTAATCAATATCAAGTTTAATCAGATAATAAGAATTCCAAGAATTATCAAATATACATTGAGCCTCAAGTGGTATAAATTGATACTCTTATAGTAAATTTGGTTAAACTAGTCAATCCTTGGATTGAACTAGCATCAATCCTACAATTAATTAGGGGACATTTTTTCCCATGCATTTTCCTCTACTTTTCTCTCTAATCACTTAATATCATGAGTGTTTTCAGAAGAGGATTTTGGAGTGAATGATAGTTGGTAATAGAAAGAGGGCCTTATGAAATACTTTAATAATTATCATTGGTATTGATATTTTGGGTTTGTCATTATGTGGGAACTAGCTTGTAGTTTTTTTATTAACAAGAGAAATCATGAACTATTGTATGCATATAAAATTTATTATTTATTTTTATGTATGATTCTATTTATCCTCTAACATTCTATTGTGAGCTTAAATACTATGAATAATTGGTGCAATGAGGAGTATTTTGAATTGTTATTATATTTTAAACCAAACTCTATCCTAGTGTGTAGATCACCATATCCCAATCCATATATGGGATATTGATTATCTCACCACTAAAAAAACATAAAAGGGAATGAATTAGTAGGGGTAGACCTAATTATTTAGTTACCCCCATCAACTCATTACCTCAATATTCATATAATTAGTATATATCCATGGAATCACTTATGGCATATATATCTAGATCTACTATAAACATCCCTAGAGTTATACATGATTTACCTAGGAATCCAAAGAGGTACTTACCAAGATTCACATCTAGCATAGGGAGAACATCATAAGAGTATATAAAATCATAAAAAACTACCCTTGGGCTATGAAATGTTGAGCATGAGTATGTTGCTTATATATTATTCCCATTTACACTAATGGATGAAAACTATGACTATTTTTTAAACTTACATGAAGATTTTATCATTATTTGGAATGAATTGAATACTACCTTTCTAGTCTAATTCAATCAAGTAGTGAATCCAAGTTTTTTATACCAATAATTTACTTATATAAAAATGGAACCCAATGAAATTATACATAATTATACTTCATGTTTTCAAAATATGTATATTAGGGTCACAACCTTATATATACCAAATGTTAACTAGTGTTAGAAATGTTCAAAAATGCTCTATATCCATAGATAACCACATTCTGAAGGAGGCACCCAACTATTACTAATTTACCTCTTATGTGAAATTAATAAAAAGTGATAGGTAGATTAAACCACAAGGTAGATGATGGCTCCCATTCCTAATGATCTAACAAACATGCTAGCCTTGAACCTCATTTTTAATTCAAATTATAACTTGCATGTGTCTCAACCATTGTCCTTACCTAACTAGTTCATTTAAGACATGTTACACCAAACTAACATTTAGGTTTTACTAATCCAATGAACAATGAAATAACACCCCAAACCCATAAACAAAATTTTTTACATCATGATATGAATATTGTATAAAACACACCATAGGAATCCATTAAGAATGAGTTGGATGCAATTCAATGTATGGTGCAAAGACTCAATAATGACTTATTAGGATCACAATTACAAATAGGTGTCTATGGTGTTGAGATTTTGAATAGGAACTTAACTTATCAAATAAAAAATATAAATTACAATCAACCCAATAATTATTCAGAACCTTCATATAATAAATTCCCTAAAATAAACATTTGTAAAATATATCTCCCAAATTGGTGTCATGTGCATAACACAACCCAACATGGTGAACTATAATGTATTAAATTATATAGTGCCTTCAACATATTACAAATAAAAATAGAGTAATATTAGGTAGTTCCAAACCAACAAGAATCATCCAATGTTGGTAGGCCCCAACTATAGATATCTATTAGAAACCTTAGAATTCACTAAAAAGGAGGATAATAAACCCAAGTAGAGAACTAGTGAAGTGAATATTTATAACATTTTCAAACAATAAATTATGCTTTGAAGAATAATATGAAGTAATAATATCTCACTACCTTAACCACTCCAAAAATGGCACAACTCCTCTTGATCCTAACTCTAGGAATGACCCTCCACCTCCAAAGTCTAATGAGTCCAAATCCTATGTGGAGATTCAATAACTTCAAGGAAAAGATAGATATAATATCATGAAAGATATGAAAAATATCAAATCCAACATCACTTTTCATGAGATTTACCAAATATTTTAGTAACATGAACTTATTTTCAAATCACTTACCAAAAAACTAGTCTAGCCCAAGTAGAAAATGACCCATACCAATGTGCTTATTCATAAAAACAAGACTGATGTGCCTTCCTTTCTCCTAACTATTAGGTTATTTAGGAAAAACTTTCATAACTACTTATTAGACTCAATGGCTTTGGTGAATGTGATAATTATAGGCATAAGAAAAATTAGGCTTAGTCCCCATTAAGTTAGATAAGGTTATGGTCTAGATGCATAACTCTAAATTAGAGTAGCGGATGAATTACTCAATGTGCACATTTAGTTGGAGTCAGAGCCTAGATTCTAATAATTCATAGATATAATGGTTGTAGAAATATCCAAAGCATATGAAATTCTACCTAGTAGATATTGATTTAAATCTTCGAATGGATACATGGCCACTGACTCTTCCCACATTTGGTTGACATGTAGAGGCATATTCAATCATATTCAAGTAGATAGGGAGACTAAAATAAGGCACATGATCATTAAATACAATGCATTAAATGATAAATTAAACTTCGTCCAATCATATTTAGGGATTTACACTTTGATAATGAAGCATACTAAGGATAAGATTGGCAGTGATGTTGAACTAGCCACTTCATGGTCCTTATACATTGATGTAACTCACTCTAAATAAGCTTCCAAAGTATGAGACTTATTGATATAACCCAAAGGTAATATTTATCCATATACTTATATGCTAAATTTTTCATGTACTAACAACCTTGTAGAGTGTGAAGCATTGATCCTTGGATTATAATTTTCATTAAAACATAAAGCTAAGGAGCAGAGAGTATTTAGTGACTCTAAGATTTTTGTACACCAAATAAGGAGTATATTTCATTGTAATTTTTCTTACCTTATAAATTATATGCATAGGGCATGGGATATAATATAAATGTTCATTAAATTTAATTTTATACCCTTACCTAAGGAGGAAAATCCTATTGTTGATTTTTTATCACCTTCTGCTATGAATTTAAATCCTCTAGATGATGCAAATTTTCAAAAGTTTTACAGTGAATTTGTCTCTTATCCCTCTATTCTAGATAATTTTATATTTTTCCAAGTCTTTAGGGGTGATGAACATATCATAAAATTCCTTAGTAATGTTGGAGTGTTTGAGGCTCATATCATTGATGAAGAGGAACTAAATGATATTAGAGATCAATTCAACTAAGATGGAATTATAAAATTTCAAGGGAATTGAATCCCAAATGGGATGATCTAGCTAGAAAAGGTATTTTATATATACATCCCTATGAAATCAACTAAAATAACAAAGCATATACATCATAAATGTTAAAGAATTAACCTTGGTTCATTTGAAAGGCCACAAACTATTAATATTTGTCTTGTTAAACAAATGCAAAAGTGGAGTATCTTTTAAATTTTGTATTGAGATATAAATATATCCTTGCTTGGTCCTTTAGATGCCTCCAAATCTTCAACCAAAATATAATTACCCATAGAATCCTCCTTAACCTAAATTATAAGTTACTTAGACAAAGGCAAAGGCTTGTCAACCCAATCTTGGAACCATTGATACATAAAGAAGTTTACAAATTGATCTAAATTGATCTAAATTAGAATAATTTTCCCAATTCACCATTCTACTTGGGTAGTAAAATTAGTGCCTATTCATAATAAAAAAATAACAAATTTAATTTTGCATAGACTTTAAAAATCTAAAAAAGGCATCAAACAAGGATAATTACCCATTGAATTCCTTAAATAAGGTGGTTTAAATGGTAAGAGGATCCCAAATGATGTCCTTTCTATATGGATTCTTAAATATAATTAGGTTTTAGTAAATATAGAGGATCAAACCAAAACAATATATATAATGAAATGGGGCACATTTTACTAGAAATTAATGACATTTAGATTGGTAAACGCTAGGGAAACATTCAAAAGGGAAATGAATTTTACCATTGAAGGTATAATATACAAGTATATTATGATTTACATGGATGATTTAATGGTGTTTTATAAATTCAGGTATGATCACCTTTTCCATATACAAAAGGTATTCAAAAGGTATGGTATCTCTTTAAATCCAAAGAAGAGTGTATTTAATGTCATAGAAGGTAAACTTCTTGGCCACATCATCATAAAATAATCTATTAATATAGACCCTAGGTGGACTAAAGTAGTTTTTAAATTTTCCCTTCTTAACAGTAAGAAAGAATTAAAATCCTTTTTTATAAAAATTAACTTTGTTCATAAGTCATTTCTAGAATTGTCAAAATTGTGAAGCCTCTAAATGCTATGCTAAAATAGGATGCTAAAGTGGAGTGTTATGAAGAGTCAAAAAAAGATTTTCAAGAAATAAATGATGTCATAATATAGCCACCTATGATAATTAGGCCATATTATGCAAAGGAATTTTATCTCTACACTTTTTATTCTGAGCACACAATTGTTGTTGTTTTAATATAGAGTCTTCAAGGAGAAGAACATCCCATTGCCTTTATGAGCACAAACTTTAGGAATGCAGAAATAAAATATTCAGTGTTGCAAAAACATATGTATGCTTTGGTTAAGGATTTGAATAAATATAGACACTATATCCTCTGAAATAAAATCCATGTAGTTATCCCAAACTCAACCATCAAACTCATGTTGAGGTAGAATGAGATTGGAGAATGCATAGGTAGATGGAGTAATAATATTTAACAATATGCCTTGGAGATAAAACCTACCAATATAGTCAAAGGAGAAGGTCTTACTCAGTTGATAACTAAGATCAATACAAGAATCACTATGCATCAATTAGACCAAGAGCAAGTGTTGTAGTAGAATTGGTACACCATGATTGTCCATCGATTACCTTATCTATGGGATCCCACCTCTTGGACTAAGTCAAATGTAAAAAAGGTATCTTAGATTGAAGGTAGAAAAGTACATGATGAATAAAGGGATTCTCTATAGAATAAATCATGATGGTGTCTACCTTAGATGTCTACCAAAAGAAGAAGATATGAAAGTTATGGATAATTTCCATTAGATGTTAGGACTTGGTCATCCTATAGTAAATGTCATGGAACATAAGATAATTTAAATGGGATATTATTGGCATACCATATTCAAAAATATCCATGCACAAGTTAGAGTATGGCATCAATACCAAACTCCCTTTAATTTCACCATACATTGTCATTTCATCCATTCATATAAGGGATAGTATTTTTGTAATGGGGATTATATTTTGTAGGAGTAATTAATCCCAACTCATCATTAGGAAAAAAAATTATTGATAAAATAAATTATTACATAAGATGGACCAAGGAAACAACAATAAAAAATAAAATAACTAATGAAGTGATCAAATTCATGGAAAACAATGTGACTACTTAGTTTGGGACCCCAGTCTCATTTGTTTATTACAATGGTCATGCATTTCAATATGTAAAATTTACCAAGTGGTAATATGATAATGAGATCATCTTGAGGTTCTCATCCAATCACTACCACAAGGGAATAAATTGACAGAATCAACCAATAAAATTTTGATTAAGGCTATTAATAAGTATATAGAGAATAAGCCTTGAGAGTGGCATTCATTACTGAAATATGCCCTTTGGGTTGACCACATAAGATATAAACAATAATTTAAGAGATATCTATTCTTATTGGTTTATGGATTAGTGTTAATTTTACCAATTACACTTAAGCTACCCACCTATAAGTTCATACTCTAATACATGGAAGGTAATGAGAAAGTAAATTTGAGGATATTGGACCCTGTCTAATTGGAAGAAGCCTAAAAATAAGTACTACTAAATTTTAGTAAGAATAAAATCACTATAAAAATATGGTTTGACAAGAAGGTTGAGATGAAATTCTTCAAGATTTTTGTTCTGGTGCTACTATGGGATAAATCCCATGGAAAGAAAGGCTAACCTTCCAATTTTAACCCACTTTAGATTGGCCATATATCTGAGCTATAGGATAATTTTTTTTTCATCTTAAAGATGTATATGGGATTTATATCATATTTCCTATTAACAAATGTTACTTGAAGCACTACTTCTTAGTGATTCCATCTAATGCAATTTTTGAATGACTTCTGAGTGAGGGGTTGGTATTTCCTACTTTCTACATTTGTTTTATTTAGTTTAGCTTCCATATTTTTTTAGATTAGGTTTGCTTCCATTGTATGTTTGTTTTTGTCCTTTATTTTTTGCATTGTCCATTTTTTTATTTTTATGCTTGGCCTTTATTTTGAGATAGCAGTCTACCCTAACCTTCTATTTAGCTAAAATAAAAAATTGCCCCCACAATTAAAGTAAAAACATAAAGAGAAGGATTTCATTAAAATAATCTAATTTGTATCAATAAATTCAATGGATAGATAGAGGCTTGAAACATGTCAATCTAAATTTGGAAAATAGAATTTATGTTTTATTTGAATAGTTCATAGGCTAGGAATAATTTCTTTTGCATCTCTTAGAAATTATTGAAAACCAATGATTCATAATAAAATAAGTTAATTTAGAATAACTATATCTTCTTTTTAGAAGTCACTAAATGCACTAAATTTTAAAAATAGTTAAATTAAGATGAAATCATGGAAGTGATTGAAGGTTTGTCTTAATAGTCATGATTTTTATAAGTCTATCATTGTACCTTGGCTTAGTTCCTAACGCTCTATGGACTAAACAATGAAATCTCTTTGTAAAACTAAGATAAAAGTGTTGAGTATGGAACACAACCTACTAAAATCACAAATTATAGTTGATGAATACGTGTGAAAATTGATCTATTTTATCTTTTGTGTAATCTTTTATATGTATTAAACATTTGATAGAATATTATTTGACCTTAAAATGTGAATAGTCCTTTATTTTTAGCATAGTAAAAGGTTGGAAGATGAAGAGATAATGCTTTGTAAAAGCTTTATAAAAAATCACCTAATTGTAATTGAGAATGGTTCCACATGTGATAGAGATTAACACAATGTTGTAAATGGTTTTCCTATATATATTTTTTTACTTATGATCTATACATAGTGATTATTATGGATGTTTTAATTTTTTATTCATATAACTTATGCTTACTATTTTGTATACATTAATTATGAATATCTTCATATAATTATCTTGAATTAGTATTTAATGGATTATTTTTAGTCTAAATTACTTACAACTGCTCCTTTTATTATTGATTACGCAATTTATCCCTATAATTAGCATGTTTTAGAGTTTTATAGGAGAATTTATTAATAATGGTGTAGTGAACATGGAACTTTTTGAAACATGTTGAGATGTTTTATAGGACATAGAGATATATAAAGATGGTTGGATGAGATAATTTGAAACTTTATAGAGGAAGAAGCAAGAAGAGTTGAATTTAATTTAAAGTAGATAATTTAAGAACATATATATGGACATATTTTATGAAATATTATAGTGTGAATCACCTAGATTGTTAGCTATGTGGTTGTCAAAATTGGATTATTATTATTCCCATATGAGAAGGATAGAGTGTATATTCTAGATGAAAGAAAAGTTAGATAGACTGTGTAGTCTAGATACTGATTAGACCCATGTTGTGGACTACTAGACTTAGATTATAATTAATAGCTATATCATAGAATTTTTTTATGTAAATTTATTTAGCCTTTGAAGCTATGAAAGAAATATTTTTTATATGAATACATGATAAGTTTATTTATCGACTACCTACATTAAGTAAAATGTTGATAGTGGAAAAGTCCATAGTTTCTACTCATCCCAACATGGAGTAGTCACTCTAGGTGTCATGGGGGTACATGTGGGATAGAAGTGAATAATTTAGAGATAAGTAAATAAATTTTAACCTAAACTCAAAGTATGGAAGATGAGAAGAGCCAGACCAAAAATAAAATTTTGGGATTATAAAAAGAATTATGATAATAGAGAAGTTAGAGAAGAGTAATCTAGAATTAACTATGAATAGGATTAGGAGTAGAGTAGAATTTTTTTAGAGATGGAAAAGTGTAGAGAGATGTTGTGAAAGATCTTGGAAGTAAAGAGTGTGGAAAATATGTAGAAAGGATCGAGTAAGAGTAAGAAATAAATAGAAATATTATAGATATGGAGCTTATAGAGCAGAAATAAGAAAGTAGGTTAACAAAATAGTTAGAATATTGAAATAGATCATAGTTAATAAAAGGGATATTATATAGCCCTCAAAATGAATATTCCTATGAATAAGTTAAGTTAGAATGTATAAATATCATAGGTTCAAGTTCAAAGTTAAAATAAGTTAAAAAAAAAGATCATTAACCTCAAGAGTGTGCATCCCCCAAACCTAATTTATCTTTTGAGAGATGAAGAAGTGCAGGAGAAGAGGTAGATAAAATTTAGTTTGATTCCTTTATAGATAGTTTTGGTAAGCTAAGTTTGCATACAAAGAAATAAATAAGAAGAGGAAAAAAGAGTTTGGCTTCCTTTTTAGGACACAAAAATATTAGTACACAAAAGTCCCTAGTCATAGTCACTTGTGCACAGACACATATAGTCATAGTCACCAGTGCACACACACTTATAGTCATAGTCACCAGTGTGTATAACCTATTTTTAACAAATTCAAGTGTGATAACTATGTTAATCAATGTAGACATGTTTATTTAATTAATGAAATATGATGGGTCTACATATCTTGAGGAATACTTGTTAACTTGTGATATTAGATGGAAAATTAAGGGGGTAACATCTGATGATGTAAATAAAGATGAGCTTGTAGGGGATTTTTTAGGTCAATATTTAGTATTCATTTTAAAAATCAATGTTAATAATCTTAATATTTCACAAGTTAAAGATATGTTAGTTGTATAGTTTAAGGTGAATAAATTTATAGCCCTAACTATTCAATATCTAAAGGAGATTCAAAAAGACTTTGAAGAATCATTTGGAAATGATCACATATTTTTTGATGCCATGAATAATATTGATTTCATCATGAAATAAAAGGATAAGATTGTTTGGTTCATATAAGGGTTATGACCAAGAATTAGATATTCTATTACATAGTCTCAATTACTAATTAAGGCTAATGCTAGATTTGTTACTCAACAAGTGGAGCAAATTAAGGATTATGGTGAAATTATATATTTGGTTCCAAATTATAATTAAAATTGGATACTTTAATGAGAATAATGGATGATATGCATGACAATGATAATTATAAATTAGGCTTATCATATATATAACATGGTTGATATGTCTACCACAAGATTGATTGTCTGAAACTCAAAATAAAGTTTTGTGAAATTTGTAGAGTAGTTGGGCATGATACATCAAAGTGCCATATTTTACATCAATATATCCATAAATTATATACTATGTATTGTAACTTTTGTAAATTTAGAAATCATGATGAGAGGAGTTATAGATATCTACAGGAGATAAAATAAAACATTACAAAGAATGTCTTCATAGTTATTTTTGTCACATCATGATTTTTCTCTAATATGAATAACCTATTTAATCCATGGATTATTATGGTTTATTAACTAATATTTTATTAATATTTATGACATATGTTGATTATGGGATAGTTTGTGTTGTTTAATTTACATGATTAGACATTATGAGTTAGAGGAACTTTTATATTCTATATTTTGTGATCATATTCTATTAGTTATATAGCATTATTTTATAGATGTAATGATGTTTCAGGATAAATACCTTCATTGTTATGAGATGGATGTAGGAAAAATTCTTCCCTCAGATCATGATGGAGGGAGAGAATATTAGAGAGGGTCGTTAGATGGAGATGTTAGGGAATGATAGAGAATGAATCTAGGAACCCTTGCACACACCACATTTGTATTTGATAATTGTATTGATTGATAGATATTTATAGTATGCTTAGTTTTATGTTTAAATTAATGTTATGCTCTTTTATGATTTCATTAAATTTAGTTTTTATTAATGATCATGTTGTTTATTTAGGTGATTTCACTAATCTATTGATCATGTGCAGTTTATTTTAATTGACATAATTATTTGGTTGAATAAGTAAATTATTTTATGTTATGATTATCTTACTACCTTATTTTGAATGGTTTTTTAATGTAATGTTTTGATGTCATGTAGGCATTAAAAAGGTATAGACAAATTTCATTATTATTGATCTAAATGATATTGGTAATAATAATTGAAGATTATTATTATGATATTATATTATTATGCTGGAAGCTAAAGAACGTTATTTTATATATCATTATAAAATATTAAATGCATTGGAAAACATGTGTTGCAAAGAGTTACGTGATTGACATGGTAATATAAATTATGGTCTTTTAATACATTGTCATACTATTTGATTTATAGTTAGTCGAATACTATATTAACATGGAAGGATGAATCAACTAAGTCGATGGGCATTGCATGTTATGGAATAAAGGTTTTATTTTTATTTATTTATTTGAAAATGGATGAGGAAGAAAATTATGTCAAATGTCATGTAATTATTTTCATCAATGGAAATGAATTTTTAAGTGATTAAGGTTACTAACCACTCATTGACTTTGATTTAATCATAATTTGGGGAAGTCATGGATTTTTTATTAGATTTTTTCATGGTGGTGAATGGAATAATTCATTGAGTTTAGTTGAGCCATTTGTACATGCATTTATTAATTAGTTGAAGTGGTCAAAAATGGTGGAAAGGAGGTTGATAGAAAATGGATAATAGAAGAGAATGGGGTCTGTGAATGACACATGACTCATAACATATAGAGAAGAGGAGAGAAAATAAGAATAAGGTGGTGAAAAAGTGCAAAGAGAAAGATTTTGTTTGGATTTATTTGGCATATATACATTTACCAGGTTAATTTTGTAATTAAATTCTTATGTGTAATTTCAATGGGTTTCTAAATATGGTTGTTGAGTTTCTTTGTTTGAATCTTAGAATAATTGGGTTGTATGTGGAGCCCTATGGAAGGTTCATCCTACACATAACCCCACATTAAACTCAAGGTAACCTAAGATTTCTAGGATATAGCCATAAAAATGTTATGACCATATAGGCCTCTATGAAATATTAAACTCCTCACTAAGTTTAAAATACCTTATTCATATTAGGAAGAAATATTTTTTTGATATATACACAATGGCTTGAGATTATATATTTGAATCAATTTGTATATATTCATTTTGGTATTTTTAATATAGTTGGTAAATTAGGAAAAATATTGGGTTCAATTGTATAAACACCTATTTGGAATCTAGGTAGAAATAATGAATTTCAATATACAAAATGGAGTTTTTGAATATATACATAGATATATATATATATATATATACATAGATATATATATATATATATATATATATATATATAGGTATATATAAAAATAAAACCATACACACATACACAGACCTATAACTTGTTTAGTAGGGTTTTAAAGGATGACTATGTAGGTATACATTTATATAAACCTATATTTGAAATTATCAAGATTTAATAGGTGATAGTATGTAATACATTTTGATGTTATCCATATAGGTGAACTGGAAGTTTGGGTTTCATTTGGGTTATATTATTTTTAAAGTCAAATGAATATATATATATATATATCATTTGGGTTATGTTATTTTTAGATTCAAATGAATATATATATATATATATATATATATATATATATATAGGAAGTATAAATTATACTTATCTTTATAAACACTTATATTATGCATACTTATTTATATATATAAATTGGGTAACTTTTGGTTTAGTCTATTATGTATCAGGGACAAGTTGATGATAAAATGACTATAGATGCACACTCGACCTTATGCAAGGTTATATACTCAATTTTGTTAAATCAATATGGTTGAACTAATTTTTAAACTATGTTAGTAATATATATGGATTATGCATAAAAATTAGATGTGACTATGTATTGTGTCATTGGATTTATCTTGAATTGTAGATGACTTTTGATCAGTCAATAGAGGGAAATGTATACAAGTGAAAATTGTATAATTTCATTAGTTTATTTAGTAAATTTGTGTTTTTGCTTTATTAAACTTGAATGTGCATAATGATTTTGCACTTGAACTATATTTTAATACAAATTGGTAACCTGACTAGATATAGTTGACTAGTGTTTGAATTTGGCTCAAATATGAATTTAAAATTGATTATGTTAATATGTTTGAATTGAAAAGGAATTTGCTAAAACAATACTATGTATGAAATTTGTATGTTTCATAAAAAAGTATATGATTTTTGTTTCATTTATAATAAATTTATGGGAATTTTTAGAATATGGATATATATATGTACATTAATTATATAAAATACTCTAATTTAATAAATAATGGATGTCATCTTAGGAGTATACTGCATTCAAAATGGTATTTGTTTAGTATTATAAAGATATTCAAAGATTTGAATATGTGTGTGTGTGTGTAGATAGATAGATAGACACACACACACACACACACACACACACACATGTATATGTATATATAAAGATATATACATAAATATGTGTGTATATGTGTGTGTATATATATATATATATGTATGTATGTATGTATATATGTATATATATAGATAAATATATATACATACATACACACACACAGATGTGTGTGTGTGTGTAGGTAAAATATATAAAAGGGAACTATATTAAATAAAGTTTGATTATACCAGTTATATACACATATATTTTATATACTCAATTATGTTGTGCATTATTACCATGTGGTGTATGAATACTTAATATAGATTTTATTATAATAACAATGAGTAAATGATGTTTTTTTATATTTGGTTATGTATAAAAGCATTAGAATATTGTATTTATGAGTTAAATATAAAACATAGTATGTTTCAGATTGGTTTTTATATGTTGAATATGAACAATTTATTTATCTAGGGTTATAATATTATTTCATGGAGAAATAATATTATAAGATGCTTAATGGTTAAAGCCACTAGTGGTCTAGATAATCATTACCTACATGGTATGTTATATTAAGCACTATTTTTGGATCATGTTTATTGTTTATAATAAACAAGATGTTTGGATTCAATTCACTTCATTTGATGGTCTAAATGAATGTACATGATATTTATGTACTTAGCTTAATTTTGATTAGCTAAAATGAAATATTATAAATAAAACTATTGGTTTTTATATTATTATTTATTTTACTAAAAATTATATTCATCGCCCTAATTAAGTAATGGATGAATTCCACTGGCTTAATTAGCACCATCAATGCAAGATAAGTTATAATCCAATCAAGTCGTGTGTATGAAGTTGACTAATTCTAGAGATCATTTATTACTAAAATTTTTGGACAAAGTAATGTTTGATAAACATTGTCATTTCATATGTTGATATATTTTTCATATTTGTGAGATATCATATTAGAACATGTTTCTTTATGGTACAAATTATGTATTAGATATATTCAACACATAGGTTCTGGTTTGTTACTCTAGATTCCCACACCATCATTACCTACCCATACATGAAGGGAGGGCCATCCCATTGTTTGGGAGATAGTGTGGGGGATATATGGTCTGTGTTTGGTGTGGAAAAACTCTCAGACATTACTCTCCCTCCCATCTAGAGTAATATACTTGAGATTACATAGTGATACTTGAGTCATGGAGACTTTGTTTAGAGGAGAAATGTATCGTGTTTTATCATTTATGATATTATTATGTATTGTTGAATGTAGTAATTTTTATTCATTATGCTTATACATTAGAGGATGTAATGATGTATCAGCTATGAATGAATTTTTACTATTTCATTATGATGTGATGTAATATTTATGGTTATTTATTAAATTATTCATGATATCTAAATTTGATCTTGGTGATCCTTAGCTAAGTGGATTAGATATAACCTTCTTAGTTTTACTAAATTAATATAGTTAGTTAAATATCACTAGTTAGGTTTCTTGTGATAAAATATATATTTTGAATATGTGTATTTAATTTTAAAAAAAAATTAAAATATTCTAGTAAAACCTAGTGGGGTTATTATATTGTGGTATCAGAGTTGAGGCTCAAACTCTAGGAGTTAATGTGTCTACTAATGGAAACTTATTAAACTAATAACTATGAGAATAATGGTGTATGTTAGAATATGATGTAAGGTTACATTGAATTCCAAACCCCTATTGATCTAAATTAGTTTGCCATTGAGCAAGATACAAAGTTGGACCTAATCCTCACAACCATGTAAGATACTAGGGATCGAATCATGGCCCTATAATAGTAAGTGCATGGCCATGAAGAGGAGACTACACAAGAAGAACCTGAAGATAAATTTAATGACCAAGAACATATTCAATATAAATGGCATGAGGAGGTAACTTAGGATGCAAGAGCTTGAGTAGCTGTAGAGTTAGTGCATGACATGAAAAAGGTGAATCCACCAAAGTTTGATAGAACTATATTGGGGGATGGAATTGAAGCATGGATAACATAAATAAATAAGTATTTTGAGATTAATAATTATTTCAAATTCATGAAACTATGATGGGGATTTTATCAACCTATTAGTGAAGTAGCAACTTGGTGGGAGAATAAGAAGCTTGAGATGAACCTCAACTCAACCACCACCACTTGGGAATAATTTATGACAATATTTAGGTCATGATGACATCCACAAGTACTCTTCAACCAAAATCTTATGTATTTTAGAATATTAAGCAAGGTGATTTGTTAGTGAATGAATATTAGGATTAATTTACCAAGCTTCTCAAGTATGTACCTTAATATTAGGTAGATGAGAGGTTTAGAATCAAAAAAATCATCATGATATTAAAACCCCAAAATAGTTTTGAAGTAGATGTGTATGGTCCATCTACCATGAATCAAGTTTTTGAGAAGGTGATCAAGCAAGAATGGAAACTGAAATATCTTTTCCATGTTAAGGATAAGTTCAAAAAAAAATTGCGAGTTCTAAACCAATTTTCAAAAAGAACTGAAAGTAGAGGAGAAGATGTTTCAAGGGTCAATTTAATAATTAGAACACCAAGTTCAATAGTAATTTAGGAAATATGAAACTTGGTAATGATTTCAAGGGTGGTTTCAATAGAAACCAATATACTGAGAGGAAAGGACCAATTGGAGATTATTTCATTTGTGGAGGCGACCATTTTGCTTGAGAATGTCCTAAGGATAATCAAATAACAAGGGTTTAACTTCTAAATAAGGTAGATTTTAGTACCATATTCATGCATGTATTGATAATCGATAAGCTTAGTATCAAGATTTACCCATAGAAATGTTAGGTATTTTGTTTGATCTAATTTCTATTTTAATTGATATAGGAGATACAAAATGTTTCATAGCTCATAGAATGCTTAGTAATTTATCTAGAAAGGTTGGAGTTATAGGAAATGCCATGTTGGTGCAATATGGGAATGAGTCAAAGGTCAACATTGACAAGTGTTTAGTCAAAGAAGAGATTAGATTACTTGATATTACTACATTAATAGATCTTTATGGAGCACCATTGGGATCATACGATGTGATCCTAAGAATCAATCATCTTACAAAGCATAAATCCAAGGTTTATTATTTTCTAAAGAAGATTGAGTGTTAACATGATTTTAGAAATAGGACATAACTTCAGGGAGAGATAAGGGTATTAAAGATAAGATATATTTATGCAATTTAACTCAAAAAATATCAAATCAAGGGATGTTATGAATTTATCATTAAGATAAATAAGATGGAATAATCTATGGAACCATATATCAAATATTATCCTTTTTTGAGAAACTTTCATGATGTGTTTCTAGAAGAATTACCATGATTTCCACCTAAGTGAAAGTTTGATTTATTAATTTATATCATTCCTAGATCAGAACCATAGTCTAAGGTGTTGTATAGAATGATAACCACTAAATTGGTTGAGTTAAAGGCAAAAATTTAGGATTTATTATCAAAAGGTTTGATTCAATCGAGTGTGTCATGATGGGGTGATATATTTTTCTTTGCCAAGATGAAATATATCACTCTTTGCCTATGTATCAACTACAAAATGTTGAATAAATCAATGATCAATAAAAAATATTTGTTACCATGCATTGCTGATCTCTTTGATCAAATGTGAGGGGCTAGTATTTTTTAAGATTAATCATAGAGTAGGGTATCATTAGTTGAGGATCTGTGAAGGGGATATTCTAAATATAGTGTTAAGGACTCTATATGGGTACTACAAATTCATAGTATTACATTTTATATTGATAAATGATCTAAAAACATCTATCAATCTTATGAATAGTGTATTAAAAAATTACCTAGATTATTTCATGCTGGTATTTATTGATAACATCTTCATTTATTCCAAGGATGAAGAAGAGAACTTACAACATTTGAAATTGGTTTTTCAATGTTTGTGGAAGCATAGATTATATGAAAAGTTGTCTAAGTGTGCATTTTTCCAAAATAAAGTGTAGTATCTAGGACACATTATCTTAGTAGATGGTATTTTAGTGGATCTAAAAAAATAAGAGCTATTATGGAGTGGTTGACACCAAAGAATACATATGAGGTAAGAAGTTTCATGGGATTAGTGGGTTATTATATGAAATTTGTTATAAATTTCTCTAAGATAGCTAATATAATTACCTCTCTTTAATGAAAGAATCAAATTTTCATCTAGTTAGATAAGTGTGAGGTAACCTTTTAGAAACTAAAAAGGAGGCTTACTTCAACACCAGTGCTAAGAGTTTTTGATCCTAATGGCCAATTCTCAGTGATTATAAATTCAACTAGGGATGCAATTTAAGGATTTATTATGCAAGATGGTTAAATGGTAGGCTATGAGTCTAGGAAACTGAAACTATATAAGGTGAATTATGCCCTACATGACCTAAAACTTATGACAATTATGCATGCTTTACAAGTTTGGAGGCATTATCTATTAGGAAAATTATTTGATCTCAAGACTAATAACTTGGGACTCAAGTACATTTTCACTCAGCCAAATCTAAATTCTCATCAAAGTTGATGGTTAGATTTCTTTTCTAACTATCATTTCGATATTAAATATATCATAGCCAAGGAGAACATAGTAGTTGATGTTTAAAGCTGTAGAAGGTACATAGTAACATGGATACTATAAAGATTAATTTTAGAGATCAAGTGATCAAATTATTTCTAGGAGATGAATTTTATGATCAGGTTAAGAAACTATTATCTAAGAATGCTCAAAATCCTAAGTTTAAGGGATTCAGAATAGAGAATTATGGTCTTTTATAGTACAATGGTAGGATGTATGTACCTAATAGAAAGAATCTAAGGAGCATAGGATAAAGTAATTGTAAAATGCCCCATACTCAACATATCCAAGAGTAACCAAGCTCATGGTTGGGATTAGACCACTCTATTTATAGAAAGGAATCAATAGAGATGTAGTGAATTTTGTGTCTCATTGTCTAGAATGTCAGCATGTCATCATGTGAAATTTGAACATGTACATCTGACTAGATTTTTGTATCCACATGACATACTAGAGTGGAAGTGGTAGGTGATTAGTATGGAAATTATCCAAGGTTTTCCATTATCATGAAATAGGCATGACATGATCTTGGTTGTAGTTCACAAACTAACAAAGGTATCTTACTTCATACTAGGCAACTTGACAGATGATGCATTTATGCATGTGAAGAGATTCATGAAGTGCATTAATTTCATGGTTTTTTAGAGAATATAATTTTGGATTATGATCTAAATATGATGTATATATTTTGTTTAACTCTTAATTCAATTCTAGGTACTCAATTAAACTGTAACAATACATATCACCCAAAAATTGATGGATAGATAGAGTGATCTCCCTCCTATGTATTACATGGATCAAAAATACAAGTGGAAGAGTATCTTCCATTATTTGATTTTTATTACAAAAAATCATACTAATCAACATTGAAGATGGATTTATTTGAGTCATTATATAGAAGTAGGTGTTTAACACTAATTAGTTGGGATAGATTGGAAGATAGGGTGGTCTTTGGACCTAAGATAATTTTAGAAATGGAATAGCAAGTTAGGATAATAAAGTAGAGATCAGTCGAGACCAATGATAGACAAAAAATTTATGCTAATCTAAAGATAATGGATAGGTAATTTTTTGTTGGCGAAAAAGTGCTTCTTTCAACATTTTTTCTCTTGATTTTCAACTATATATTATATAAATTTTTGTTGAATAATGTTTTTAATTCATAACTTATGTTTGAATAAATGTCATTGAGATGATAAATAGATTTAGGTGGAAGGATTTCACATCCTAATTTCTCTCTAAGTTGAATAACCTATTTAATCCATGGATTATTATGGTTGATTAGTTGATTAACTAATATTTTATTAAGCTTGATGGCATATGTTGATTATGGGACAGTTTGTGTTTCTTAATTTACATGATTATATGTTATGAGTTAGTAGTACCTTTATATTATATACTTTTTGATCATGTTTGATTAGTTATAAATCATTATTTTATGGATATATTGATGATCTAAGCTAATTAACTCCATTGTCATGAGGTGGATGTAGGATAAATTCTTCCCTTAGATCATGATGGAGGGAGAGCATCATTAGATAGGGTGGTTAGATGGACACATTGATGGATGATAGAGAATGAATCCAAAAACCCATGCACACACCACATTTATATTTGATAGATAGTTATAGTATGCTTAATTTTATGTTAAAATGAATGCCATGTTCTTTTATGATTTCATTAAATATAGTTGCTATTAATGATCATATTATTTGTTTAGGTGATTTTCATAATTTAGTGATCATATGTAGTTTATCTTATTTGACATAATTATTTTGTTGAATAAGTGAAATTATTTATTTTATGCTTACCTTATTTCCCTATATTGAATGGTTGTGTAGTGTAATGTTTTGATATCATGTAGGCATTAAAAAGTATAGACAAATTTAATTGTTATTGATCTAAATCATATAGGTAATAACAATTAAAATTTATTATTACAATATTATATTATAATGTTGAAAGATATATAACAATATTTTATATGACATTATAAAATAATAAATTAAATAGAAATCATGTCTTGTAAAGAGTTTTGTGGTTGACATGGTAACATAAACTATGGACTTTGAATACATTATCATACTATTCAATCTATAAGTTAGTTGAATGTTTGACTTAACATGGAAGGATGAATCAACTAAGTCAATGGATGTTGCATGGCATGACATAAAGGTTTTATTGTCTTTTATTTATTTGAAAGTGGATGAGGAAGCATCTTAAGTCGAATGGCATGCAATTATTTCAAGGATTATATTATGATTATTTTAATCAATGGAAAGGAAGATTTGAGTGATTAGGGTTACTAACCACTCATTTAATGAGTTAAACATCATTTGGGAAAATCATGGAGTTTTAATGTGTATTTTCTTGGTGGTAAAAGAATAATATGAGTTCCATTGAGGCATTTTTCCATGAATTTATTAGTTAGTTGAATTGGCCATAAATGGTGGTGATGAGGTTGATGGAAACAGGACAATAAGAAGATAATAGGAGATGTGAATAAAACATGGCTCAAGACATATAGATAAGAGGAGATAAAAGGAGAATAAGGTAGTGAACAAGTGCAACAAGAAAGATTTTGTTTGGATTTCTTTAGCATACAGACATTTACCAAGTTAGTTATTTAATTAAATTCTTATGTAATTTGAATGGGTTTTTGAATTTGGTTACTAGGTTTCTTTGTTTGAATCTTAGAATAATTGGGTTCTATGTGGAACCCTATAGAAGGCTTGCCCTACATAGAAACCCACATTAAACTCAGGGTAACTTGAGGGTTTTTGGGTATAGCCATATAAATGCTATGACTTTATAAGCCTTTATTAAATATTAAACTCCTCACCAAGTTTGAAAAACCATGTCCATATTAGGAAGCAATACTTGTTGGATATATACATAATGGATCAAGATTATATATTTGAATCAGTTTGTATATATTCATTTTGGTATTTTTTATATGGTTGGTAAATTAGGACAAATATTAGGTTTCACTGTATATAAACCTATTTTAGACTCTAGATATAAATAATGAATTTCATTATACAAAAGTGGTTCTATGAATATATACATAAATATTTATATAGGTATTTATATGGATAAAATTATTGAGTTATACATACATACATACATACATATATATATATATGTGTGTGTATAACTCAATAATTTTATCCATATATATACCTATATAACTATTTATGTATATATTCACAGACCCACTTTTGTATAATGAAATTCATTATTTATATCTAGAGTCTAAAATAGGTGTATATATAGTGAAACCTAATATATATATATATATATATATATATGTATGTATGTATGTATGTATGTATGTATTTATGTATGTATAAATTTCTTCATAGGGTTTTAAAGGGTGAATATGTAGGTATACATTTATATATAACCATGTATTTGAAACTATCAAGCTTTAATAGGTGACAGTATGTAATACATTCTAATGTTATCTGTATAGGAAAATTGGAAGTTTGGGTTTCATTTGGTTTATGTTGCTTTTTAGAACCAAATGAATATATATTCATTTGGTTCTAAAAAGCAACATTAAACCAAATGAAACCCAAACTTCCAATTTTCCTATACAGATAACATTAGAATGTATTACATACTGTCACCTATTAAAGCTTGATAATTTCAAATACATGGTTATATATAAATTTATACCTACATAGTCACCCTTTAAAACCCTATGAAGAAATGTATACATACATACATACATACACACACACACACACACATATATATATATACATACATACAGACATACACACACACACACACATATATATATATATATATATATATATATATTTGACTCTAAAAAGCAACATAACCCAAATGAAACCCAAACTTCCAATTTTCCTATACAAATAAAATTAGAATGTATTACATATTGTTAACTATTAAAGCTTGATAGTTTCAAATACATGGTTATATATAAATGTATACCTACATATTCACCCTTTAAAACCCTATGAAAAAATTTATACATACGTACATACATACATACATACATACATACATACATACATATATATATACATACATACATACATACATACATACATATATATATATATATATACATACATACATATATATATATATATATATATATATGTATGTATGTATGTATGTATTTATATCTCAATAACTAGAAGTATAAATTATACTCATGATTATAAACCCCTGTATTATGCATACTTATATATATAAAAAAATTGGGGAACTTTTGGTTTAGTATATTTTATATTAGGGATAGGTTGATGATAAAATGATTGTAGATGCACACTTGACCTTATGTAAGGTTATATACTTGATTTTGTTAAATTGATATTGATTAACTACATTTTAAATTACGTTTTTAATAAATATGGATTATGCATAAAAATTAGATGTGATTACGTATTGTGTCATTCAATTTATCTTAAATTATAAATGAATTTTGGTCAATCAATAGAGGGACTAGTGCATGGGTGTAAATTTTATAATTTCATAAGTTTATTCAATAAATTTGTGTTATTATTTTATTAAACTTGACTATGCATAAATATTTATGCAAGGATATAATATAGGGTATTGGGTTCACATTTGTAGCCACACACTAGTGCCACTACCAACAACCAAATACATGCATCAAGAGTGCAGGAGAGTGACAAAACATTGAGAATAAGTGAAAAAAGACTTCATTTAGACTTTTTTGTTTGAGGATGATAACCCTTTGGTATAAAATACATTATAGAAACTTAAAATCATTCTATGTCATGGTTGTGTATAATATTTGGGAGATACAAGAGAGTCATCATCACAATAGGATGTAAGTCATGATTTGAATCTAGTGCTTCATAATTACAAAGCCATTCAATAGGAACAATCTCTTATTAAGATATATTTTGAAGGTGGTCCATGTGGAGAAGGCCATCAGGGATCTCAAAAAATGATAACCTTAGTATTTCCTTGATTATCATTATTAATTCTTTATATCATGAGGTGCAGGAACGTAGATTACATCATGAAAACCAAGGGGAAATTATTTTCAAGCATGGGAGTAGACGTCACCATGGCAGGGCATTTTGTAAAATGAGTCTTCACATCTACATTCAGTGCAAACAAAAGCAAGGGCTAGCTACTTGTTCGAAGCTGAAGGCAAAAATTGGGAATTTCATTGGCTAGGTCTGTAATTATAGAATGGGGGGAGACCATATTAAAACTGAACCTATCTCCTAGTGTGAATTTAAAGACAATACATTAGCCTGGCATTATTGTAAAGAAAGAGGTATCAACCCATATTTGGAAAGGCTAAATGGTTATGATGAAAATTTGTCCAAGCAGTTCATGAGATCCTGGTTGAATAGGTGGGTCACTGTGGGCGGTATTAGCTTTGAAATCTATGAAAAGGTGATTTCTATGGAAATGATAATGACCATGCAGGGTATAAATCTCCAAAGGAAAACCAAAATCATGGATATGGCTAGCCACAAACTATTTTTGGGTGAAGGAGAAGAGCTTGTCCCGTATCAAGGAGGGTTTGATCATGCCAAACTTTCAGAGCCATGGGATGGAGTGTGCTTCATTCTCATGAAGTAATTCACTCTCAAGGGGTGTTATACCAAGTTTTATAACTACCACCTTCCTTTGTTAAATCATTTTAGATGCAATGCTATTATCAACTTTCCATTTTACCTACTTTCCTCCTTAGAACACTCTATCCTGAGGGTGAGAGCTGAAATGGCCAAGAAGCCAGATATAAAACCTATTCCCCTACACCAGGGGCTTATTTTCTATCTCCACAATTTTCATCATGACCTTGAGCCAAATAGGAATATCATATTTCTTAATGAAGACATTCCCTCCAACTCGATGTATGGTGATGTAATTGATGAATCCTAGGTTTCCCCTGCTCCTACCAAAACCAATGATGCCCCTTTCTCCACCCCTGATAAAACCCCTATTAATACCATCAACTCCTTTGTGAGCAAAAATGGAAAGAAGAGGAAGGTTGATGGAGAAGAAGAAAAATTTGAAGAGACTATGGAAGGGACCCACATGAATCCAGGCAGGGCCATGGGGGGCCAAGGTGGAAAACCTCACAAGCCTCCCAAAATTAGTAAGGAGGGTTTCCCTTCTAGAGTGCATAGATTAGGGTAGATCACTAGAAAACTAGCCCCAAAGGCTAGACTAATTGACTATTTAGAAAGTGCTTCAGAACAAGCAACCCAGGAAGAAGAGTCTGAAGAGCTAGAAATACAAGAAATTTTAGAGGACACTAGATGGAAACAAGCTTCTCAAGTTTTTTGAGGTCACTAAAGAGTAAGGTGTTGGCACTATGGAAACTACTAACAATAAGGGGAAGATGCATGTTGAGGAAGCTAGTGAGGGCATAGAGAATGAGACTGATTGGAAAACTAAAATTGGGGCCTTGAAGGACCAAATTCAAAATTTGGAGAAGATCTTCACCAAAGGCCTTCGAAATAAAATTCTACTGAATATGTCTATGTTGGAAGTGGTGGGTAATTCTAGGAATGTTGACAATGTGGAGAATGAAAAACTTAATGATCTTGTTAATTCAATAGTTATGTAGTTAAGACCTTTCTGACTCTGGTCTTTCCATTGTTTATGTTTTGCTTCTGACTATTGTTCTCAACTATGCCATTGTTCCTATGCTGGCATCTTTTGTTTGCCTCCCTTCTTGTCTTTTTTTGACTGTATAGGGTTTGGCCCCTAGTTTTCCACCTTAATAAAAAATAATCTCTTATTAAGACTTGTAATAGAATAACAAACAAGCTAATATAATCTAATGATGGTGATGTAGATCTATATCTATAAGGATTCTATGAATTGAAATGGAAAGTCAAACCAATACCAACCTAAAGTGAAACAAAATTTGAAGAGGAAATACTATGTAACTTAAACATTTTAGAGTGGGAAAGGGAGTACCCTCTTTGAGAGGATCTACCCAATACATCAAACTAAGTCTATCAAGAACCCCTAAAAATATTGAAGAAAACATTGGAATAGATTCCATTCCTAAGCTTGTGATTATGGGAGATCAATGGGGGCATGAACAAATCTTGAAGGTATTAAAACTACTACAAGACTATCAAAATGTTTTCTTAGCCAAATTATTTGAAATAAAATGTGTACTTTTATTGTCAGGGGAGATGCACATAGATTTGAACCAGTGTCCTTGAACCATTAAAAATCAACTATATAGGTTAAAAACCAATATGAATATAAAAGTAAAGGTTGAGCTCAATCAAAGAAAGAATTAGGAATCATTTATCTAGTTGAAAAAGTAGACTGCGTGAGTCTTGTAGTAATATAACCAAATACGTCTGAGGAGATACAATTTTATGTAGACTATCATGCACTCTATGACACCTTCATCAATGATCCTTTTTCGATACCATTCATAGATGAAGTCCTTGAGTTAGCCACATGTCATGAATTGTATTCATTCATAGATGGATTCAATTGGTACCATTAGATTCTGATCGTATAAGGGGACCAAGATAAGACAAATTTTGTAACTCGATGGGGATCATTTGCATATAAGGTAATGAATTTTAGTTTAAATAATACAATAATATTTTTCTCTTTAACTTTAATATCTTTGGTAATTACATTTAAATAATTCATTCATTATTTATTGGAAGTATATTTGGATTATTTGGTTGGCATTTCCTTATTTAAAAAGCATATGTCAAAATGTGACTAATGCTAGAATGGTGTCAAGCTCTGTGCATTTATCTAAATTTAAATAAGTGCTTATTTTCACACCTTTTATTATTATTTTAAGCCATGTTATATATAGTGATGGAATTTTATTTAACCAAGATAATATTATTATTATAGTGTGGATGCCTTCCCCAACCCACTCTACAGAACTACATACCTTTCTAAGTCATAGGAGATACTATATAAAACTTATTACATAAGGATACAAATTTTGAGTGGACCTTAGAATGCCAAGTATCATTTTCAATCCTAAACAAAGGTTGGTAATAACATTTATTTTAATTATTCCTAGTTGGAATAATCCATTCCATGTACACGTAGATGCTTCTATTATTATAGTAGGGGTTATCTTAGTGTAGGTAGAAAGTGGTGGGTTAAATCACTCCATAAATTATACCATTAAGAATTTATCAGTAGCAAAGATTAACTATACAAATACATAAAAAGAGGCCTTATCTATGGTATTTTCATTGTAAATTTTTTGACATTATATATTAGCCACACAATTTGTAATTTTTACAGACCACCAGGCATTTCGATATCTGGTTAACAAGCCAATTTTGGGAGGATGGATCTCTAGGTGGATCATGATGTTTCAAGAGTTTCAATTTTGAATCTATGTAAAGCTAGGTCAAGAAAATGTCAAACTAGATCACTTAAGATAGTTGTTAAATAGTGAATAAATAGAGGATGAGTCCCAAGATACACACTTATTTAGGGCTACTATAATCTATGATAAAATGAAGGATATTATAAATTTTTTAGAGAAAGGAACTTTCACTATGCATTATATGGAAAGGGATAAAAATCAAATGGTCACCTAAGCTATTTCATATAGTCTCATCATTGGATTTATGTACAATATTAGTTAAGATGATATGTTGTGCAAAGTAACATTAGAACATGAAAAACCACTAACTTATTCAAGAATCACATTAGTGAATTCTAGGAGGTCAATTTGCAAGAAAATCCATTGAAATAAAAAAAATCTTTTAGAGTTATCTTTGGTGGTCAACTTTGTTTCAGGATATGCATAGTATATTAAAGCATTACAATGTTTGTTAGTAAATGGGAAATCCAAATCATCATGATGATATGCATTTGGTCCCAATTCTTGAAAAATAACCATTTGAATAATGTGGAATTGATTTTCTTAGACCTATAAGTCCCCCAAGTAAACAAATTCATGTGTTGTACATTATTACCATGATGGATTACTTCACCAAGTGGGTGGAGGCTGCTAAACCCTAAGTTATGATGTAAATGATGCTACCAAATTATTATATGAAAACATTATTACATAATTTGGATGTTCAATCAATCTATTTAGTGACATAGTAACTAATTTTCTCAATAATCTCACTGAGGATTTTATGATCTCACACCACAAGAGTATGGATTATTACCCTCAAGCAAAAGGACAAGTTGAAGCATCAAAGAAATTATTGGGGAAAATGGTAATGAAAATATGTAATGTGCATAGGTATAATTTGGAAGATCACATTCTTACAATATTTTGGGCATATAAAACAAATTACAAGTGTGTCATAGGATTCACTGCATTTTAGCTCATATATGGTCTTGAGGTATTAATGCTTGTGGAGTACATTGTTTCGAATCTATGTATTGTAGTGGTTATGAGGCTAGGTGACCAAGACTCCTTGAAGCAATGATTAATGGACTTAGTTAAAATGGAATAAATTTGACAAAGGGAATATTGGACACAATATATCAACAAGTTAAGCTAGAAGGCATGACATGATCACAATTTGTGATATAAGAAATTTCATCTATAATAAGTGGTACTACTGTATGATAGTAAGTTTAAGGCATTCTTGGGAAATCTATGCATTATATGGAAGGGACCCTAAATTATTAATGAATTCTAAAAACAAGATACCATTGTGTTAAAATATATATAGGTAACCATATTACTAGAATATTTTAATGGTTTTAATCTTAAACCTTATCATCATTAGTCTATCATTCTTACTATTATGAAAAGACGGTTCCAACTAGCATCATGTAGATTAGGGTTTTTGTTTAATGTTTTTTTTATTTTATTTGTTTTTAGGGTTATAATTTTTTTACAATGTGATATTTGGATCACAAAAAATCAAAATAAATCTTGAAGAGTAAGCATCACAAGCTACAATTGACTCCCATAGATAGATTGAAGGAAGGACATCTAGAAATAACTATACTATGGAAATCAAATAACCCAAGGAAGATGGTTTTGATAGGATAGGTACATTAAAAGGATAGAGAATGGTCATTTAATACCATTAATGATAATTTTCTTGAACAAATTGCATCTTTCTTGAAGTAGATCACATGATAGCATGACATGTGGGTTCATAAAATAAATGAGATAGATGAAAGGATGTTGAGTCACATCAACTACCTAATAAGGAATGTATCAAATAAAATGTATGGAAAAATGGTAATTTTCATATCAAATAGAAGCCGATTGATATTAATTTGGGAGGTAAACTCATGTGCAATCATTTCAACTCATTTAAACTAGTTGGCTACATAAATTTAAGCACAAGAATTATATAACAAAGGTCATAAACAACACAAAGACATTACACACTTCTAATACCAAGAAAATATTATGATCTAAATTCAAAAAAACCATCTATGCACACATTATTCAACCAAGACATACCCAGTAAAGGAAGTGTTTGAACCATCCCACACCAGCAACCATATATCGATCTCAATTATTGATCCCACTGATTGATTCTTAGAAAGAGGAAATGGGGATTAGCTTAGGCCTAAGGAAAATTGAATATAATGAAATAAATTATTTAGAATTCATTGATAAAGTATAAGGTAATCTATTAGTTCTTGACACAATAAGTTGCATAATTAGGATCCCTAATGATCCGACATCCATTACAAGGCTCAGATATAGAAAGACTAATCAAACTACTTACATTTAGATAACTAAATGAGGTAATGCTCACTCTTCTAAGTAGGTATAATAAATGGGATATTTACTTGTCTCAAGATGATACAATCTATATCAATCCTTTGACTATGGCATGACAAATATGCCTCCCATCTCATAGAAAATCTTTTCTCCCTTACAAGTTCACCACTCCACTAATTCATTTTGACATCAAGGAGAAATATATGACAATGGAAGGTAGTGGGATAATAATTGACTTAATAGATGATGATTAAGTGTGAATTTTATTTTAATTAATTACCAAAAGGTTTTGGAAAACAATAAAATAAAATAAGCAAGCAACAAAAGACATTACAAATATTCATATCACATGATACACCTGCATAAAGACTTCAGCTAGCCTGAGTTTCTAGCCTCATAGCTAACCACCAATATTGAGAATATAATTTAAAAAACCTCAGAATAATTCTAATATTAGTATTTGGTCATGATTCTTTTATTCATATAATTAAAATCACTAGATGGACCAGTTAACTCGGCTACATATTTTTAGCTTACTACCAAATTTGCAAACATTGTGTGGACCAAAACTAGGCAATATTATGAGTAACTATGGATATGTAACACATGGTGGATTGAGGTAATAACCTTGATAAATTTTCATCTAATAATATCCAAAGATGTCTTGAAATATGTATGAAAACATGCATCAGTTACTAAATTGCACAATAGAGTCTAAATCAAAAATGCACAAGTTAGTTAATCTAATTGTGACTTTATTTCCATTATTCATCACTATATTGGATGCATAGGTAGATGTTTGGAAAAAAAATACCTATCTATGAGGTTAGTGCATCCTCTATTTTACATGCATTTAGGTGGAAAATAGCCCATGCCTAAATAAACATAAGCACAATTGAAAGTGCAACCATAGGCTCCACTGCAACCATCAATAGCTCCATCAAAACATGACAAAGGAAAGAGAAAAGTACTAGCATGGATAGCCTCACCACCACTTTCAAAGAAAATAAATTGTTAATGAAAGTCCTAGTTAGACAATCAAAATGTTTCAAAGATACCAGGTTAGTGTGACTTGGTAGAGTTAGGAGTCAAGGAGTAGGAAGTTTGATAGTCTATACTAAAAAACATTGCTGATAATAATTATGAGTATGAAGAAGTAAAATAATTATTATTCTAGAAATCAGTGTGCACCTACCAATTATGTAATTAGGTAAGGCAAGACCTTTGTCAACATCAATCAACCTCACCCCTCTTTCGTTATTGACACTACAGGGTAGGAAGTAGCTTGATAAAAGTCAAAGGCCAAAATATTCCATAGAGATCCAACTCTAAGATCTTCTATTGAGTGCCAAGAAGAATAGTATATACAAGAGAGTCCACCTCCACCCTTGTTTTGTAAAATAGTGACTCATCATTTAGCAAGACCATCCCCCAAATTAAAAGAGATAATGGTATCTTTTAGAGAACTAACAAAAGAAAGAGGAGCACAACAAGTGCCAGAAGTACAAACATAGCCCCAAGGCTAGGCAACATGGAATCAAAGGAAGAGCCTCACTCTCCATCCTACATCTAGGAAGAAGGTTTTAATGAGTAATATTAATATGGTTAAATCCTCCATTCTAGAATATTTGTAATCAATGACACCACTGGACTCACTAGCCCCTATAGAAGAACCTAAAGAGACTAGCTTTTAATAGTTAGAGCCATAAATAGAAGTTATGTAAGAACCAGAGGATCTAAAGGAGGATAAAAATAAGGATGAGTAGAAATAGAAAAATGAAGAGAAAAATATAAAGAGTAAATAATCAAAATGAAAGGAAACTACAATGAAATAACAATGCAAGAAAGCAGTAGCTACAAAAGAAGAGCAACACCAACAATAAGATGTGAAATAAGTGCACCAAAAACAAGGTAATGAATTAAAGGATCAAAGGAAAAGAGTTAAATAATTATAAGCTATAAATAAACAAACTAAGGAAGTAGAGTCTTGAAATAAATGAGCTAAAAAAATGAAGGTGAATAAAAAAGAGCAATAAGAGGTAGCATGAAAATATCAAGAAGCATAGGCTACATGATAAAAGTAAGAAGAAGTAACAACATAAGTAAAGGCTTAAAAAGATAAAAAAAAATACAAAGAAGAGTAGTCAATTAAAGACAAACAAGTCAAGTGTACCTCCAAATAACAAGCAACCAAATATAAAGCAAAAGTTGAAACTGAGGCCAAGGCTAAGACTAATGCAAAAGTTCAAGCTAGGGTTGAGGTGGAAGCTAAAGCCAAAAATAAAGCTAAGCTAAATATATAATCCAAAGCCAAAGCTGAGGTAGATACTAAGGATAATAATAAAGGCAAAAAATTAAAAGAGGCTAAATATAAGGATGAATTTGAGCGCACAAAACAACATAAACTAACACAAGGAGGTACATAGGAGGATTCTTCATAGCTGAAACCTCAAATCACTAGCTACTGGTTATGGGATGTTCCCACATCATCAACCTAGGGTACCATCTTATTTATTATTTTGGACCAATTTAAATCAGATCATGTAATTATTCCAACCACATCCATGTAACTTTCTACCACTACACTTGAAACATCTTTGGATGTTTCCCAATTGCCATTGACTTCTAGTTGGGAGGTGATGATCTAGAATTGAGATGATAGCTCAAAAATGAGTGTTAAATAATTAATAATAGTTGTCCCATACTTATTACACAATTTATAGATGACCAAGTGATGTCTAAATAAAAATAACTCATAAATTTATTGAATCAACTCACAAAGGACTAGATGGTTGTGCAACACATATAAGCACTAAGAGCACATGAGTAGAATATAAAATTATAGATGAATGAAATTTATTAAGTTCTCAAGGAATATGAGAAAGTTTTGGATACCACTATCCAACAATTAAAATATATATCAAAACAGATGTTTAATTAGAGTTAATAACTTAATAAATCATTAGTTACCACTCAATCAAAGTTCGCAATAGCAGACAAAGCCAAAACTATAGTGAATGATCAAAAAACTACTTATGATACAATGAGATACACCCTCAAAAAATTATTTGATTCATGGGATACCACCATGAAAAAACTTTAGGCTTGGCATAATGAGACTTTACATACTACGTTTGTTGGAGTACAAGCTCAAAGGCATGTGGATCGACTAGATGAGTTGGTTTTGGATATCAATCTCAAGGTAACGAATTCTAAAGCACTAGTTACTATCATAGAATATATATGTGCATAAATTGATGGTAATTCAGATCATATTGTTCATAATTCTTAGGTTGGTGTGGGAAGTGATAACATACTAGAAGATGCTTAAACAAGAGCTTTCCCATATTGATCCCTTTATTGGCCAACTTGTGGATAAGCCTAAATCAAATACATAATAGTAAATCTATAAGGTCCTATAGAAAAATAAGATATTTGTGAAGCCACAATTAGAAACCTAGTAGAAATAACTTCCACCACTTGATTCTATGCAAATATGTGATTCAGCGACAGTGCAAGTAAAACCAACACAATAGTAGCCTACTACACAACCACCACCACCTACCCAATAAGTGATATGCACTCCAATTTTGAATTTTCATCAAATTTTCCACAATTTTTTAACTATCCTTAAGCTTTAGGAGTAGGTACAAGATGGTTGAAAACCTATAAAGGGTGGTCACCTAGTTATGCTAATCTATTGAAAACCTGAAAGGGAGATAGGCTAGTATGCTAATTACTTGAAAAACTGAAAGGATGACTAAGTATTGTGTAAAGGGTGAAACCTATTAAGAAATAAACCTAGAATAATAATCATAACTCTTGTTTCTATCTCATTCCTTTAGCTTCAGACTAGAGTATTTTATATGACCTTGTCTTGGGATGAGACAAAACATTATGTCTGGGAAAGTGTTGAGCATGGAATAGGGCCTACTAAAATTACAAAGTATAGTTGATGAAAATGAGTGAAAATTGATCTATTTTGTATTTTTTATAATATTTTATATATATTTGACCTTCTATACAATAGTATTTTACCTCAGTATGTGAAGAGCCCTTTTCTAAACATAGTAAAGGCTTCGAAGATAAAGAGACAACGCTTTGTAAAACTTTTATAAATAACACCTGATTATAATTGACAATGGTTTTGTATGTGATAGAGATTAAAAAAATAATTTGAATGGGTTTAATATGTATCTCTTATTTATGATTTGTGCATAGTGAACATTATGGATGTTTTAATTTGTTATTCATATAGCTTATATTGACTATTCTATATGCATTAGTTTTACATGTCTTCATATAATGAGATTGATTTAGTGTTTAATGAATTGTTTTCAGTCTAAATTATAGACAATTATTATTTTTTGTTATTAAATGCATAATATATCCTTTTAATTAACATATTCTATAGTTTTTATGAACCTCTTATAACACAAAGGAAATTGAATAAAATACAAAATCCAAATTCATTCCTCAAAAGGGTGATTCAAGAAACCTCCACCATAGGGTTTCCAACTTGGTTGGCAATGGAGTAAGGCCTTGAATGGGACAAAAGGAATCTCTATAATGGTTATATATGTCTAGATAGTATTAAATTAATGCTTGTTTAATTCCCTCTAAGCCAAATAACTGAACTCTTCCTTAGAAATTTTGGTTGTTTAAGATAGGTTTAAAATTTTCATGAAATTTCAAAGACTAGTAAAAGAAAAATTAATCACTTCATGCATTAATGGTCTTATAATGGATATTTAGATTAGTATGTCTCTTTTTGTGGTAGACTTTAGTTCCTTCACTTTTATAACCATGCTTAAGGGGTTACTTCTACAATATTTTGTGTTCAAGAACAAAAATTGTAGCCTAGTTTTTAAATTTAATAAAATTTTCCCCACAAAAGTTAGTATTTGTTGTGACCAACACACCCCATATTTAGTTCTTTAGTTGGGAACCTTCTTAATTCAGAATGGTTGGTTTTTTCTCTTTATTTTTCAAGATACACTATCCTATTTCTAAATATCAAGTGTATTCAAATCTTCTAAATATTATTCTCACCTTAGTTTTTTGGCTTAATGGCATCTCATTTATTTACATGTTAAGGTTATAGACTATGATATTATAAATGGTTGGAATGATATTGATCTATCTCTACTTACCCATCTTCTCATAAAGGTTGTAAACATGTTGTGTCTATAATTTAAACTTAAAAAGGTCTTAGTCTTTAGATAAAATTAATATTAAATTTGATGAATCCTTTATTTATCCACATCCTTCAAATTATTCATACTTTGGACCTTGATAATATATCTAAGTTCTAATGTGATTCCTTTAACTTGATTTAATTTGTGGACTTAGGATTTGATATATTAGAAATCATGTCTTTTAAAATCATGCATTACCCTTGGAATTTGTTCATTCTATTTAAAAGTGACATTTGTTCAACCTAGATTTGAGTTTTAATCATTTTATTTTTTTGTAGGTTTAAGTATTTTATTTGAGCTAAATTTGAGTCTCCTTCCCTACCTTAGTCAATTTTAACTTCTCTTAAACTAATCTATTAATGCATTTTATTTATATTTTTCTACACATGATCTTCTCATTTGGGCCCTCTGATTGGTTAGGATCATGTTATGTCGCATGATCCTATTCACTCAACCACCTGAGAGATTTTAGATTAGTTGATTCTTTAAAATATTCTTGGAACTATGTGGCATATTTTTGTTACTTTGCACGACTTAAGTAATTCAAATTCACCTGAAAGGATTGAACTCTCTATATCTCTAAGATGTTACCACATGGCATGATCCTAGTAAATCACTACCCTAGGTGAAAAATCATTAAGCAAACCTTTTGGATTTATAATTTAGCACTATGTCACCATATGGTAACATATTGTTATTCCATAATCCTAAGGTGATATGTGTAGTTTTAGTACATTTTAAACTCTAACTGAGTGAGATTGCATTGCATGGTATGATCTCATTGCATTATATCCAAGGCATAGTCAAAAGATCCCAAAGGCCAGAGATCTTAAGATGATGCCATGTGGAATCATCCTATGAGTTGGGACCAATAACTGTTAAATCAATGGCTCAAACGAGTGGATGGTTGAATCGAAGATATGTGGAGATGAGACCCAAGGCTAAAAAGTATGATTGATAACATGAAGTGATGATTGGTGTAGAATAAGAGAGATGAAAAGACTATCAAATGGTAGTAACATTTACTATAGAGGCCAAGGTGGATCCTGATGGACTAATAAGTTGGTGAGTCACTATAGAAAAGCATGGGCCTAAAATTGACATCCATTTGAGTTGTCAAGGTTATCAAAACTAAAAAGGGATTGTGTGTCTAATATGACTATATAGATAGGTTTTAGTTGATTTATCACTAATATAATTGATCATGAGACATAAAAGTCATCCCATAATTGACATAAAATGAGAGAATTCAAGATAAATTTGGCTATGGCATTAATTGTGAGTGTAGTGTGTGCAGTTGAAATAGACCAAGAGTATATGAGACAAAAGATAAAATTTATGAGGCATGTTAGTTATTGAATAATGTATAAATAATTGTAATTCCAAGAGAATTTTAATGACATACAACCCCAATAATTAAACTTTAAAATCAATCAAGCGTGACTATGTATTAGTGGTTTTGGGGTTGAGAATGATCTTCAATGAATTTATGTCCAATTGAATTGATGGCCATTCAATTGTTAAAACCACTTTATATTTGGATAATTTATGGCCCAAAGGTTTGATGTTTTATATTTAAGGATTGATATATGTTGTAAAAATAGTTGATATTTTTGTGTAATGAAACTCTATAAAAATTGTAATAGAATCTTTACTTGTTTGACTTTATCTTCTGCCTTAGTAATGTTATCCATAATTTGTAGTTTTGAGTCTATATTTGTACAAAAGGAATTATTTTATTAATTATTTATAAATATGAATATATAAATTAGATTAATTTTATGTTAATGTTTTTATTTACAAGTTATTTTTAGTTTACGTCTGAACACTACACTTTATGTGTTTTTAGTTATAAAGTGTTTCAAAATATTGGTGTGTTTTCGCCATAAATAATTTATGTGTTTATCTTCAGTGAGGAACGTACAAGTTGAATATTTGTAGTGGTGTCTCTTATAAATTTTCCCAATAATTGGATAAAATTTTGTTTAATTGTTGAAATAGGCACATGGTTGTATAAATGTGACTTGGCATACTTCAGATCTCAAGAATTGGCATTCTATTGAGTAAAAATCATTATGTACCTAGGAATATGATATATTAATGTATATGGTTTGATATAGATGCTGACATGTGGCACACATACCCTTATTTAGCTATATGGGTCCAATATATTAAGATAATTGAGTATCTTGTGGAATTAATTCATTGGTTAATGGTTGACCTACAATGGGATTAAGAGGTTACACATCCATTGTTAGTTATATATAAAGGAGATGATTATCATTGTAAAGGAATAAAGTAAGAATTGAGTCTTTTATTGTAAGAGTATATTTGAGTTTGTCCCCTCAAAGAGACATTGTGGAGTCATTCCTTTGTAAAGGAGTATTGTATGGTGTTGTCTTACCTTAAGGATATTTTATTTCTACATATATTGAATATTTGGGTATCTTGGCCCACCAATATCTATGATTTTGTGTTGATATACATTATATTCTACATTATTTCCAAATATTATAAGTGTGGATCATAAACAGTGGTATCGGCTTCAATTTGGGCAATTTATGTGGGATAAAACCTTAGTTTTATGGAATCATTAATATCTTGCAATCAATAATGCATTTTTGCACAAATTTTTTACTGGAGATATAGAATATTTTAAGGAAGTGAATGTAAAATAAACAAATTTTTATGATCAATTTTGAGGGAGTTATTATTATTTTAGTGTTTATAATAAATTAACCATATCTATCAAAATATAATGAACATTTATTTAAAATTTTTACTAATAATGTATCAGTAAATATTTTATAATCTTTTGAAACATTTTGAGTGATTTATTGTAATTTTATGACTTTTCATAGATTCACTTTATAGGCCAATTTTTTTTTGAATTTTTACACCAAATGTTTATTGAATTTGAAATATATTATAGATGAGATATAACCAAAATTTTAGATTGTTTAGATATAATTTTCATGATTTATTGAGATTCTAAGGTTTTTTTCATTAACCCTAATTTGTGTGAATAATGGAATCTAAGGAATTTTGAGGGAATTAAGATATTGATGCTAAATAATGGTACCTCTTTTTTAAGGGGAGATAATTTAATGATTTTTTTGGTAAATGAGCATATCTCTTTTTTTGTCTAGACTTTCACAACATTGGTTAAAACAATTGAGCTTCACACAATGATATTTTTCATGGGAAGAAATGTAACATGTTTTGTTAGATTGATAGGATATAAAAGAAAAAGAGAATGAAGAATAAGATTAGGAAGAAAATAATGATGATGCCAGTGATGAAGAATAAAAACTAGTGGAAGAAAATGAGGTAAATGAGGAAGAACATATAGATGATAATGAAGAAAAAGAAACAAAGCATGATGATGATGATGATGATGATGATGATGATGATGATTATCATTGTTTCTAATGAGTTTCTACAATTTCATAATTTTTCATAGATTCACTCTATAGGGTGAAAGTATTGAATTTTTTTACCAAAAAAATTATTAAAATTACACTACCATAAGGGGAAGCTACACTCAAAATCTGGAACTATTTTAATCAGTTTCACATGAGTTATGAAAATTTTAGGGTTTTTCATTAACCTTGGTTTTTTATCTCTTCTAAATCTTGGGTCAAATAGATTACAAAAAATGGGAAAATATTATGGTAGGGCAACACCATACAATACTTCTTTATGAAATAATAACTCCATAATATCTCATTAAGGGGTCAAATTCTAATATCATATTAAAATAAAATACTCAAAGGTTACTTTATTACTTTACAATAATAATCATCTCCTTTATATAGACCTCTATCTAACCAAAAATGGATGGGTAACCTCTTAATCCTAATGTAGGATAACCATTACCCAATGTACTAATTCTACAAGTTACTAAATTATCCTAGTATATTAGATCCATATAACTAAGGGGGATGTGTTCCACATGTAGACATCTCCATAAATCCATATACATTAATATATCATATCCCTAGATACATAATAATTTTTTTATGCTCTACTTTCCCCTCTTTTTTAATATATTGTTTGTAATTGAAGCACTCTCACCAATTTTAAAAATTGTTAAAGTCATGCTCAATATAAATAAATAATCAAGTTAAATCAGCTAATAATAATTTTAAGTATTATAAAATATACATTAAGCCTTAGGTGGTAGAAATTACTACTCTTAGAGTAAATTTGCTTAAATTGTTTGGTCCCTAGATTAAACCAACATCAATCCTAAAATTAATGAGGGGACAATTTGTCCCATACATTATCTTCTAATTTTCTTTATAGGAACTTAATCTCATGAGTGATTTTGAAAGAGGATTTTTGAGTGAATAAAATTGATGTCATCAAGGTAGACTACAACAAATGAAGTAGTGAGTGGATTGATAATGTAGTTCATTGTCCACATGAATGTAGCTAGTGTGTTGGTCAGACTGAAGGGTATGAATAGCCATTAAAACAAATATCTTTTGGCCTTTAATTTTTTATTCCATACATTTTTAGGTTCAAATTTAATTTGATGATACCTAGACTTAGGATCATTTTAGCAAAGTATTTTTCATCACAAATCTAGTCTAGTACGTAATTGATCCTTGGAAAAGGATAGAAATTCTTCACTATGATATTGTTAAGAGTTATGTAGTAAATGTAAACATATATATATCATATTCATTTGGTGAAAACATAATTATGTTGTCATGAGGTAAATATTTAGGTGTCATATGTCTTTTATCAGCAAGTTTGTCAATTTGTTGCTTGATTTCTTCATTTTCCAAAAATTATGTTTGGTGTAAAGAATTATTAAGTATAAGTAGTATCAAGATAAAATCAATATTGTGTTTCATTTCATAATGAATAGTCACTTTATTTGGTATATGGAATAAATATTTATATGTTACCAACTTGAGATTTAACTCTAAGGCTTTTATTGTTATGGTTGGATAAATTTTAGTATAAATTGGTGTTCAAAGGAATTTTAAATGTTCAAATATTACCATCAAAATCATAATTTTTTTACTAGATGAATTAGATACTTATTACTAATGAGTGATATATTAGGTACTAATTGACCTATGCAATATCTCATAGCACCAACATCTATGACAACATTTATAAGATTTGCCTCATAGACTACATGTCAATTATATTGGTTGACCAAGTAAAACATCACATACCTCTAATGAAATGATGTCACAAAGGATTTATCTTTAAAATGACTAATTTTTTACACTGATTAGGACTACTAAGTAATGAATTTATTATATCCCACACTAAAACATCTAATTGAGTATGATTTTGGGTGAGGCATCAATGGAAATTTAAATTTACAAATTGGTTTAGGAGAAATTAAATTCTTCTAACTTACATTATCAATAATGAAGTGTATTGGTTAATCATGGATCCATATTTGAGAAAGGAGCAATATTTTTGCTTCCCATTTTTTTATAGGGTTAGAAGAAATATTTTTAATACCTACCATTGTGATAGGCTCATAATCCATGATCTGCTTACCTTTATCCAATTATGTTGTGTTTGTACCTATTACTTCAATTTATGCAAGAAGAATATTCTTAGTTTTACATTATTCATTGGAATGACTAGTAGAATTGTGAATTAAGCACCAATTACTAGTATTAGACTGCTTAGTCTGATCATTTGATGATTATTGTTTCTTATATGAAGGGTGTTTGGATTCATTCCCTAATTTTAAATTTGTCTTGGAAGATTTATTTCATTCCTTGGTTTAAGACTTCAATTATTTTGTATTATTATTGGCCTTATCCTTTTATTCAAAATTTCAAGAAAATTAGTAGGTTTCTCTAATTGAAGAGATATATAATAAGTCCATTTTTTATTGGATATGGGAATGAAGAAGAGGAATAAAACAATGATTATGTCGATGATGAATAATAAAAAATAGTAAAATAAAATGAATTAAATGAGGAAGAGCATAGAAATGATGAAGAATAAAAATAAACAAAAAATAATGATGATGATGATGATGATGATGACGATGACGACAATGACGATGACGATGATGATGATGATGATGATGATGATGATGATGATGATGATGATGATGATGATGATGATGATGATGATGATGATGATAATGATTATGATGATGATGATGATGATGATGATGATGATGATGATGAGGCTACAATTCATGCAAAAGGATAGGTAGAGGATTTCATAGACTAAGAATAATGATTAGATGATAAGGGTTTGAATAGTTTAGCTCCAAATAAATTAGATTCAATTTTTCCATTTCATGGATGCATTCCAAAGAAGAATGTCATTGTTTCCATAAACCCTAATAACAAGTATAACTTCATCAACATGTATGTTACTCAAAATCTACATGTTCAATCAATAAATATTAGGAAGGCTCAAATAGATGGTCATAATATTCAAGTTTTTAAAGATTTGAATCTCATTATGGAAAAATATGTTTTGAATTCAAATTTTTATGCTTTGGATATGGATGACATGGATATGGTTCTTGGATATCCATAATTAGATACTTTGGGAACAATCAATAATAATGTTCAAAAAAGGTTCATGAAGTTTTGGTATAGGAAAAAGAATATCACTTTATAGGATATCATTGTTGGAAAGGTACAAATAAAAATTAAGATAGATCATAACATGAGATTAAATTAGGTGAAAAAGAGCATGTTAAACATTATGATGAAGACATAGATGAAAAAACAATACAATCAAATAAAAACACTTCATCTAATCAATAGGCAAAGGAACCACCAAAGCAAAAGGTTGAAGAGGTAGAAGAAAAGGTTGATAAGGTCAAATTATTAAAAAAGATTAGGTATATAGACACCCACATAATCATGAGAGTAAATAATCATGGATCCATGTGAGGGACTGTTATAATAATAGGCACTTTGGCTATATAGGGAATTAGAGTTCCAATAACTATGGTTATGCATGGAAGCAAAATTAGAACTACTATGGTAGGGGTATGGAATCTTACAATGACCTATGGAATATAGAATTATTAGGGAAATCAATATGAATATGCATGTAATAATAACTACTATGGTCATGAATGGAATCACATTAACATAGTGGAATATGGTACAAGGAATAAAAGGAGGAACAATTATTGATGAACACTAAGGAGGTATATTTATGATCATGAAAGGAATCAAATTAGCACAATGGAATTTGGAAAAAGGTTAAAAATCTATCACCTACCAAGATCATCATCATCATCATCATCATCATCATCATCATCATCATCATCATCATCATCATCATCATCATCATCATCATCATCATCATCATCATCATCATCATCATCATCATCATCATCGTCATCGTCATCATCATCATCATCATTATCAGGTTAATCATCATCATTATACTTTGTTTCGTTCTCTTCTTCATCATCTGTATACTCTTCCACATTTCCATCATTTTATTTGACTATGTTTTCTTCTTCATCACTGACATCATCATTATTTTAATACTATTCTTCATTCTATTTTTATTTTATATTTTGTTGATCTAGGAAAACATGTTCCATTTATTCCCATGAATAATATCTTTGTGCGAAGCTCAAGTATTTAAACCAATATCATGTAGGCCCAAAAATAAAAAAGATATGTGTGTTTGACAAAAAATTCATTAAAATATCTCTCCTCAAAAAATAGCCACCATTATTTAGCATTAGTATATTCCTTCCCTGAAAATTCCTTAAACTCCATTATTCACACAAACTAAGGTTAAATAAAATACCTTATAATCTCAATAACCCATGAAAAACATATCCAAATAGTCCAAAATTTGGCATATATATCCTTTATAATATATTTCAACTTTAATAAAACTTTAGTGGAAAATATAAAAAAAATTTGGCTTGTAGAGAAAATATATTAAAAATAATAAAATTGTAATAAAGAACTCAAAACATTGGAAAAAATTATTAAATTTTTATTGTAGATCCACTATTTTCTCATACATTATCAGTAAAAATTTAAAATAAATATTTAATATATTTCAATAGATATAAAAAATTTAATCCAAATTCTAAAATAGTATTACATTCCTTAAAATTGATAATAAAACATCAATTTTTTTACTCTGACTTCTTTAAAATATTCTCTAAATCCAGTAAAATTTTTTTGCAAAAATGAAAAACTAATTCTAATATATTAATGATTCCATATAAATAGGGTTTCATCACACACAAATTTCCCAAATCAAATCTTTGATACCACTTGTTATGTTCCATAGTTATAATATTTTAAAATAATGTAGAATATAATGTAGATTGTTGGGCCCCCTTTTTGTAGTAAGTATGTGGACCACACTAACTTAATATATCTTGGCATGAGGAAACCCTTGAAAAGGTTGCTCACCCTCTTTTTTTTGTATAATTTATCACTAGTTGGAGAAGTCCCTATGGATTCCATGCCAGTTGGTAGGTAGTTATATAAAACCAAATTACTTAAAGACATCCTTGTCAAGACTTGGACATGGCAGCTCAAGAAGCATGAATGTCAAAGAGTGGATCATGTGAGATGGTGACCCTTAAATGATAGCTCAACATACAACATGTGCTCCTCCACCTTGGACAATGTAGTTGAGTTGACAGAGTCATGATAGCTCAGCACTCAACATGCACCCATCTAACTTGGTAGGAGATGCCCCTTTGCTTATAAAAAAGGCTTGTATTTGAAGATCAGGGTGGGCAATTAAGTAAAAAAAATCTATGGAAAAATAGAGTACAAACTATTAGTGTTTTTTAGTATGCATATAGTAGTTTAGAGACTAAAATTTATAGCCCAAACTTTTCTATGAGTCGATGGGCATGAATAGAGTTAGGAAGAATATATGCTCTATTATTTTTATTGAACTCTATTGATGAACTATCATTTAATGAAGAATACTATTGAAGGAATGGAGTATTAATATTTGTTTAATTATCTACATGAAATTATTTTTATAAGTTGGATTCATTTAAGCTTTGTGTTAGTTTTTACATAATACATTAGAATATGAAGGTTCAATCCTAGTTATTAATGGCATCCTTGTGCCATTTAGCAACCTCATATGACCTATAGATTCCCTAAGGGATGAAACCTAAATGCACCAAGGTTCCATGATCCATGCCTAGAGATCTATCTTAATAATGGGTTGTTGAACATAAGTCATCCTTATGAATCGTTTGCATGCCCAAATGACTCCAGTTGGTTATTCTCATAGCTTGCACCCCTAAGAGCCCAACCCTTCAAAGTATGGACTTCCCACTTAGGACTTATACCACCAAGAAGGATTTTCCTTATTGAACTCCCTTAAAGAACCTAGCACTAGAAAACCACGTAAACTCTTATGGCTAATGACTAAGTCCCTTTGAATCATGAGTTGTACCATGATGAAACTAGCCCAATATGGGTTGAGTCCCTTCGATATTCCACTTGGGTGAATGCACAAGGCTTACACCTTGTGTGAATTTGATGCTAGTGCTATAGCATTATTAAATGTTGTGCACAAAAACCTTACTATCCTTATAACTATCCCCACCAAGTCTAAAACTGACTGGGTTTTATTTCTAAGTGCATGGCCAAGTATAGAAAGCAATAAAATGAAATTTTATATAACATAGATCAACAAAACACCATAGATATTTGTGGTCTAAGATACCCAAATATTAAATATATGCATAAATATAATATGTTTAAGGTAGGGTAAAACCATATGATACTCATTTAAGAAAGAATAACTCTACAATGTCTCTTTAAGGGGATAACCTCCAATATCCTCTCATAATAAAAGACACAATTGTTACTTTATTTATTTACAATGATAATCATATTCTTTATATATACCTCTATCTAACTAGCAATAGATGGGTAACCTCCTATTATCAATGTAGGCCAACCATTACCCAATGCACTAATTCCATAAGCTACTTAATTATCTTAATATATTAGACCCATTTAACTAAATAAGGGGGATGTGTGCCACATGTTAGCATATTTGTCAACCCATATACATTAATATATAATATCCGTAGGTACATAGCATAAATATTTTTTTTGTGTTCCGCTTTCCCTTCTTTTTTAATATTTTTTTTGAACTAAAACACTCCCCCTTATTTTATAAATTGGTAAAATCATGTTTAATAGCAATCAATAATCAAGTTCAATTAACTAATAATAATTTCAAGCATTATCAAATAGATATTGATCCTTAGGTGGTAAAAATTTATACTCTCAGATTAAATTTGGTTAACTTACTTAGTCCTTAGATTAAACTAACATTAATCATAAAACTAATGAGGGGACATTTTATCCAATGTATTGTCATCTAATTTTTTATTTGAGTACTTGATCTCATGAGTGTTTTCAAAATAAAATTTTGGAGTGAACAAAAGGGATGTCATCAAGGTAGACTACAACAAATGAAGTAGTGAATGGTTTCTCAATGTAATTCATTGTCTACATGAATGTAGTTGTTATGTTGGTCAGACTGAAGTATGAATAACCATTCAGACAAACCTTCCTTGGCCTTGAAGGTTTTATTTCATACATTTTTAGGTTTAGCTTAAATATGATGATACCTAGACTTACGATAATTTTATTAAAGTATTTTGCATAATGGAGCTAGTCCAATAGGTAATTGATCCTTGGAAGAGGATATCAAGTATTCACTATGATCTTATTAAGATTTATGTAATAAATGCATAGCCTCCATGTATTCTCTATCTTTGGTGAAAACATAATTAGGTTATCATGAGTGATGATTTCAGCATCATATTTCTTTTTATCCATAAGTTCATTGATCTGTTGCTTGATTTCTTCATTCTCCAAAAATGATGTGTGGTATAAAGAAGCATTAAGTATAATTAGTCTAGGGATAAAATAAATAGTGTGCTTTATTGCATAGTGAGTGTGCACTTCATTTAGTAGCTAGAATAAATCCATGTATTATTCCAAATTGATATTTAAATCTTAGGCTATTGATATTATGTTTGGAAAAATTATGGTATGGATTGGTGTTGAAAGTGTTGGGTGAATATTTTGTCATCAATTAACTGATGACAAAATGGGTATATCAACCATAATACAATGAGATTTATATGGAAAATGGGTGTGGTGACCAGAGCTATAATGAGATAAATCTCTCCTCTTAGCAAGAGGAGGTTCCCTATAAACTATAATATACTAATATAAATTGAAAATAAACTCAGGGGTGAAATAATACCATCCATCTCTCCTTTTTTAGAGATGATGTTCACAAAACAAAGGATAATTCTAGTGTAATTACTAAAGGCATTTCTCTTCTTTCAGAAATGATGTTCAACAAATAGCAGGAATTCTTCTTGGGTAGTAATTGGATCCACAAGAAACCCATGAAAGCACAAAGTCTTTCATTATTTCTCCTACTGATCTAGGAAAAAGTAACATAGTAGTATGAAGTGCAATAGAAAGTCTCCACCAAAAACTACAACAGAGTGAAAAATTATAAAGGATAAGGGGAGCTCAAAGTCTCTTCAGTATCCTTTACACTAAAACACAAAACACACAAACTAAAGACAATTATGGCAGCACAAAGTCTCCCACAGTCAACTTTAGGACATCTTCCAAATTGTTTCCACTTGTTCTACTTATTTAATTAAATGGACAAGACTATATTTAGGAAAAAGACAAAAGAACTATTTCCTAGATAACACAAGCTATTTCAACACAAAGTCTAAAAGGTTACTTTCTTTCTCATTCACTTGATAAAATATGATTAACAGTCTGAGCTCAAAGTATTAAGAATGCCTTTCAATTTGGGTAGAGTTTTGCTTCTAATAATAAAGAGATATCTCTTATTCAAAATGAGAGATTATAATATATATCATCTAAAGAAAGACTTGGGCATTTGTTTTCATGAAATGGCCCATGCTATGTTGAATGCATTGGAAATTATATGAAGGGGCCATGCTAGAATAGGTTATCAGACTTAACTTTGGCATTATAAATCATCTCAAATGTCTCCTCCAAAGCATGGGTTTCCTGGTCTTCTTTATGATGCTTACATGGCTATCCATTTGCCTTTACTCAATGAAGAAAAATAGGCCACACCATTGAATTATTGTGCTCTCTGAGGTCCACGTGGTGGACTACTCCACCTAATAGAATAAATCTTATACATATATTTATAGATTATCTATATCATTTTTTCTTTCCTTGCTACATTTTGTCTCTTCCTGGTGATTTGAACTATTAGGGCTATCTTCTCGCTTTCTATTGGCTCCTTCGGCTCTTTTTTCAGTGGATCACTGAGTTTGTCCTTGGGTCTACATTATTTGAAAATCAATGATTATTCCATAATCCTAAATTTGACACCCATGGGGACATCACCAATTTTTTGAACCATTTTAAACCTTGAACCTTTCATATTTCACCAGTTTAATGGTTCAATGGTTCAAAGTTCAACAATTCGACAGTTTGGTGATTTAATGTTTTGTAAAGAGTCGCATTCACTTAGTCTTATTTATGAGTTCAAGGTCTCATTAAACCAACTATTTGAACCATTTGGTTGATCCTTTTTTTGGAATCTTCCACTTGAATCATTCGCTCAAAATTTTAACTTTGAACCCTTTGATCCTTTGAATCCATTAAACTCGTTGAACTCATTGAACCTTTGCACCTTTCAGAGGTGGAGTTCAATGGTTCAATAGTTCAATGGTTCATTCCATATCTTTGAACCCCATCATTGAATGATTTTGATTGAACCTCAATGTTGAACCATCCTTATAATTTTTAGGAAATGCCTTAAGTGTTTTGAACTACCCCTTGAGAAATCCTGCTTCTTAAACCTACAATTTCCTTAGCTAAAAAGGATTGAGTAATTGAAAAAATTGATTGCTCAAAACATTTTAAGAAAGAAAGAGACCATTTTGGCCTATAGGATTGAAATGGTCAACATGTCCACAAAAACAAGTGACATATTTTGGGAACAATAGCTAACTCCAACTGGGGAATTTCCATCAATTAGACTTTGAAGCTATTGAAGGGAGTAGAATCCAAAATCTAAGCACCTTCATCTATGCCATTGGGATACAGAGTCATGCCATCCAAAAAATAAAGATGCCAAAAACCAAATGAACAATGAGAAACAAATAAAGACTATACAAATGTATAATTTGAACTTATCTGATACTTCGAGGATTGAAGTGCTTCAGATGCTACCACTGTGAGGTAGTGAAAATGGCATTCCATCTTGATATTTTAGAAAGAAACTATTTTCACCATTTAATTGATGAATGGAAAATAGAAATCTTCATAAATAATCTAATTTTCCATGCATTCCTTTTGTTTCTCTCCTCTTTTCCCACAACAAGACTTGATCTCCAATATAAAAATCATGAATCCTCACTTTTTGGTTGAAGAGCTTTTTTACCAGACTTTGATGTGTAGAAATATGATCCATCAGCATAGTTTGTTGCTCATTTCATTTAGTTAAGCACATGATCCTCTTATCAATGTAATCTTCAAAAGTTGAATCTTCTACTACCTTTGCCAACTTTAGTGCTAGTAGTTCCAAGGTGATTGGTATCTCTGCATTCAAACCATACAAAAGTTGAAATGGTGACATACCTATCACTTTTTTGGGTGTAATCCTATCTACCCATAAAGTGTCAAGCAATGCTTTATGTTAGGTTCTCTGATTGTTATCTACCAGCTTCCTAATAATGGTTACTTGGTTCTTGTTGCTTGATTTTGCTTAACCATTTCCTTGTAGGTAATAGTCAGAAGAGTGGGAGAGGATAATCTCATAATAATAGTAGAACTGGGTAACCTCATGAGAAGAGAAACATGCTACATTTTCTATTACAATCTTGGTTGGGACTCTAAACTGGGAAATAATATTTTCCTTAAGAAAATTATAGACCACTTATGAAGTAGCATGCTTGACTGGAATGGCTTCCATCCACTTGGTAAAATAGTTTGTGGCTATGAGAACATAGTCATGTCCAACACTTGAAGATAGGTTTACAGTGCCAATGAAATCAATACCCCATTGTTAGAAGGGCTCTTCGATCATCACAGGCTTGAGAGGTAATGCAACCAACTTGGGTTTCCTAATGAACTATTAACATAGCTTGCATCTACACACCCAAGTGTATGAATCTTGAATTAGAGTAGGCCAATAATACCTATCTCATAGAATCTTATGGGCAGTCACAGGTGTAGAAAAATTTCCTTCATAAGACAAATTATAGAAAGACTCCAAAAGTTTACTCTATTTCACTTTATCCATGCAACGAATAAATACCCCATCAAGGCTCCTCTTGTACAAACTATTGTTCCACAAGATAAAGTTAGTAGCTTTCAACTTAACGGTCCTCTTTTCTTTATGAGATAGATGGGAAGGACACTCACCATAGGTAAGGAAATGAGCAATATTGGAATACTACTCATTTGTAGTGGTGATAAAGAGAAATTTAGGCATGTCTGCAACCTCTTTTTCTTCATGCATTGCTTCCTCTGGTATGTTATTATCAATTAGTTGGTAGAGAACTCTTCCCTGCATAAGCTTCATGGGTTTGATAACAAGATCAAACTCCTAGATTTTAGCAATCCAATTTCCCCTTTTAGTTCTAAACTCCTATTGAGTTAGAATGAAATTTATTGTTGTATAAGGAACCAAAGCAATAGTGTGTGAGTTTAGGATGTCAAAAAGGAAGTGTTTTACCACTTTAACCATAGCATAAGCATGCTTCTCCATGTTTGAATATTTTAGCTCATGGTATTTGAGAGGAAAACTCATGAAAGATATGGGGGATTCCACACCTTCTTTGTTTTACTAAACTAAAATGGCTAAAAGCATGTGTTCAGAAGCATATCTATATATTATGAAGTCTTTGGTATAATCTAGACAAACTAGGATTGGGGCATGGGTGATAGCTTCCTTAATATATTGAAATGTTGACTTGCTTTCTTCAGTCTAGTGGAAATTATCTTTACCCTTCATCATGTTGACAATGTGGTGAGTCTTCTCTACAAATTTAGGAATGAACCTTCATAGAAAATTCACCTTTCTAAGGAAAGAATGGAGTGTAGTCTTACTATAAGAAGAGAAAGCTCTTGGATGGATTTCACTCTTTTTGGGTCAATCTTTATGCCTTCTCAAGATATAGTGTGATCGAGAAGTTTCCCTTCTGTAACCCTAAAAACTAATTTCTTAGGATTGAGGGAAATGCCATTTTGTTGACATCGTTCCAGCACTTATTGTAAATTTTACACATGATCAGGATGATGTTTGGAAAAGATGGTCAAGTCATCAAGATATACCACAATGAACTTCCCCATTTCATTTTTGAAGGCAATATCCATCACTCTCTAGAAGGTCGCACCAGCATTGATCAAGCCAAAAGGAATTCTATGATATGCAAAGGTACCCCAAGGTGTAGTGAAAATAGTCTTATGTTGGTCTGCTTCATTGACTTCCACTTGATTATATCCAAAAAAACCATCTAACATTAATAACATCTCTGAGCCAATTATTGTCTCCAGTAGCTACTCCATGATGGGTAGGGGGTAGTTGTCTTTTAAAGAGGATTGATTTAGGTTTTTGAAATCAAAACAGAGGCAAATTTATCCATTCTTTTTTCTCATAGGGAATATGTTCAAAATCTAGGTGGAATGATGGATTGGAGAAATTATCCTCACATTTAACATTTTTTGGATCTCAGAAAGAATAGTACCTGATATCCTAGGGTTGTATTGCCTTTATTTCTGCTCATGAGTCAATGACCCAACCTTGAAAGGAATTTTGTGTGAAATTTATTTAGGCTTTAGACATTTCAAATCATCATAGGATTATGCCAAAACATCAATGTAATGGTGAAGTAGAGTAATGAATTTGAGTTTTTCATTAGGAGTGCAATAATTCTTGATGTTGACTATTTTGGGATTATCTTCTATACTCAAATTTATTTGATCAAAATCTTAGGAGGAACTTGAATCCATTTGTTGCTTCTTGATAAACCTATCATTATTTGCAAATATCTTCTCAAGAGAAACTAACCCTTTGATAATTTTATTCCCTTTGAGCTAAAGGAACTGTTCACTAGTTTTTAAATTCATTTCAAGAGCTGATTCTCACAGTAGAGATTCACTGCCTTCAAAATAAATCTTCTCAAAGCTATCCATTTATTCCAAAAAATAAATGATTTGGTTGTCACCATTAAATAGGTTGGCATTATTAGGTACACTTGGTCAAAATATCAACTCAATAGTGTACTTGTTCCCTTTAAAATCTTGGTGAGGAAATATGAGATTTATAGAGATAGCCAAGGAATCTACTTGATCATTGAATTCTCTAGGCACCGTAGAAATATTGAAAGCCTCAAAACTTTCAAGGTAGTCCCACACTAGATTGCAATAATGCCACAATATTTCATTCTTAGTTTGATATAGGTTCCTCACCTTAAAAACCACCAATTCAACATCTCCTCAGGCGTGAAGAAGTTTGACACCTTTAGCTTGAGCAGCTTTCAATCCAAGCAACAAATATTCATTCTCGGTGGTGTTGTTGGTATTGTTGAATTGTAACTTATATGAATAGAGGAAAATATCTCCTTGTGGATATTTTAAAACAATTCTAGCTCTAGAAATGGTAGAAGAATTGCTTCTGTCAAATTCTATAATCCAAACATCATTATAATCTGATCTTCTTTTAGATTTTTCTTCATTAGGGAGGGAAGATCCTTTTTCATCTGAATTATGCTCTATCAATTATTTTGATGTCTTATTTGAATTTTTTGGATTGTCACATAGTAAAATTTCATTTGATGAAATATAAACATCTTCAATAGTCAAAAAGTAATTACCCATTCCTAAGGATTCAAATAGAATTTGAGCTTTAGGGGCTGATATTTAGGTGACAATGTATTTTGACTCCTTCTCAGGAAGTAGCCTTTGCATGATGCCCTTGATAGTTATCCTCACCTTAGATAGGTCCATGCTCAATTATCCACCAACATCCTTGTAAAAAATTTCGTCCAAGCTGAATGCCATAGGAAGCTAGAATGTCAGCCACCAAGACTGTCATTTTAATCCTTTTTTATCGAAAGGCTGCAAATGCAAATTGGGCATCTTTGATCTATCCCAAAAGTGGAACTTTCTTGTTTTCCATGGAGAAACATATCCCAAAATTTCTATTCAGAGTGAGAGCAAGAGAGTCTGCCACCTTGGCAAGCATCACATTGTCAGAGGCGCGAGAGTCTATTATGTAGTTTCTCAACTTATGACCATTAATCAAAAGGGAAACATATAATGGTTCTATTTTCCCAGGGGAAACAAGAGAAGTAATGACAATATTGTTTCAAGTAGATGTGTTCTTTGGGGGATCATGAGTCACCTTTGAAACATCTTATCCTTTAGGGATAGTTTTGTTCTTGATGCATTCAACTAGCCTATCCAACTTCTCAAGGTTGGCTTATAAGTATTCAAACTCAAACATTTGGATATTGGTCTTCCCAGTATGATCAATTATGTTGAATAACTGAAATGAACTAGAAATAGAGGAAGTCTATCATTCTAGTTTTTATTGGGTATGGTACTGGTCTACAAAATTGAAGCAGAAGGTGTAAGGTCATTTGAGGTACTTACTTTTTTGTTGATCACCAGGTCCTTTGATTGGAAAGGTAGTGAAGTCCCCTGTTTAGCAATTGAAATTTCTGGTCAAGATTCTTCCCCTATTTTTCCCTTATCAGCTTGTTGAGTTAACTAGTTTTGAGACCTGGTAAATATAGTGTATGATCCATCAAACATTTCTTACTTCTAGCTTCATCCTGGTAATTTAGGAAACCAATGTTAGATTCACCAGCTAATTCTTCTTCACCTTCTACAAAGAGATTAACATCATCTTCTTAGTCCAACTCAGGTTGGAAAGAGAAATCATGTTCAACTTCATGATAACCAACTGTTGAGTTAGCTAGTGCTACTTTAATGGTAAGCTTCCCCTATGGGGGAGGAAGACAATTTGATTGCCCTTGATTCCTAGTAGAATTTCCTTGATATGACTAGTTTGGAAATGTCCTCCTTGGTATATCTTGATAAGAAGGAGGGGCAAACATCCCTTATGCCATTTATTTTTTCAGAGCTAGTAATTCATTTGCTAGCTTTTGCACCATAGGATCAGTGGTGCATGTAGAGAAATTTTTAGAAGATGAAAAAGATTTATTTCTAGTAGGATCTCTTCTTATCTTTCCTTCCAAGATAAGATCATCTTCAACCTTAGTGGCCAAAATCTGAGCTGCAACAAGATCTATGTGGCTAGCCTGCCTCAATAGGAAACTCACTTTAGGAAGCTGAGAATTGATTAAGAAGCATTTAAAATTTTCTAGTGTCGATTGAGCAATTGTAAGAATCCTATTCCTCAACTTGTCAAATTTGGAAATGAAGTCTCAAATATGTTCATGAGGCTCCTTCTTCATTTTCATAAGTTGAGCCAATAGGGAAGGTACATCTTTTATGAGTTTGAACCTAGCCTCAAACGTGGCCTTGAAAGTGTTCCAATTAGTCACAGTCTGAGCTTATAGATGATAAAACTAGTATGCAGTAGTACTTTGCAATGTTTCCACAAATAACCTAACCACTATATCTTTAAATTCAATGCCTATCACACCACAAGCTATGCAGAAGGCTGAAATACGCTCATTAGGATGAACTATCCCATCACCATAGAACTTGGGAACATTCTTCCTTAAACTATGAGGTAGTTCATGTAAAGGTGGTGTTAGATTCAAAGGACCAAAAGTATTACCCTAGGGGCCTTGAGCTACCATGATATGACTATTGAAAGGAGGAATAAAAAATCATTATCAGATATGTATATACAAAGCTCTACTAGTAGAGGAAAGAGAAGCTTCACTGGGTATTGGGGACTTGACGTCTGTAGGAAGAAAACACTTAGTTCACTAAAGGTGAGCTCATGGAGGAGAAGGATAAAAATGATTTTGCTACATAAACTTGAATACAAGGTCAACAATACCTTGAGCTCTCTATCTTCACATATACCATAGATCTGCTAGAGGGTGAAATGGAAAAGAACTGGAAATGCTTCAATTTGAAGCTTCAGGGTTCAAATTACATGTTCTTCCCTAGTGGAGTCACCAAAAACTATTGGATGATTATTTTATCATCAACTAACTGATGAAAAAATGGGTATATCAACCACAACACAATGAGATTTATATGGTAAAATGGGTATGGTGACCATAGCTATAATGAGATAAATCTCTCCTCTCAGAAAGGGAAGGTTCCTTATAAACTATAATATAATAATATAAACTAAAAATAGACTCAAGGGTGAAATCATACCATCCATTTCTCTTTTTTTAGAGATGATGTTCATAAAACAAAGGATAATTCTATTGTAGTTACTAAAGGCATTTCTCTTTTTTTAGAAATGATGTTCAACAAATAGTAGGAATTCTTCCTAGGTAGTAACTGGATCCATAAGAAACCCATGAAAGCACAAAATCTTTCATTATTTCTCCTACTGATCTAGGACAAAGTAACATAGTAGTATGAAGTGCAGCACAAAGACTCCACTGAAAACTATAATAGAGTTAAAAATTATGAAGGATAAGGGGATCTCAAAGTCACTCCAGTATCCTTTACACTAAACCATAAAACACATAGATTAAAGACAATTATGGCAGCACAAAGTCTCCCACAGTCGGCTTCAGGACATCTTCCAGATTATTTCCACTTGTTCTACTTGTCTGATTAAATGGACAAGACTATATTTAGAAAAAAAACATAATAATAATTTCTTAGATAACACAAGCTATTTCAACACAAAGTCTAAAAGGTCACTTGCTTTCTCATTCACTTGATAAAATATGATTAATAGTCTAAGCTCAAAGTCTCAAGAACACCTTTCAATTTGGGTAGAGTTTTACTTCTAATAACAGAGAGATCTCTCTTATTCAAAATGAGATATTAAAATATATAGCATCCAAAGAAAGACTTGGGTGCTTATTTTCATGAAATGGCCCATGATACATTGAATGCATTGGAAATTCTATGAAGGGGCCATGCTGAAATAAGTTATCAGCCCTAACTTTGGCATTCTAAATCATATCAAATGTATCCTCTAAAGCATGGGTCACTTGATATTCTTATGATAATTAAATGATCATCCATTTGCCTTTACTCAATGAAGAAAATTAGGCCATGCCATTTAATGCTTGCACTCTTTGAAGTCCACTTGGTGGACTACTCCACCTACTGGAATAACTCTTATGTAGATATTTTTGGATTCTATGTATCATTCCTTCTTTCCTTACTACATTTTATCTCTTCCTGGTGATCTGAGCTTTCAGGGCTATCTTCTCACTTTCTACTAGCTCCTTCAGCTCCTTTTTTAATGGATCATTAAGTTTGTCCTTGGTTCTACATTATTTGAAAATTGACAATTATTCCATAATCCTAAATTTGACATCCATGGGGACATCACTAGTCATTTGAACCATTTTGAACCTTTAACCTTGAACCTTTCAGAGTTCACCAGTTCAATGGTTCAATGGTTCAAAGTTCAATAGTTTGGTAGTTTGGCAATTCAATGTTTTGTAAAGAGCCACGTTCACTTAGTCTTCTTTATGAGTTTAAGGTGTCATTGAACCAATTGTTTGAACCATTCAGTTGAACCATTTGGTTAATATTTTTTTTGGAATATTTCACTTGAATCATTTTTTCAAACTTTTAAATTTGAACTTTGAACCCTTTAATCTTTTGAATGCATTGAACTCGTTGAACTCATTGAACTTGTTAAACCTTTTAGAGGCAGATTTTAATGGTTCATTCCATATCCTTAAGCCCCATCATTGAATGATTTTTATTTAACCTTGGTGTTGAACCACCCTTATAATTTTTAGGAAATGCCTTAAGTGTTTTGAACTTCCCCTTGAGAAAGTCCGCCTGTTGAACCTATGATCTCCTTAGCTGAAAAGGCTAGAGTAATTACAAAACTCGACTACTTAGAACATTTTGAGAAAGAAAGAGATCATTTTGGCCTACAAGACCAAAATGGTCAACATGTTGTCCAAAAAAATAAGTGATATATTTTGGCAACAACATAAAGGAATTTATTATATTGAGATATTACCATCAAAACCATAATTTTTTACTAGATGTGACTAGCTTTTTATACTGATTGGTACTAATGAGTGATAGATTAGGAACTAATTGAGGTATGAAATCTCTCATATAACCAACATATATTAAAACATTTATAGTATTTTACTCATATACTACATGTCAATGATAATGGTTAACCAATTAAAACATCATATATCTCTAATGAAATGATTTCACAAAGGATTATATCTTGAAAATAATTAATTTTTTACATTGATTAACAGTACTAAGTAATGCATTTCTGATATCCCACACTAAATCATCCAATGGAGTATGGTTTTTGGTGAGTCATAAATGGAAATTTAAATGTGAAAACTACTTCAAGATAAATTAGATTCTTCTTACTTCCATTGTCAATAATGAAGTGTATTGGTTAAGCATTGATCCAGATTTGAGAATAGAATAATCCTGTTGTTTCACATGTTTTTATAGGGTTAGCAAAGATATTTTCAATATCTACAATGCTGATAGGATCATAATCCATGATATTCTTACCTTTCTCTAGTTATGTTATGTTTGTACCTATTTCTTCAATCTATGCAAGTATAATCTTCTTAGCATGACATTATTCATTAGAATGACTATTGAAATTGTGAACTAAGCACTGCTTACTAATTATAGAATCCTTAGTTTGATCATTTCATGATTACTACTTATTTTATGGAGGGTGTTTGGATTCATTATCTAATGAAATTTAACCTAGAATATTTATTTTGTTCCTTGGTTTAAGACTTAGATTCTTTTGTATTATTCTTAGCCTTGGCCTTTGCTTAAAAATTACAAGTAAATTAGTAGGATTCTCTTATTGAAGAGATTTATAAGAAGTCCATTTTTGACTGGATATGAAGTCTCAAGCTTGACCTATATTTCAACACAATATTTTTATTTTAATCCTCAATCCCATGTTTAGACACCAATGTATCCAAAATATTAGTGTATTGTTGCATGCAATGTGTCTTGCCTTGGTATAACTAAGATAAATTGATGTGTTGGTCATTATAGCTTTCAATAGGATAATGTGTTTATTTGAGTGATTCAATAAACCCATTCCATGTTTCTATAAATGTGTTTAATTTAACTTTATCTTCATAATTATCATGTGAAGTGTAGTAGTTTTTCCATAATTTCTTTATTGATAAATAATCTTTCAGAAGAGTAAAAGTAATATTTCTTCAGTTATAGAATTGATTATCCATGTAGTATGAATATATAAGGTTAGGTCAGCTATTTAATCATCTGCATATATTTTTCCTTACAACATAGGGATGTCTATATTGACTTGTACCTTGTATGGAATTTATCCAAATGACCAATGAGAATGAAAGGTGTTGTAAGTGGTTTTCTACTTAAAAGTAGTGATAAATTATAAATGATACTTACATGTTCCCATGAATTACATTTTTCCAATTATTTCGATTATCTTTACAATGGATACTCTATCATTTTCTATAAAATTTATGAATTTAGTGTCATTGAATATTTTTCTCCAATTTGAGGATGTGAAGAAAGGTATGATGAATGGTCATGAGTTACAAGCCCTAACTTCATGTATCTAGACCTCATATGAGTGGGCATGTATAATAAGGTATTATTTCTAATTGCCCCAACCTTGATTTGTTCTATAAACCAAAGGATCATTGTATGGACTTAAATGGCTAGCACAACCCCTAAAGAAACAAGTTTTGAAGCAAATTATCAATAATTTCCTATTGAATGTGTATAAATGAAAAGGAATCTACAAACATAAAAACTCATTTGCTTTGATACCATATTAGAGTTGATTGGAGGCATAACTGATCGTTGGGATCAATACAAAAAATAGAACCACAACATCAAAGATTTTACACACACATAAGATAACTCAACAATAAATAACACATGAAATGGAAAATGATATTATTACTTCAAACAAATGTAAATACACATTCCCTATTCCCTCTCTACAATATTCTCCATAAATATCTCATTCTGCTATACAAATTTTATGGGAGCTCCAAGTATATATGTGATATACTTTATTTCTCAAAAAAATTGTAGTTGTGAAACAAATAAATAGGGTGATAGGATATAATATTATTTGCCTAGATTTTTTCATACAATAAAATACATGCACTAAATAGTTATGCAAAGAACAACTATAATTAAATATTAGATACCCTAGAAACTCCCTATGTGAGCTTACTAGTTAGGTGGGAATACTCTAAAAAAAAATATCTAAACTCAACAAAGTGTACACACTACTCCAACAAGGGTGGACTTAAAATGTCTCAAATTTTATATGTAACTATTGGAGTGTTGGAGATAAGGTCACAATAGTGTACAAGGTCAAGTTGTGACCATATCTGACTTAGTGTATTCTTATCCTAGAAGGATAGAGACTATTGGAACTTGTATGATAGGAATCTATGTAGAATAGGGATGTCTAAATGATGTTTTTAGTAATTTCAAGATAGTGAGTAGAATATTAAAGGATCTCATAGATATTTAAAGTTAATGGAATGGTAAGTATATAATGTAAGGTAATGATGTCAAGATTAAACATTTTCAATCACTTAATGGTTAAATTCAAGTTTCTACATTTGCCACCCACACCCCTTTATTCTAGTGATGCAATGTAATATAATTACTAAAGTAAAGGAGATGCATACCTAAGTGTATATACATAATTTATATTTTGATATGAAGCTTGATTTTTCAAGGTGCCTCTATGTAAAACATGTAAAATGGCCACTAAATGTATTACTATCCATATTTCATAGTTAAAATTTTGAAATTTGAAATTTGAAAAGAGTATTCAATATAATTGCCATGTAACTTGAAAGTGGATAAGTGTGTGTGCCCCTTTATTGAGTCATTTGAATAAATGTTGAACTTATGATGAATTTAGAGTTATTAAGTCTCAATTTTTGAAAACTAGTGAAATCCCTTTAGTTGGAAAGATTGTATAATCAAACTCACATCTGAATGTGAAGAGTACTATGCAGAATAATTGTAGTAGAATAAGAAGAGATGGAACCATCAAATGTGGCTCACTGTAGTACAACCATATATGTTGAGAGTCATGAGACTCTAATATGGCCTAATTACAAAATGAGATGAATCATAAAACTATATATGGATCTTAGTTCTATTATAACTTTATACCTTGGAAATTTTTTGAACTTTGAATAAGTGAAATTTGAAAATTTCAATGTAGTAACTTGAATATGAATAAACATCATTCCCCTATATCTATATTAAATTCATATATAGTTCCAATTAAACTTGTAATTATTTTAAACATGTAATTTATAAAAAAATTTACACATGCCCATACATATGCATCAAGTGTATGTGAATATGTACTCAAGTAACTTTAATAATGAGTGCACATGCACACCGTATGACACTATATTCTAAAAAAATGAACCATAGTGTAATTACTAAAATTATATGATGTCATAAATATAAAATTTGTTCAAGAAGGATTGAATTCTTAACACATGCCCATTATAGTCACCCCATTATGAGATGAGGGGTGTATCCTACAAGTCATCAATCTTAAAAATAAACATATAGAATAAGTGAAAGATATAATCATGTAGTAGTATGTGAAAATTTGAAATATATTGCATCAGTGTCTTGAATATACCATTGAATTTAGGTAGATATAACATTGAGCTACATAAGCAATATGTTCATGATATGTATCATGGTACAAGAGTAAAATTAGAGAATAGAATTTATGCATGATATGAATCACAACACCATAAGAACAATTAATGTCTCATAATGTCACAAAATTTCCATTGAATGTCACACATCAGGACCAAAGGCCACATACAAAGGACATGTGAATGTCACACAAACACATAAGGCCAATGGAAACACTCAAATAGAATTATGGTTTCATACAATAAATAATGTGCATATGTTTCACACACAAATAAAATAGACACACATAATAAAAAGTTAGTCCTAACTTATCACATAGTGAAGTAAGAATTTTAAAATAAGCTTAACGCAAATGAGACTAGTCTACATCAACCATATATATCATTGTCATTGTTACTAAATAGTATATCCATGTAACACAATTTAAAGTATGAGTGAATATAAAAATAATTATATGTACATGTGTGTGTGTGTGTGGGTGGGTGTGTGGGTGGGTGTGTGTGTGTGTGTGTGTGTGTGTGTGTGTGTGTGTGTGTGTGTGTGTGTGTGTGTGTGTGTGTGTGTGTGTGTGTGTGTGTGTGTGTGTGTGTGTGTGTGTGTGTGTGTGTGTGTGTTTGTGTGTGTGTATTATAATGGTATAAGGGTTATGTATAGATACAACCTGTTGAACTGTTCATGGAGAATGAAAAGATGCCACAAACTTAACAAGGCTATTGGGAGAAAAGGGAAGCCCAAAATCAAAGAACCATGTAATAGTATGTTCTATATCACATTCACATACCCTATGAAAATTAATGTGTATTAATAAATAAATAAAATATGTTATCTACTTAACATTAGATAGATAACATATGTAAAGAGGTAAACTGACAACACTTGTTTTTTGAAAATTTGAAAATATTTTAATTTTTATGTATTTTTGAAAGATTGGAATTGAAAATTTTGAAAAGTAATAAAAATAAATACTTCAAAAATAGAAGAAATTTTAGGGATTCAAATAATATAAAACAAGGTTATAAATTATAGTATGGAAAGAATGAAGGAAACTAAAATTTCCCTAATGTATGTGTAAAAGATTCATAATAATGTAACATAAATGATTGATTAGTTAATAATGTACATGTTACCCAATGGGAAAGGGGTTATTTTTTATCATGTAGTGTGTAAAAATATAAATATGTGATCATATAAGTTCAATGGAAACCATAGCATGTTAGATCTACCATAGTAAGTAAGTGGACTATCATAAAGAATGTGCATTGAAAGTAGTGTAAGATAATTATTTTGGATTATTTGAATTAGTTTGAAAATCAAGAGGGAAAGTTCCCAAAGTGAAAATATATCCAAGGGATATAATAAATCTTGTCATTTGGGATAGAATAATTAGAAATGAAGTAAAATCAAAGAAACTATGTATAAAGGAAAATATGCTAGTGGCTAACTAGTTACTTGATTAGAGTATTGTTCCCATGGATTTCTTACGTAAAGGGTATATCCATATGATTAAATTTTTGATAATCCATCAATTTTAATATTATATCATTATGTAGAGATATTTTATCCATTATATAATAACATATGTGTTTTTTGATGCATATCCATCATAATTGTATTATATGTTCTTATTAAAATATTTCATGTTTTATGATGTTGCATTGTAATTATGTTCTCCTTTGAAATGGTGATCATTGCACTATCTTTATAAAATGTTAGAGAATCATAATTATGTCTTAGTGTTGCTCCCATAAATGTTTTTAATTATCTTAAAAGGATTTCATTGTATTGTTTTAAACTAGGATCAATATGAAGTTGTGTTAAACATGATTTAAGACTAGAAGTGTTTGGTAATGTGATAGATCTTATGCAATGTTTTGGTTTTATAACTTTATTGAGATGTCGTGTATTGTACCTAAGATATCTAAGAAGAGATATGATACATATATTATATTTATTTAGGTTATTAATTGAAATATTAGTGAATTTATTACCATCCATAGGTAGTTTGATAATGAGAGGCTCTAGATAGGAATAATGTTGTTTTTTTGCTTCTTTTTGAACTATATTTTTTGGATTAACTGTAGAGATTGAATTTTGATTTGAAATGCCATTATTAATAAATAATTTTTTGAAAATAATTTGATATTTATTTAGTAGCTTTACCTATGAATGTTGTTATATTTTTATTTTTATATTTTCTTTGGGTGATGTGAGCATTGTATTGGGAGAAGTGTTTGAATCAACTAAATATGATATAACCTATGTTATAGAATTACAATTATTTGGATTATTTTTATATCATATTTATGGGTTCACTATAATATTTATTATTTATTTTTATTTAATAATATAAATTTAATAAAAATCAAATAATTTGAATTTGATTTAGATTTATAAAATATACAAAAGCTAGATGTAAAATATAGTGTATTACAAATACTAAAATTAGTTATAAATAGTAATGTTCAATTGAATATGCACACCTATCTCAAATTTGACTTATCATTATTGTGTAAGTAAATCACTAATGTGAAACTAACTAGAAGGATATTTGAAGTGTGTCACTCCTAAAAAACAATCTTACAATGTAATAATATAAGGTCATACTAGGGTAGACAAGGGAACACTATGGCCTTTTCTATTTTATGATGGCCACATCTGATTTGACTATGTAGGTGATTTAAAGGTGTTTTTTTTTAAATTATTTGTGGGTATTAGGTTGTTGCACAGAAGTACAATGTTAAAACCATAGTTCTTACACATAAACCAAATAGACATCAAAATAAAATGGTCAAATTAGGTAAGGTAATAGTATTTGTATAGTAAAAATATACCATATAATATGAGTAATGCCTACATAGCCCAAATTCCCCAAGTTGATGTTTTTATCACTCTTAGAGTGAGTGTGTAAGTTTTGATACTTTAACTATATATATGCAACTAGTGAATTAATTTGAATTCTTGAAAATGAATACCCTTAATCTATAATAAAATAGCTTCAAAATTGGCCTATGATTGTAGGAATAACTCAAAACTTGAATTGGGAAGTATATATTTATTTTACTCAATGTGCAATAGCTTGTATAGAGAGTGGTTTCGAAAAATTATCCATTTTTTTCATGGTGGATTGAGTGGCCTTAATGTGTTTATATAGTGTCATAATTTAAATATTTCCATTAGCTTTGTTAAAAGTTAGAGAGGGATAACATGAAACATACAAAATTTGAAAAGTAACCATTAGAGTGTGGGAAATGAGGTTGAAATAGTGGATAACATCGAGATGCAACCTTATCTAACCTAGTATAATCATATGACATAAGGATAGAGATTATTAGAAACTGACTGTTAGGAATTTTTAACTAGAATACAGATATCTAAATGATGTTTGTATTAATTTCAAGATAGTTAGTATAATAGTGAAGGTTCTCATGGAGATTTCAAGTTAATAGATTGGTGAATAAGTTAATTAAAGTGAATATGTCAAGATTAAACATTTTCAGTCACTTAATAATTAAATTTGAATGCCTACACTTAAAAGATGGACTACTCTACAAGTTGGATAGTCTATGTGTGACTAAAGAGGAAATACTAATGTTGATAATTAAATCACATACCTCCAAGGTGTAGAAACTAAAATATGGTATAATATACTTGAAAATGTTATTTTAAAAATATTTATACCTTTCATACACATATGACTCTTATTCATACTTCTCTTACATTTGCATTATTTCCATGGTCCTGACCTTCCTAAATTATTATAATTCAATTAAAATAATTCCATATTTTGTTCATAACCTATTGAAAATCATATTCATACTATATCTATATCATCAAATTAGTATTATTACCTTCTAAATATAACTATTAAACTAAAAAAAATTTAAAATTCTAGACTTCACCAAACCTATAGACTCATCCCTTGATAATTAAATGTCACTTTTTAAATTAAAATCCTTCTTATGAGTTAACCCATAGATTTATCATGTTGAAGGTGTGATAAATAACCTAATGAATCCAATATAAATACACAATAATTATAATCCTATTCCCTATCTATCATTATAAATCATTTTTCAAGAAACCCTATCATACATTCTACATAATGAAATACACTACCCTATTCTTTCCAATTCAACCACCAATCACAAGGATCAGATCCTAACCAAGTTATAAAAACTTTAAATCTAAGTTAATATTATCATTTTCTAAGTATCAAAAGTTAGATCATATGTGACAATCCCTAGATTAACATTATTTCACACATAAACCTAATGGGGAGAACTATATGTGATTTGACTTCCCTCTTCAAAGTATTAGATATGTAGAAAATCCTTTGACATTCATCAAAGAGTAGTAGGGATCAATAAAACCCACCTCCTTTCCCATTTTTAATACCAAAACTCAGTTTTGAAAGTGAACCCATGTTTTTAAAGATAAGATAAATTTATATAATTACATGCATAGATAGTTCTTGAATATGAAAAACATAGTTAACTTACAAATAGGTGTAGTGGAGTGTATGGAAATAGATAATCAAAACTAATTTTTATGAAAACATCATGTTTTGGATGTTATCATTTTTTGGTATCATTTTGAGTTAGAAAATTATATATAGGGGCATTTGGAGACTCATTTCATTATTCAATCAACTCACATTCTAATTTACATCCATTTGTATCATTTTCATTGAGTCACAAACCTATAAAGTACATAAAAACACTACGTATATTATTCCCTTAAGCCTTTTCTATTTATGGCTAGTATAATTATCAAATCAAATTATGTGTTTCACATTCATATTTTTTTTCATTTATATATTCCATTAAATTTGAATTAGTTGAATGTTTTATTTTATTATCAAATAACATTAATAAAAAATAAGGTAAAATGTTTATATACTAAACATGGCCAAGCCCTAGGTTTCCCTTAGGGTTTCATTCTTCTTTATAAGGTTTTAGGTTTTTATCTAGGTTTTTACTTTTAATTTATAATTTATCCATGCAAAGGCAATAAAATATTTTCACCTTTGGACCTAGCCTTCTACATAATTTCATGATTTCATTATATGTCATCTAAGAAGGCTAGTTCCCTTGTCCATTTAATGTAGAATTTTAGATTAATGTGTATTCATATTAGGCATAATAATATTCCTTTGGTTCTATATAAATGGTTAGAATAAATGTAGTGAATGTTCATTATTCTTCTTCTTCATTTAATGTAAGAATTATGAATAAATATGTACAAATAAAAGATTATGTTCAAATGCATGATTTAGAATGTGTTAATCAATATAATAATGAATACTAAGATATCATCCATCCTAATGACCTTATTGGGGAAGATATTAAACAATTTAAGGCATTATCTAATTTTCAAAATTGAATTCATAAAAATCTTAAAGAATTGGATAAAGTTTTAAAATTAATCTTTGAACCTAGAACTACACACAAAGTTAAGGTTTTTATACCTCTTAAGGTAGGCCCTGTAATAGTTGATACTTTATTCTTAGTTTTACTAAGCACATGGGTATTTGACATGTTATTAGGATGCCCTCAAATACACAAGCTTTATGTTTTACCATATTCCATGCATAAATCTATTGATTATGTACATTATAACATGGTGATAGTTTCAAGTATTCCATATGAGTATCATATTTAGCTATAGGCATTTCATCCTCCACCCACCACCATCACATTTGGTTGCTACACTTTTTCAAGATCATTATACATAATTAGTTACTCCACCTATTCATTAACATTGTGTAGTTAGTTATATGGCTTTATAACATTCATTATAAGGAAATAGTTTAGAATAAAGTAGTTGAATTTCCTAAATGACCAGTAATTTAGTGCTCATCACATCTAAGAGTCATTTAGTAGTCATGACATCCATTATTAAATCCATGTCCTAAGCTAGTGTTATAGACAGTTCAACACATTCTACAACAAACACAAGTACATGTTTATCATAATATACATTGGATTCCACATGATACTATGCTTTCTAGAGATAATGATCATACACATGAACCTATTAGTCATGATGGAAATGATGGCACACTAAAACATAAGATTATTTTTTAGATTCAGATATAGTTATATATGATTATATATGATACTACTAGGTCAAGATAGGTGACCATTCCCATGTTTGATACACAAACTCCATATTATCATCCCATAGATTGGTTAATAATTTATCATCTCATTTAATCAAAATATTTCAAAAATACAAAAAAATAAAATATTCTAAAAAATAAAAAATCTATATGTAAGCATGCATGTTTTGCTAGGTCACATTAGTCATTTATGTTATTTATAAAATGTCTATTAGATTCCATATCATTTTTCATATGCAATTAAATTTCAAGTTATATATGAGTGAGATTTAAGACATAAATTTTACATAATATACATGAATGCATACATGTAGGACATTCCTATACTTAGGGTCCATGCCAATGCTAGGTCATATTATTCCATAGGTCAAAATGATACATGTTATATATTTTTTTGACATTTCCATTTAGTATGTTGAGATATATTAATTTATTACATGTCTTTCTCTTGATTATATTATTAAAATCATTAAATTTCATAGATATGATACTTTAGTATGTTATGATATTGACATAGATTGATAATATAGACTATTTTTACTTGTTTTATGCTTCATTAGTTTTGTTTCATTTCATAATAGGCTACTCATTGATCATATATTGTGTGTGGATCTTTAATTTGTGTGAAACATTTTATTCTCCATTATATTTAGCCCTTGTATTTATGTTTGACATTTTTAGTGCCAATGATATGTGATCATTAGTGTTGTGTGTGATAATTTATTATAAATTATATGTAAACCTTAGCCTTGTGTGAAAAATTTAATTGTTCACTATATGAATCCCTTATCCTTGTGTGTGAAATTTTATAGTCAATTATATGTTGGCCTTGGCCTTTGGTGTGACATTTTATTGTTCATTATGTGTGGCCATGGGCCTTGTATGTGAAATTTCAATGTTCATTATGTGCAGCCAAGGGCCTTTTGTGACAATGAGTGTTATTTTGTGTGATTTTATTATGTGTGCCATGGAAATGACATTTTGTGCTTCTAAGTGGATAAATATATGATTGTTTATTGATTTTTTTAAGTTTGAAAGTGTTGTGATCTATATCACTCACCTCCCTATTTATATCTAATGAAATGATTCATATCATGCAACTTTAATATGTAGTATTATTCAGTGTTTATATTAGTGATGGTTACTATTGGATGCTTAATTATTATATATATATATATTGATATGAAACTTTTATTCTTTGTAATACATGTTTCATATATGCTTTGATGACTTATAAATTACTATGATGACATATATTTCACATGTTAGTTTATGATTATAAATGATTATAGATTTTTACATAACATGATGTAGTTAACTCTTTTTTTTATACAAGTAATTCACATGATACATCCATCACCTCAAAAGGGAATAATATTAGTGGGCTTGTCATAGAGATTTAAGCCTCCATGAAAGTTTATATTATAGGATATATTTTAGGATAAATTACAAGATTTAGAGAGTTCATGGTGGTTCAAATTATCATTTTGATTCAAATACAGGATATATTTTTTCATATTTAAATACATTTATAGGAAAAAAATTATATGATTTAATATACTTAGATACTCAAATTTATTTTTAGGGAATATGCACACATTTTAGAGGAACATGAATTACATGTTTTTAGATTTATAAAATTTGGGATAAATGAGATATAGATGCATGGAAGTCTATATCATGTTAGAACTAATTATATTGTATTTTTTGGCATGGACATTATTCATGCACATACACACTATTAAAATTGCATATTATTAGCATTGATGGTACTTATAAGTGAGCATCTTTGAATATATAATCATTACTATAGTGGTTGATTCAATTATATAATAAATATAGTTGAGGTTCAAAAACACTCAATATCTTAGGCATTACTTAAATTGATCCCAATATGTGGTTCCCACCTTCCATCTTGGGGTTTACGATTAGTTACATAACTATGGTTAAGATTCAATGATGCTCAAAAACCTAGGCACTACTTCATTTTTAATAAGGTTTGGGAAATTTGTCTTCCCTAACCATGGACTTTCCTTATTACATAAAATTAGGTCATAGTCACCTCTAAATTCTCTAAGTTCTTAAATAAGGAATCATAAATATCCAATGCTTCAATTAGGAAGCATCATCACCGACAACATGACATAAGGCAACATGGTTCACCCATATACAAGTGTATTCCTTCCTTTCTCTTTATTTTTCAAATTTATTTTGGATTTGATATTTCATACATGGATATTAATAGTTTCATATTTATTATATATTGTATGGATCAAGTTGTACATTCAAATCCTCCTCCAAAAGATAAAGTGTGTTATACACATTCAAGTACATCTCTTTATCATTTTAATCTAGAATTTTATTTTATTTCAATACTTTAATAAAATTGGATAATTTTTAGATATTAAAATATAGTATTAGATACTTAGTTCCTTACATGACTTTTGTGTACATCTACGGATCTTATTTTCCCTTCTCACATCCATATGTTTTCTATAGGTCTGACCTTTGTAATTTGGTATAAGTCACTATATGAATTCCATAGTATGTGTCTAACCTATTAAAAATCATATTCATATTGTATCCAAATAATCATATTAGTATCCATATCTTCTAGATATAATCATCATACTTTTATTATTCTAGAATTCTAGACTTGTCTAAACTTGACAGACTCATCCCATGCCAAACAATGATTACTTTTCAAACTAAAATTAATTTAGTTCATATTTTTTTCCTGTCATTGACATTAAAAATTACCCAAGTATTCATATATAAATACACATTAGATCTAATCATAATCCCTATCTAGCATCATCTAGCATCTATCAAGCAAACTTATCATATATATATATATATATATATATATATATATATATATATATATATATATATACATATATATATATATATATACATATACATATATATATATATATATATATACATATATATATATATACATATATATATATATATATATACACATATATATATATACATATATATATATATACATATATATATATATATATATATATATATATACATATATATATATACATATACATATATATATATATATATATATATACATATACATATATATATATATAGACACACACACATTCATAGGGACTTCCATGTTATTATTTTTCCATTTTTAGAATTAAGGGTAAATATAATAGGAAAATTAATTAATAATAATACTATTATATAAGTATGCCAATTGAATAGTTCATATTCACAATATATTCTAATACATGGCTAAATTATGCAAATATGCTAAATATAGAAAGTATAATGCCAACAGTAATTTGATTGCTTAATCATAAAGAATGAATAACACTAATATTATTTAATTATGTAATTATATATAATAATTTCAGGTCCAAAAATAGTTAGGATGATTCTTAACTATGATTCATTAGATTCTATTAATTAGCTCTCTATCAGCCTGGACACTATCACTAAAATGTGGCACTAACATTGACACTTCTATCTTGAAACCAATGCCTCTATCTATAATGAAGTACATGTCCTTTTCTAAAAATTACACTTGTGTCTATTAGGGTTCCCTATCACCTTGTATATTTTCTATTCAGATCATGCACATAGGTTATGGATATCAATATGTATCTCAAAACCCCATGTCCTCTAATTAGGGCATGTTGCCTTGAAAAATAGTGTTTGTGAGCTCAAGTGAATATGAACTAACAAAAACTATGATTATTTAAATTATTTTTTCCTACATATCCATATACATTGAAGAGGGCCTCATAATGATGTAGTTTTATCCCTTATGTGGGCTTGTGTGTGAATATTTGTATAGTATGTTATATGTGAGTACATGTAGTGGTGTAGCTTGTAAATTGTCAAATAGTTCTCATAGGATAATATTTCAATGCTTAAAATTTTTAATTATACTTATCGTATGACTAATATGGAAATATGGAAGAATAGGGTAGTAAATCTCAGTTGTGTGAATGATTAAGAGAGATTGATAGGTTATCGGTTGGTAGTTGGTAGATGTTTAACCCTAAAATGAATTTTAGGTTGAGCTTACCTATAATATTTATTAAATGGGTATATATAAATGAAAAAATAAAAGGTTGATAATCATATCTACAATATGCCAATTGGGTGATGAATTCATATATAAACATACACTAAATTTATTATGTTGAGAATAGGCTAAATATAGAAATTACAACTAAGCTATATATGGAAATGACAAAAAAGTAATATAATTATCTAGTTTTGATGATAAAATAATTTTATATATATAACATGTATAAATTAGATTGGCAAATGATTTTGGAATAGTTGTTAAATTTTGGATCTAACACTTCTAGAGCTTTAGACACTAATGTCAGCTTGGGATGGTTGCATCAACATTTTTATCTAGATTCGACACAAGTGTCTTGTATAGAATACATGTTGGAAAAAGATATGACCACCTAGATTATTTTGGGTTTTTCTTTGCTTTCAATCTAGTGTATTCATATTTGGCTCATGTATTATTATTCTTCGTGACATGTTAAAACCCTAGTTATTCATCTTCATGGTGACCTTGGGGAAAAATGATTTCATTGTCATATAATGTCAAGCTTACCTAAATACACCATTATAAATTGACAATACCTATATATAAAATAATCCAAAGAGGGCTTTAGACTTATTTAGTTCTCCCCTGTGTGTTGGATTATGTATAAATCATGTAATATATGGAAAGAAATTACAATAGTGACCTATCCTTTAACTTGTAAAATTAGAATATTAGGCTACTCCATTAATTTAAACCTATGTATGTGTTTTCCATATGACTTATATGATAATAAGATAAAAATGTAAGGTTTGATTTATTGAGTGTTTGATTAAATGCTTTTGACAGGTTTCTTTGGTTTATATTATGTGAAGAATGAATGAGGGATGATATTTTATTTATATCAATCCCTTTGGAGAAGTAACTCACACTAAATAACTTATGCCAAACATTAGGATACATTCAATTTACAAATTTGATGAATTTAGGTAACTAGACACTTGTGTTGGGTCATGACACTAGCATCGATGCAAGTTTTCATCCCAAATGTTAAATTTTAGGGAGTAGGAAAGTAGGTATAGGCTCAGAACTTGTAGAGATGAAAGATAAGTATGTTTTAAGAATTCTGGGAAAGATATAAGTCTTGGGTCATCAACATAAGACTAGTTGAGCTAGGAGATGGGCTAAGAGACACGAGATAGAGTAGATGCAAGACTTACAAAAGTGGGAAAGAGTACAAAATTGAGAGGAATAGCCAAGGTCTAATTTTTCCAAGTGTAAAAGATAGAGGTGATATATAATCCATAAATATCATCTACATTCCCCCCTTTTAATCTGGTAATGAAATTTCTAGTTTAAATGAAAGGAATGCATACTTGGGTGTATATAACACACCTTATCTTTGTGTGTTTCCACTTGAGTTCTTTATTGGTGATTGACCTATAATCAAGAGCATGTTATAGTATATAATTAGTTCCAATAATCGATTAGTAAAATTACTTTAGATAAATTAAAATTGAAAGAGTAAGGTTTAGGAGTACATGTGTGTCAATGTAACTACCTTGTCTATTACTAAGTTCATTTAAAAAATATATATCATTATAAGGATTTAAAACTAAGATTAGGAAAAATCTAGATAAATATTAAAAGTTAATATATCTAAGGAGAGAGAGAGAGAGAGAGAGAGAGAGAGAGAGAGAGAGAGAGAGAGAGAGAGAGAGAGAGAGAGAGAGAGAGAGAGAGAGAGAGAGAGAGAGAGAGGCACATGCCCCTAACCTTGGATAAAAATGTGAGCTACCACTTGGCAGTTGAGATTATCTCAACCATGCAACCCAATTATAATTACAACTTGGGGAGGATGGATGATATAATAAAGTATAACTTTAAAAACTTTGAAATATTGAGTAATTTAATCACCTAAACTATACAAAAATTTAAACCAAAAACTACAATATATTGGTTCAATAAAGTCCATAAAAGTCTGATCAAGGTATTAGTATGTAAAAGTATGTGATGTGGTAATAGTCCATAAAATCATTTTGGAATCTAAAACCGATTTGGATTTTGAAATATTAGGAAAAAATTACATAGCATATTCACCTTAGATATGTCTTATGTTGAAAATATGTATAAAAATGGTACCATTGTATAAAATTATGTTACATCTATGAATCTAAATCATGTAATTGTGTGCTTTGGCCAATTAAAAAAATTGTGCAAGTGTGGAGAACATGATTCCAAATCATGTCCCCAGTATATATGGAGAAATATGAAAACTAATTTAAGTTCCAATGTGAAGATCATGTTTCCAAAAACAAGTCTCCAATATAACCTGGAGATGTTGAATACTACATAAGTGTGGAGAACATGCTTCCAAATCATGCCCCTACTGAATCTAAAAAATGATATATGTACTAAATATTTAATGAGCGTGGAGAACATGATTCTAGAGAATGACCCCACTAAATATGAAAATTGTTACAAGTGTGGATAACATGACTCTATGACATCCCCCCACTAATATTCCCCTCTTTAGGTGAGGTAAAGATAGGAACTAGTAGTTACCTAACCTCAAAGGATAAGATAAGTGTGTAGTCTATGAATGTAACCATGTAGGATATACAAGGAACATGTCTAAGTATTTATAAAATTGAAGTGAATAGAATGAATGTGATCACATGAAGGCCTAAGATGGATAAGGAACATGGAAACATATAAAGAGTAACATTACAAGTTCAACAAGAAAATAAGCACTTACACAAGAACACTCAAAATCAAGTCAAAAATCAATGGTCCAAGGAGACGACAAACAAGGGGCATGTTAAATTATCACATAATTTAGGGACATGAATTATTCAAATGTCTATAAAAGGAAGAATAACATATTCAAATGTCCATACAATAAATAATGGCATATGTAAATGTCAAAGAAAACATATATGGGCATGAGGGTCACAAGCAAAGGAGCATATTCAAATGCTCAAATAAGGAATGCAATAGCAAGGTAGGAAATTTAAGGAAGTGTATACATGAAATAATAATCAACTAACATTAACATGTCATAGTAGCCCATGGATAAAATGTGCTAAGAAAAAATGTCAAGTATATAACATATCAAGTACATTGTGTAAGATTTAATCATGGATAAATTCATGTGTAATTACATATGGAAGCTCAAACATGATAGTGAAACGTGATCATAAAAACATATAACATGTGTGTATCAAGACCAAATAAGTATATGGCCTTAATGTCTACATGATATGAGAAGAGAAAATCCAATGATCTAAAATATGAATAGATCATATATCTCTGTATGCCTATATCACACTAATGTAGATGTATGACACATATGTGTATATGTAAGAGTAACTAAATATGTTAACCATCAACATGGAACTAACACATATATGCTAAAGAGCCAATAGAACATGTAGGTGCTGAATATGTTTTTGATGTTTTGAATTTTATTATTTTTTTATATTTTATAATGTTTAAAAAGGAAATATCATACTATGATGCCATACAATGGATGTTTATAGATATGTCCCCACTATGAACATGGTGTAATAATCTTTTGATAGTAATGAAGAGCATGCATAGGTTCAATATATATCAATATAGTATTGGTCATGCTCTACATATGTAAAATAAGACTTTATGGCCATGAAGCAGTAGACATAATAGGTGTAGGGGTTTATGGAACCCATCATTGAGTTTTATGTAATTTTTTAGTAAATGTAATAGGAACATGGGTAGGTGTTTTGGATATCTGAATATGGTTCATAGTATATGGGGATTCTATATAATCCACTATGTGTCTTAGATGTAATGATCTCTTAAGCACTAGCCACCTAGTAAATGGTATTTCCTATTGATTACCATTTTATAGTGAATTAGCCTTAGTATGTTTGGTAATCAAATGTCTAAGTATAAATTTCTCTTGTTTAATTGGATGCTCATATAGAATTCTAGAAATATAATTACCCAATTGGAATGAATGTATTTTACACACCCATATACTATAGAGGATATTTATCAAAGTGCATGTGTCCAATGTGTTCCCAATAACATATAAAATATGCCCATAGAAGGTATGACTGAAAATGTAATAACCACATGTATGAGACTAACTTGTAAAGGTAGTTCAATCTCACCATGAACTTTATGGGAGGTCCCATTGAATGTTATAATTGATCTAGATAAAGATGAAAATCATGATGAGTATAACCCAAGTGTGTAAGTAATGTCATGGTGAATATTTTCTTTCTTGCACCATTATCAATCATAACACTATGTATAGGGTGTTTATGAAGGTATTCACAAATTGATAAATAATGAAGATCAAATTCATCATCCTTAATCTTACTATCATTGAGGGTATCTGAACCATTTGAGGTATATGTCATGTGTAAGTACCAATAATCCCTTATAATGGGTGCATATAATGTGATGGAAGAGGATGTGAATTATATGTCATTTAAACTTTTGGTTACTTAATAGAATGGTCTTACAAAAGATTGTTAAATATTTTCTATTTTTGGTGATCGTAAGGTTGTTAACCCAATTCCTTTGGGAGGATCCTCAAATGAAAGCTTTTGGTCATGAATAATATCTTGGATCTTGTGCTTTAAGGTAAAACATCTATTTTTAGAATGCCTTGGTTCTTGATGATAATCATAATAATCATTTTCATCATATCCTTTGGGTATATTTTGACTCATCTCAACCTTGATAAGATGAGGGAGAGATATAAGATGACACTCTAATAAATGTAGGACTAACAAAATTGGGGACTTAGGTAAATGGGATAACTATCTCCTTGGTGCATTAGATAAAATAAGTTGATTAGGCTAATGTGAAATAATTTTAACCATGGTGGAAGTTTTATTTGTGAAACCAATATTTGTGTTGCAACAATTGATAATTCCATGGTACATGTAACAATATTAGTTTCAGGAAATAAAGGTTGGAAGGCATAGTCTCTGCATTCACTAGATTTAGGTTCATTTATTGTAATGGAATTAGTTGTAGTACCTTATACAGACTCACCATCATTAGGTGAATTATCCTTAGTTTTATAATGTTTACTTATTTCATCTCTTGTAATATAAAATGCATCCATTAAGCTCTTGTTATTATTGGTATGAGTAATCAATTATTCTTTATCTTCTATTTGGAATCAAGTTTTTGTACTAACATTTTTTATTACTTCACAAATGAAAATTTTAAAATTTACAACAAGGTATAACAATCAAGAAAAGATTAAAAAATCCTAATTGACCTAGGGTTTTATGTTCAAAGCTCGGGTTCACTAAATGTTTAACCCTAAAATGAATTATAGGTTGATATTACCTAGAATATTTATTAAAGGGGTATATATAAATGAATAATCACATAGATGATAATCAGATCTAAAATTGGCCAATTAGGTTCTAAAATCATATATAAACATACACTAATTTTATTATGCTAGGGATAAGCTAAATATAAAAAATACAACTAAGTTATATATGGAAATAATAAGGAAGTAATGTACTTAGCTAGATTTGATTCTAACATAGTGCTAGATATAGAACATACATAAAGTAGATTATTAGATGATTCTATAACAATCATCATATTCTAGATTTGACACTTCTAAATCTCTAGACACTAATTTCAAGCTGGGATGGTTGTGTTGATGCTACTATCTGGGTTTGATGCAAGTATCTTATATAGAATACCTATTAGAAAAATATGCAACCACTTAGATGCCTTTGGGTTTATCTTCACCTTCACTTTTGTGCATTTATATATGGGTCATGGACTGTCACTCCTCATGAAATGTCAAAACCCTAGTTATTCATCTTCATGGTGACCTTGGAGAAAAATAGGTTAGTATGCACATAGTGTCAAGTTACACCGAATACCCCACTATCAATAGGTAATACATACATAGAAAACACTCTAAAGAGGGCCTTAGACTTATGTATTTTTTATCTACATTTTGTCTTTTGTTTAATTCATGTAATATGTGGAAAGTAAGTATAATAGTGACCTAGCTTATAGCTTGGAAAATCAAGCTCTTGGGCTGATCCGTTAATATTTCAAACTTGTATATATGGTGTCCTTATGACTGATATGAGAATAGGAGAAAATATGGAAGTTTTTCTTTATTGAGTGCCTGATTGAATTTTTTTTACAGGTTACCTTGGTTTGTGTTTGGTGAGGAATGAATGAGGATTTATTCTTATATTTATATCAATCTCTTCAGAGAAGTAACTCACATTAAATCACTTAGGTGGACCACTAAGATATGTTTCATTTATATTTTGGATGACTTTAGGTCATTGGACATTTGTTTCATTTCAAGGCACTAACATCAACACTAGTGTCTATCCTACACATTAGTGTCCAAGGAGTAGGAAAGTAGGTAGAGGGTCAAAACTTGTAGAGATGGAAGATAATTGTGTTTTAATAATTCTAGGCAATATAGAAGGCTTGAGTCATTAATATAAGACTAGCTATGTTAAGATATGGGCTAAGGGGAACAAGTGAAGTGTGAAAGGGTCTAGAACTAAGAGAAACAACCAAGTTCTAAGTTTTTGAAGATTACAATACTTGGGTGTTATATAATCCATAAATATCATCTACAATAGATGATCTAAACGATTAAGATATTTCTTATATTTATACTAAACCTTTTGAAATAATCTCATGGGTGGGTTAATTAAGATAAATAGTCATATATATATATATATATATATCACTAGTGCTTGTATTATATATATTTTAAAATTTGAGTTTTTATGAGGTACAAGCACTAGGGTTAGACCTGAGACACTAGAGTTAATACTAGTGTCCTATTATAGATGGTAGGTACTAGAGGATAGATAATTATTGAACATTTGTAACTAACAGTGTAAGATATATATCATGTTTTAAGCATATTTTGGGTTACAAGTGATCTAGTTCATCAAAATATCAGGTTTAGACTATATAATAATCATTTAGACAAACTGAGAAAGTGAGTATGAGCCTTTCGATAGTGGGAAGGTATTGAACTAAAGGGATGAGACCTAAGTGATATTTTCTAAGTTTACAATACTATCATATCATATAAAATCCATATTTGACATCTACATTCATCCCCATTAATCTAGTAATGTATAAGCATGAAATTACAAGGTTAAAGGAAAAATAAATGCGTACCTTGGTGTGTATAACACACTTTTCTCTGACTTGTGGCTTGTTTGAATTTTTTTTTTGTGTATTACCTACAACCAAAATTATGTTATTATTTAACCATAAAATGTAGATATAGGAAATTTATGATGAAAGGGTTAAAGATAGCTTACGGTATAAGTATGATGGACTATCTCTAAAGTTAGATACTTTTTATGAAACTTAGATATAACATATACTAAATTTACTACGTTGATATGTTAAATATAAAAAGTATAGCTATGCCATATATTGTAATGATAATAAAAACAAGATTTTTATCTACTTTTGAATATAATATAGATATATATCTAGAATAAAAAGAAAGTGGATTGGGTCTATATTATATTAATCACCTAATTATATAAATGTACCTCTATAGCTATGGACAATTTCATTGACCTAAAATGGTTGTGTTGAAGCTACTATCTGACTTATAAGTAGGTGTCTAGTATGAAATACCTATTGAAACAAGATGTGACTACTTGGATGATTTTGGGTTCTATGTCACCTTAAATCTATTGCATTCATATCTAGGTCATTGACTATCATTATTTGTCAAATAGAAAAACCCTAGTTATTCATCCTCATAGTGGCTATGGGAAAACTGGATTAGTGGGCACATAATGTCGAGTTTCCCCAAAGATCCCTATGTCAATGAGAACCACATATATAACCAATACTTTGAAGAGGGTATCAGAATTATGCAATTTTGTCTTATGTGTGAATCATGAAATATGTGATAATTAGGTAAAATAGTGACCTAGCTTATAACATGGTAAATATAGCTCTTTGATGGCTCCTTCATTACTTCATATGTGTATATGTGTTATCCCTATGACTGATATGGAAATAGGAGAAAGTGTAGATGATATTTTATGATTATGTAGCACCTTAGTCTTGTAAACTTAGTAAAATCAGACCTTGGTTGTTATTTTTAGTTCTACACATTTCTTTATTATGTAAGCCTCATCTATCTTGTGCCCCTTGTCCTATCTCTTAGTTCAACTAGCCTTATACTGATGACATAGACATCCCATCTTATCTATAATGTTTAAAATTTACTTATCTTATACCTTTATAAGTTTTTAACCTTTGATTTCTTTCTTTATCCTTAGATAGTAACATCTAAAACAAATAATAACATTGATTTTAATTTCCTAACCTGACATAAGTACCCAATGCCATAAAGTCATCAAATTTTAAAATGAAACATATTACAATGGTTGGAATAAGTGATTTAATGTGATTTATTTCTTTATAAGATTGGTATAAATATAATTTCAACCCTTATTCATTCCTTACTTAGTAATTAGACCAAAAGAGTTCTCAAGAAGCACTCAAGTTACCAAAATCTTTGCTACTCTACCCTATTTTGATATCAATCAAAGAAGCATACTAGATACATATCTTAAGTAATAAAAGATCAATCATAAGGTCATATTTACCAAGTTACAAGCTAGGTCACTATTTTACCTAATTTATATATATTACATGATTCACACATAGGACAAAACATAGGGGATAAATGCATGATTATGAGGCCTTATTCTAGATTATTGACTATGTAGGTAGTACCCTTTAATAATGGGGTCATTATGGGTTAACTCTACACTATGTGCCCACTAAGTCATTTTTCCCAAGGTCACATTAAAGATGGAAAGTTATGGTTTTACCATTTCACCATGAGAAACATCCCATGACCTAGATATAAATGCACTAGATTGAAGGTGAAGCCAAACCTAGAAACATATAGGTTGTCACATCGTATTTGAGTAGATATTCTATACAGGAAACTAACATTAAACTTAGACACTAGTGTGGATACAATTGTCCTAATTGATGTAACTATCTAGAGATCCAGAGATACTAGATCTAGAATTTGATGATTGTTCCAAAATAATATTCCAACATACTTTTTCCATTTACCAAATCTAGATCTACATTAGCATCAAAACTATCTAATTACCTCATTTTATGTCATTTCTATATCTAGCATAGTTGTAATTTCCATATGTATATTATCTCAGCATAATAAGTTTAGCATATGGTACATCTAAGTTTAATGATCTATTATAGATATAATATTCACCCTTGTTCCCTATAATTTCTATATACTTAACCCTATCTACCCAAGTAAATATTTCACAATCTAAATTAGGGTTAATCATTTGGTGAACCTGATCTTTCAACATCAAGCCAGGCCACCTATGGTTTTCTAATTCATTTTCCTATTATTGATCCCTAATTTTTATAATATTGCATTCATCTTTTCCATGGACACATTTGTAAATTAGTTCATGGTCAAATACCTTATATTCTTATTGGCCTTCTATGCTACTTATCATGTCAAAACTATTAAGTAAATCCATTCACATAATGAGAGAGTGTTACAATGGAGACAACATTTAATATCTCTTAAAAATTCCTCTTATAATGTTATAAAGATGGTATCTAGATGCCAATATGAATTCTCAACCATTTTTTCTACCTAAGCCTTATTCAAGTGATAGTTACCATATTTCACCCATTATTAACCCATGACTTATATTGGATTCTATGATCCATGTTGTTACTACTCGAATAGGTAAGGTTTCTCAACCTACACTACCACCTATTTATTTACAACAATTGCCTCCTAAACCTAAAATTATGATAAAATATAATATATATGACCTTGTTTGACAATTTATCAATACACATGATAAAATTTCAATACATAAGATCTCAAAATAATCTAATGTTTACAAGGAAATCCTATATGAGACATTATGTGAAACTCAAGTTCTAAATGATATTGAGCCTACTTATTTTACATATATCATGAAATAACTCATGAAAAATGCCAAACTTATTACCCTTCATCCAACCAACTTACCATCCAAAAATATTATTCATCAAGAGTTACCTTTGTTCATACAAGTGATGATTCAAAATAAGTGGATAAAAATGGTGCTCATTGATAATGGATCAAGCCTAAAAATTTGTAGTATCAATTTTTTAACCACCACAAGAATTATCACCAATATAATTTAAAATTCAATTACACATATCCAAAGGATTGATAATTCACATAGTCCTCTAGTTGGTTAGATTACATTAGATGTGACATCAGGATCAAAAATTATTTCAACTACTTTTTAGGTAATGTCTCAATAATGCATTATAATATACTTTTGGGTAGACCTTGGATATATTCAATAGAATTTTTCCAATATACACTTCACATATGTGTAAAATTAATACATGATGGGACTAAATTAAAAATATACATTAATGATGAACATTTCAAATTTTCCAAAATGATACAATCTAAAATCAAAGGCATTCCTATATTGGTACCACTTAAACAATGCATTCCTATTAAACATATGCATACTTATGAGATATCTGAGTCAAATACAATGGATCCTCCATATCTAAATGTAAATAAGGTATGACATATTAATGTGCACACATATACAAATCAAGAGAAAGAACCACTATCAAAGGAGACATTAAAACCACAAGAACCTCCTTTATTTAAGTTTCCTTTCTTGGTCAATATTGATTAAAATGATGGGAATGTTTACAATTACAATAATAATGATGATGATGATACCACTCATAATGTGACAGATGAAAAAATGTGATCACTAAAATTTGATACATTTTATCACCTTTCACATAAATAATTTGAGCCTATAATTATTGGTACATATAATATCAATCCACTTGTAGAAGAAACAACACATAATCTCGATAAGGGGAACAAAAACATAAAAAATGTGTGTGTAGATTCTTATTACTCAATTCAACCCTCTTAGTTAAAACATTGAGGTAACCTTGAAAATGTCAAATACAAATATAACATGTGAAAAATGTGGAGTCTTCACCAAAAGATTTACAATGTACCAAAAGGCAAAATCCTTCATATCTTTAAAATGACAACTATCTTTCAAAATGACCAAAGCATGACGAGTTGACTATTATTACTAATATTGATGAGGTATATTGTCAACATCTCTAGTTTTATATGAACAAGTGGGATACAACTTGTGGAATTAAATTCCTTGAATAATTGGGACATTCTACGAATGAACTCATATACTCTCTAATGATTCTAAGATCCTACGGATACATTAGGTTACCTATTAATTTTGTTACATGTGTGGTGACCACAACCATATGGATACTAGAGAATTAACCCCATATAAAATTAAAGTTTTGACAAGACTAGATAGTTGAATGGTAGGCCAAGTTAGATCTACAAATATTTGTGTTACCTTTCTTGATATGGACATAGAGATTTGTATACCATATGATGGATACAATTATCTACCCACACCATTAACTTCATGGAGGCCATTGGAAAGTATATATAAGAATGGGTAATCCATCATTATAAGCAACACTTAAAAATTTGACAAATGGTCTTACATCTTTTGATGATGAGGTCTTTCTTGATTAGAACTCTTAAAAAAACCAAACATACCAAAAAAATTCAAAAAATTCAAAAATACAAAAACATTTTTATCAGCTACATGCTATGTTGACTCCTTGGCATCTGTGTGTTAGTTCCATGTTAAGGGAGAACATATCATTTACTCCTATATACACATATACAAGAATACATAGATACCTGATATACTTATAGGTGTTAGGTTTTCCCTGTACTCACATTACCAAGATGTTGGGGACATCCATATTTTATGATCTTGATACACACAGGTTTTATGATTTGATGATCACTCTACACTATCATGTTTTATCTTACATATGTACTTATACATGCCTATTATCCATGATTATATATTACATAGGTTACCTCATATGGTTGTGTACTTGACCCTTTTTGATAAAACATTTGATCCATGGGACATTATAACATGTTTATTTTGGTTAATTATACTTTTCCTTTATACACTTCTTTGAGTGTTTTTCCTTTGTATTGTCTTACTTATTCAATCATTTGAATATGCTTTATTGTATGTGGCCCATGTGCTTTTATTTTCTTTCTTGGATATTTGAATATGTCATTGCTTATTATTAGACATTTGAATATGTCATTCCTTTATTTGTGGAAATTTTAATAAGTCATGCCCATTCAATTTTATGGCATTAGAACATGACCCTTATTTGTAGTCTCATTGGACCATTGCTTTTTTATTTTATTTTGAATGTTATTATGTGTATGCTTGTTTGCTTGTTGAGCTTATACATTTACTATCTAGACATTTCCATAATATTTATCATTCATTTTAGGCCTACATGTGATCACATTAGTTTTATGCACTTTAATGATACATCTACATATACATGTTTCCTTCTATATGATACATGGTTACAATCTTAGATTTTATAGTTATCTTACACTTTTGAGGTGAGAAAACTTATAGGTACTCTATGTTCTTATTTTCTTGTTGAAATTATATTATTACTATCTAGACATTTCCATAATCTTTATCATGCATCTTAGGCCTACATGTGATAACATTGGTTCTATGGACTTCAATGATACAGATACCTAGGCATGTTTCCTTCTATACTATACATGGTTAAATTCATAGATTTTACAATTATCTTACCCTTTTAGGGTGAGAAATCTTCTAGGTAATATTTTTCCCTCATCTTAAAGTGGGGAATATTAGTGGGGGAATACTTGGGAATCATGTTCTCCACACTTTTTACATTTCCTAGATATCACTAGGGGAATGTCATATGAAAATAGCTTCCACACATTCACAGTTTTCAAATTTATTGGGGTTATGCTTTGGAAGCATTTTCTCCACATTCATTAATTATTTTGTAATTATGAAAGTTTTCAAATTCATTGGGGGCATGTTATATGGACATGGATTTCACATATTAATAATTTTTATATTTAATGCGGGCATGCTTTGGAAGCATGTTTTCCATACCTACTCAGTACTTAGCATCTCTATTTTATAATGGAGGCATGTACTAAAAATATGTATTCTACATTGGTACTTATATTAGTTTAATATTTCTCCATATATAGTAGGGGAATTCTTTGTAATCATGTCCTCCACACTTATATGGTTATATGAGTTGGCCAAAACACACAATTATATGATTCTATTACACATTTATCGTAGATTTCTATACATGGTACCATTGTTATACACATTTTTATCATGGGAAATATCTAAGGTGTATATGATATTCAACATGTGCCTAATATTTAAAAATCTAAATCAATCTTAAATTTCAAAACCATCTCATGTATTAATACCCCAAGGACATTTATGGACTTTAATGAGCCGATATATTATATTAGTTGGTTCACCTCTTGGTATCCTTAAGGTGTTTAAATAAATAAATATTTAAAATATTTTAGTTTTGACTTAATCATTCAAACTCACATGGTTATAAGTATCATTGGGTTACATGGTTGAGCTAATCCCAACTGTCATGTGGTAACTCACTTTTTCTCCAAACTTGGGGGCATGTGCCTTCAAATCTCTCTCTATCTCCTTAAATATATTCACCTTAAATATTTGTATATATTTATCCTATTATAAATTTTATAACCTTACAATAACACATCTTATACAAAAATAACTTGCCAATAGGTAATGTGGTTACATTGACACACAGGTGTACTCCTAAAACTTGCTCTTTTAATTTAAATCTAATTCAAGTAATTTTAAGCCAGATTATATGAATTGATATTACACTGTAACATACTCTTAGTTACAAGTTAGTCACTATCTAAGAAATCAATTTCAACTCTAGCAAAGCACTAAAATTGAAATCAATCAAATACAAGGTATGCATACACACCAAAATACTTATTCATTTCCTTTAAACTATTAGTTTCATTACTAAATTAATGGGGGGAATGTAGATGATATTTTATGATTATGTATCACCTTAATCTTTTACATTTGGAAAACTCAGACCTTGGTTATTCCTCTTAGTTATACACATGCCTTACTTCTACAAGCCTTGCATCTAATCTATATTGTGACCTTTGGCCTATCTCTTAGTCTGACCAACCTCATATTGATGACACAAACATCATATCTTTCATGGAATTCTTAAAATGTACTTATATTATACCTTTAAAATTTCTAAGCCTATGCCTATTTTCCTTCTCCCTACACACTAACGTCTGGTATAGATAGTAATGATGATGTTATTATATTAACCTGATACAAGTGTCAAGTTCCCAAAATCAATCCAATTTAAAAATTAAATGTATTACAATGGCTGGCCTAAGTGATTTAATGTAAGTTATCTCTCAATAAGATTGGTATAAATAAAATATCAACCCTCATTCATTCCTCACCTATAAATCAAACCAAAAGATCATTCAAGCAGCACCCAAGTTACCAAAAGTGTTCCTATTCTACTCTATTCTAATATCACTCAAAGGAACAACCTAGCTACATGTGTGAAGTATTAAATAAATATTCATAAGGTCATATTTACCAAGTTACGAGCTAGGTCACTATTGTACTTACTTTACACACATTTTATGATCCACACATAAAGCCAACACATAGAGGGGTACTTCATGAGTTTGAGGCCATATTTTAGTGTAATAACCATAATGGGTTTTAATATAACCTAGTAAAAAAAATTAAAAAAATTAATTACACATATTCATCTTATAGATTTCACTATGATAAATCTAATTAATAATCTTTAACTAACTACATTTATTTAATTAACCACAAGGTTTATAGCTAATCCACTAAGCTAAGGATCACCATGAACAGATATAACAATATTTAATAATGTTGAATAAATCATAAATACTACATCTAAATAATTAATTAAATGGTACAAATTCAACCATGATTGATATATCATTATAAACATTGTTGTATAAGTACACTATGTATGCAATGGGAAATGCAACACATTCTACAAATCAATCTTAGCTTAGAGAATATAGATCTTAATTAAAATTTTGATTGGGGATACATTAAATAATTGATGTCATGACCAATATGGATATATTAGACACATAACAGGGATATTTTACCATAATAATATCATTAGGGAGGGTTTCAAAGCATCTAGTCAAGTAAATTTATGCAATAACCATAACTAGGTCCTATGTTTTAATATTCACTAAACTAATAAAAAGAAAATAAAAATATAATCTAGTGCTAACCAAATCTTATAGAAAAATTTGGGGGTTAGTAAACATAAAATTAAACATACATAAGATAATCTTAACTAAGCTATGTATAGGTAAAACCCTAATGCATGGAGAGAGCAATATTATTTAAAAGCCATTACTTATGTTACTTTTATCTATTAAAGAGAGATTCAAAGATAGAGATACTCACCTAGAAGATGAACCCCTCAAGAATCAATCTCTCCCTTGGTCAAAGATGCTTTGCAATAGGTTATTATGGTTTGTAAGGATTACTAAGAAAAGTAAAAACATCCAAGACTTTTCCATAGGACTAGATTATTCTCCAAGTACAAACCCTAAGCTAAGACTCCTCAAGTAGAATGGTGGAAGAGTAGATTCTAAATAAGTGTAAAATGAATAATAAATCTTGTTGTCTCTCTAAAAATCATGAAATGGATATGTTTATATAGGCGGATCTAACCTTAAACCCTTCTAAAATTTTTGGTTGATAAGGTTGACCTGGTTGACCTAGTATTAAAATTAATGAAAAACTAAGTAGGTAGTGAACTATGTTAGCCATGGTTGACTTAGTTCTTAGTAAGCTCTATCAATAATAATATATTGTCGATATAGCCGACATAATCTTGTAAACTACCAAAAAGGGGTTTAGGTTAGTGAAAAGGGCTAATGAAGGTGGTAAATGACTAGAGGGTGAAAAATAGGAGGAAAAGCTTAGGGAATGGTTTTTAAGAGTTGGTTGGATTGATATTAAGTGGAAATAAGGGGAAAAAATCTTGAAAATCGCTAATGGTGACCCACCCTTTTGCTGGTGTACCCCTTAGGGCGTGCACTTAGAGATATTAAGACTTGATGGGTTTCTACAAGATAAAAAGCATTAGTAATTGATAAATTTTAAAAATATTGTGTATACACAATGAATAAATATTATATTTTTTAGTAATAAATATTATTTCAAATAATAATATATGATATTAATCTCCCTAGAGCATGAGTCTCCATGACTCAAGTATTAATTTGTAATCTCAACTATAGTCTCTATGTATTACTCTAGTAGGGAGGAAGATAATCATCCAAGTGCTTTTCACACCAACTATTGACCATAGATCCCCTGTACTATCTACCAACAAAGAAATGGCCCTCCCTTCATGAATGGGTAGATAATGATGATGTGGAATTCCAGAGTGACATCCAAAACCCATGTGTTGTATATATAATACATAATGTGTACCATAAAGAAAAATTTTCTACCATGATATTGCATAAATATGAAAACATATCCATATATGAAATGATAATGTTTAACTATAAACATTAATGTGGCCAAAGTTTTCAATAGTTATTGATCTCTAGGATTAGTCAATTTCATACACACCACTTAATTGAATTACACCTCATTACATTGATGGAACTAATTTAGTGGAACCCATCACACTACTTATTTAGTGTCATAAATATGATATTTGGTTAATTATATAATAATATAAAACCAATAAATTTAATTGAAATATTCCCTATTAACATATATAAATATGCTAAGTGTAGAAATATCAATTACATATATTTAATCCATCAAATGAAATGCAATGAATCTAAGATCCTCTAATTTATTATATAATAATAAATAGAATCATATAAAATCCTCAATAGAAACATACCATATGGGTAAGAATCATATATAGAGTACAAGTTAATAAATATCAATATGTAACTTAAAATTTATTTCATCAACTTTCCAAATATTAAACATAGCTTATTTATTTTTCATATTTCACAAATATAAACAAATCCAATATTTTATCAACTTAAAAAGATCTATTTTAAATTCCTTATATTTAAGGCAACAACTAAACATAAAACACATAATAAGCACCCATATTACCTTGTTATGTAAAAAACTGGTCACAAACATTGAACATCATATAAGCATCTCTATATGAAATATAGTTTTAGATTTACTATAGGATCATCAAATCACATGTATATTAGATAAATTTACACATACATTATAAACACATAGTTTATGATCAATAGCCCATTCAATAAACATTCAAAGTGTGCATAAGGTATACTATTCTTATTCTTTAAATTATCATTTATTCTAATAGAACACATTTAATCTATATTGTTTCAACTAAACTTCATAATCAATTGATTCTTACTTTATTGGTTCAGCTAAAATATGCTTAGAATTCTAAGACATAATTAATTATTAATTTGAATACAACCTACAAGGCTTTACTAACTCCTTTTAATTTGAAAGACAGTCAATGTTTTACATATATTTTTGTATGCTAAATCTACAGTTCTAACCAAGACATAAGGGATTCTATTATAAATATATGTATTAACCTTGTATATATATCTAAATACATATAAAATATATCATAATCATTTAAATGTTTGATTCAATCGATTGGTAACTATGTAGTATTTAGAAGATATATCATACGAATAACCAAACTTTGATCTCATAAACTTTATTTTTCATAATCCATTTCAATGTCATAATTACAATATGTTATCTATGAAGCGTAATGAATTTTTTTTATACAGTGAAAATCAAATATTTGACTGATTATTATATATTTTATATGTATTTAGCTATATATACAAGGTTAATACATAAGTTTATAATAGAATCCCTTAAATCTTGGTTTGAACTATAGACTTAGCATACAACAAATATATATAAAGCATTGACTATGTCTTTCAAATTAAAAGGAGTTAATTGTCACTGTACATACATACATACATACATATAGACATACATACATACATACATTAATTTGTTTAATTGATTGTATAGCAAAATTTAATCATTCATAAAAACTAGTTGACTCTCATATTATACACAACTTTACTCAACTCATAGTCATCATTGTAAGTTCATATATATATATATATATATATATATATATATATATATATATATATATATATATATATATATATATATATACATACATACATTAATACACACACACACACACACACAGATATATATTAATGTATGTGTGTGTGTATTAATGTTTGTATATATGTATGTATATATATATATATATATATATATATATATGCAAGAGCATATATGTATGTATGTATGTATACAAGATAAAAAAATTAAATAATAACCCAAATTCCATTTTATAAATCCAAACAAGTCTAATACATAATTGACCCTTATAGCTAGAATTAAATTGACTGTATTTACCTCCTAATAGATTTTAGGTTTATTTAATTAAAGTCTATATCTTTAGAATAATAAATTGAAAAATAATTAAATTAAGATATTATATATACTCTTCTAAATAATTATAAACCCCCTTTTTCTTTCCCTATGGTTTCTACCATACCCAGATACACATAATTCATTTAAATAGTTACCCATGTTTAAAATTTGGACACGATAGAGAATAAAATCCATCTTGTATAGGGTTTATGTGAAAATACTAGTGTGGAAAGAAAGAGGGTTCACAACTATGGAAATTTACCAAGTTTTTGGGTATTATTATGGGTTTTTATGGATGGTCGAGCCATTCTGAAGGCCCATTATTTAACCCACTAAATAATTTTTAATCCATAATAAACTACTTCAAGATTTTATTACTAGAAATACCACAAAACATATAAATCTTAAAACAAATCACCCTGGTTATGAAACCTCCAAAGACAATGACAATGATTTAAGATCCTATCCCTCTATTTGCTTGAATTTTATTTTTAAAAACCTTATATGACATATGTGTCCTCCACATCATCTCTTCATCATTTTATTCATCTACATGCTCATTGCATGCCATAGAACTCTAAATATTCTACCATGATTAACCAACTATTAGTGAACTAGGTGTTTCTAATGCAAAATAAATAGAGATATTTTTTGAATGGTATGTTTCACACTCAGTCAAATCTAAGTTATCCCTAATAATATCAATTGTTCCTTCATTAATCAAATAAACTAACTTTATATTATCACTTTCAAACTATGCATGTCAACATTGTCTTCTCAAAGATCCATTGAATTATATCAAAGTCTCAATCATTATATAATTCAAAGGTATGTCAACTATCTTCAAAAATAAACTAGGCCATTGACAATGATACTGAGTCCATTAAACATAATTCCCATTACCAAAGAATTAAACCTTCTAACTAGCGGTTAGCTTAAAAGGTCAACAAAATAACTTATTGACTCTCACATATTGGTAATTAACACTTTTCAAAACACAATGACACCACCTAATCATTCAACAATATAATCATTGCTAATATATTATAAACATTAAACCCTTAGTCAACACTAAATCAAATATAATGACATTTCCAAATAATGATATTGATATATTTTTGACATGAGGATATACAATTATTATAAAAAATAATAATCTTATAAATATTATTATCACCTTAATCCTATAGATCAAGTATCATCAATAGAATATGTCTACAACTTACTATAGTAATGCATACATAATGTCATATATTTATACTACATAGTTATACCTAATAAAGTAGTGAGGCAAGTAAAACATGTATGGATTCACTCATTCAACCAAATAATAACATCATACAAGATAAGCTATGTATGACAATTAGATTAGTGAAATCACACAACCAAATCAACATGATCACCGACAAAAAATCAAGATCACATTAGAAATCATATTAACAATCACTTAAATTAAAGTAACACAAAACATGTTATAGCTATTTATCTCAAGTAATTTATCACAAAACATGATACACTACTGTGGTGTGTGCATGGGTTTCTAGTTTCTCTCTATGTCATCCCCCAACATCTTCATCTACACCAGCCTCTCTAATGACTCTCTCCCTCCATCACACTTTGAGGGATGGATCTATCCATAATCCACCTCACAAAAATGAAGGTAGTTAGCTCAAAACATAAGTATATCCATAAAATAATGTTGTATAATTAAAAAACATGATCATAATATATAGATTAAAAAGTACATCTATATCATAGGAAACCAATCATGTAAATTAAGCAACACATAACTATCTCATAATCAACATTTGAAATAAATCTTAATAAAAAAATAATTAATCAAATAATAACCATAATAATCCATGGATCAAATAGGTTTTTTATCTTAGAGATAAATTAGGATGTGATATTTAGAGTATTGGCTATGAAGGTAATGTCCTTTGATAATGGGGTCATTTTAGGTTAGTTCAACCCATTTTTCCCTAGGGTAGTATTAAAAATAAAAAATCTAGTGTTTTTCCATTTCACCCAGAATGGAATTCCATGACCCAAATCTAAATACACAAGAGTGAAGGTGAAGACAAACCTAGAAGAATCTAGGTGGTCACATCTTATTTTAGCAAATATTCCATACAGGATAATAGCATCAAACCCAGACACTAGATTCAATGCAACCATCTAAAGCTGATGTAACTATCTAGAGAGATAGAGACACTATATCTATAATATAATGATTGTTCCAAAACTATCTTCATATATACTTTCTACCAGTACCAAATCTAAATCTTCATTATCACCAAAACTAGCTAATTAACTCATTTTATATCATTTTTATATATAACATAATTGTACTTTCCATATTTAGACTATCTTAGCATAATAAATTTAGCATATGGTACATCTAAGTTTAGCATATTAATTGACTTGTTGTATATTTAATATTCACCCTTGTGCCTTATAATTTCTATATCATTAACCCTATCTACCCAAGTAAGGATTCCTTAATCCAAATTAGGGTTAAATAGAAATTAAGGAAGCTTTTTCTCACTTGAGTGCTTGGTAGAATGCTTTGGGTAAGTTGCTTTGTGAGTTGCTAGGTGTTTCTAGGTTCTTTATATGTTTTTGATAGGTAAGGAATGAATGGGGATTGATCTTGTATTTATGCCAATCCCTTTGATAGTATCTTGAATAAAATCACTTGGGCCAACCTATAAGATATCTTTCCTTTGAAAATTAGATGACTTTAGGTTATCAGACCCTTGTGTTTAGATAGCACACTTGTGTCAACATAGGTGTCTATGTGGGATGCAAGTGTTTGGGTAGTTTAAAAATAGGTGTAGGTCCAAAACTTGTAGATATGAAATAAAAATAGGTTTATAGCATCTTAGGTAAGATAAAAGGCCTGATTCATTAGAATAACATTGGTTGGAATAAGAGATAAGTAATTAGGCATAGAGAGATAGTGTATGTGAGCCTTTCAGTAGTGGGAAGGTCTAGAAGCTAAAGGCCCATTCATGATAAGTATTTTCCAAGAGTATAAGATTGATATGATATATAATTAATAAAAAATTTCTACATTTTATCCCTTTAATCTAGTAATGAAAGTTTTTGTTTAAAGGAGAATAAATGTGCACATGGGTGTGTATAACACACCTTTCCTCTATTTGAGTCCACCTACAACTAAGAACATGTTATAATATATAATAAATGAATATAAACTAAAATTGAAATCATTGAAATGATTGAAATTGAAAGATAACAAGGTTTAGGAGTACACTTGTGTATTGATGTAACCATATTAACTTTTGAAAATTTGATTTGAAAATATATATCATTATGAATCATTAAATCTAAGATTAAGACAAATATAAATATATAAATTAAATATATATAGAGAGATAGATGGGTAGATATATTAAAGGACACATTCCCCTAACCTTAGAGAAAGTGTGAGTTTCCACCCAATAGTTAAAATTAGCTAAATCATATAACCCAATCATACTTATAACCCAATGAGTGTGAGTGAACCAAGTCAAATCGTACTATCAAACTAGTGAGGATAGATGATGAATCAATTCCAACCTATAAACTTGGAAAGATTTAGTGATTTAATCCCCTCAACCATACCAAAATCAAACTAACTACTATAGTATATTGGCTCAATATAGTCTATAACAATACAAAGTGGTAGGTGATTACAATCCTTAAAAATGTTTGAAATATGAAACTAATTTGGTTTTATAATAGTAAGTGCACAGTGCATAGCATATATAGCTTAGATATGTATCATGTTGAAACTATGTATAACAATGGTACCAATGTATAGAAGTCTACAACAAATGTTTATTTGAATTATACAACTATGAATTTATCCAATTTAAAACTTTATAAGTATGGAGAACATGTTTTCAAAACATTACCCCACCAAATAATTATGGAGAGAATGTTTCCTAATCATGTCCCCACTAAATCTAAAACTATGATAAATGTGGAAAACATGTTTCCAAAACATGCCCCCCATGCAATATAAATCGATAAGCAATGGGGAAGTCATGACTCCATGGCATTCCCCCACTAATATTCCCCCCTTTTGAGGTGATATAAGTATAAATTGATAGTTACCTTACCTCAAAATTATAAGATAACACAAACTATGAATGTAACATGTAGCATATAGAGGGAACATGTCTAGGTAGATAAATCATTAAAGCACAAAAAAATCACACTAAGTCCTAAAATGCATGATATAGATCATGGAAACATATAGATAGTAATAATATAAGATAAAAATCAATAAAACACACACACAAGAGCACTCAAAATTAAATCAAAAGACAAATGTCTAAGGTGACTACAAAAAAGGGTAATGTTCAAATGTTTCACAATCAAAAGGACATGATTTAATCAAATGTCCACAAATAAAGACCTGGCATATTTAAATATCAAAATATAAAAAATAATATCATATTAAAATGATCAAACAAGAAATATAATAACAATGTAATACACTCAAGGAAGTGCATAAATGAAAGCATAAGCAACTAGTATAAACATATCACAGTATTCCCTAGATATACGTGTTAACAAAAAATGTTAAGTGTATATCATATCAAGTGCATTGTGAAAGATGTAAGCATGGTTAAATTCATGTGAAATTACTTATATGATCTCAAACATGATAATGTAAAATGACCATAACATGATATATCTTTGATGTATCATGGTCATAGATGTGGATGCCTCCAAAATCCTAGTGACATGAGTAGAGGGAAAACCTAACATCTAAAAATGCATAGATAATATATATGTTTATGCCTAAATCACACTCAAAATATGTGTGAAACATGTGTATATATGAAATACTAATATTCCATCTATCAATTATAGACACTATTTTTATGATTATAGAGCATCTTAGTCTTGTACACTTGACAAAATCAAAACTTGGTCATTCCTCTCAGTTCTAGACCTTTCTTGCTTTCACAAGTCTTACATTTACTCTATATTGTGTTCTTTGGCATATATATCTTACTATAAACAATAATATGTTGATGACCAAGACATTTTCTCTTACCCATAATGCTTAAAATGTACTTATCTTCTACCTCTACAAGTTTTGAGTATGTACCTATTTGCTCCCTAGACACTAACATTCAAGATAGACACTAGTGTCTACATTAGTCTCCTAACTTGATATAAGTGTTCAGTGCCCTAAATTCATCTAATTTACAAATGAAACATATCCTAATGGTCAAGCTAATTTATTTAATTTGAGTTATTACTCTAAAGGATTGATATAAATACAAGATTATCCCTCATTCATTCCTCACATTAAAGACCTAGAAAAAGACCAAAGAGACCAAGGCAACTTATCAAAGGCACTCTATGAATAATTTTATTAAACAAATATTCCTTATTACCATACCAATCATAGGTATAACCCATCTATAAGTTTGAAGTACTAAAGGAGGATCCCAAGAGACATATTTTCCAAGTTATAGTTAGGTTATTTTTTGTACTTTCTTTCCACATATTTCATGAATCACACATAGGCCATCACATAAGGGAGAACTATATGAGTCAGAAGCCCTAATCTGGAGTATTTGTTATGTAGATATCACCCTATGATAGTAGGGTCTTTGGATTCATCTTGACATTGTGAGAACACTAACCTATTTTTCCTCAAGGTCACCATGAAGATGAACTAGGGCTTTACAATTTCATGAGATGTGATAATCCATTACCCAAATCTAAATTCACCAGAGCAAAGGCAAAGAAAAAACTATAAGCATCTAGGTTCACATATTTTTCTAGTAGGTATTCTATATATGACACTTGCATCAAAGATACATAGTAGCATCTATGCAACCATCTAAGGCTGACATTAGTGTCTAGAGATCCAAAAGCATCAGATACAAAATATGACAATTGTTTCATAACTATCTTCAAGTATTTTTCTTACCTATTCTAGATCCAAGATTCTATCAACATCGAAATAAACTAATTATATTATTTCCTTGTCATTTCCATAAATACCTTAGTTGTACTTTCCATATTTAAACCATATTAGTTTTAAGGATTTAGCATATGCCTATATCTAAGTTTAGCATCTAATCAGGTTATTATAGATATGATTATCACCCTTGTGCCATTTCATTTCTATATACCCCATTAATCAAATATATGGATAATAATAAAATCACATAAATCATTTTAGGGTTAAACATTTGGTGAAATTGACTCATTTGAATGTGATTTTTTCTAATTCCTAGGTCTTAAAACTAGCTAGGGTTTTAGATTATTCTAGTATTCCATTTCTTACTTGTAATATTTTACATGCAATTTGGGTGTAGTCCTAAATTGGGAGTTGTGTCTATTAAAAACATTGAGCTTCCTCTATAGCCATCTAAGGTATCTCAAACCAAAAAGGGATACCATACTTTGGATCATGATAACACCCATGTTGAAAATGAAAAACATACTAATAGGTTTATCATAAAAAAAGACTTTGATAATGAAAAACATGAAACAAATGAAAATGAGAAAATAAACCATGATCAAGTGCATGCATTTTCATTATTTCATGAACATATTAAACAAAACCCTAAATATCTTCATGAGATCTTAAAAACTATACTCAAAGTAAAAAGTTCTAAAACTATATTGGAAACATCCCTCCCCTTGAATAAATAAAAACATAATACATCTAGTACGGGAATAGGTTATACATTTAAACCTTTATTTCCTCAAACTAACATTGCTACATATATCATGGAATTACCAATTGTTTCAAACATAAATACCAGTTTCTATGTCTATTAATACTCAAAACATGTTTTCATCCCCTTTGGTGACTACTCAAATTGTTAATCCAAATCCCATTGGTGCTATACTTCAATCACTCCTCCAAGTTATAAAGACCTTGGATAATAAGGTTATGAATATTGAAAAAATATATTTAAAATCCCCTCATGCTATAGATTTGCAAAGTGTGTTACATAACCTTATTGAAATTGAGATTTCTTTGCACCCATTTCAAACTATATTTTTGACCTAAGTTACCATTTTATTATGGTAAGGGTGATCCTAAACAAAATATTTGACCCTATATGTGGCATTCCTTGAATATGAATCCAATGATAAACTTTTGACCAAATTATTTACAAGAAGCCTCAAGGACTATGTTTTGAGGTAGTTTTATGATTTACTTCTCCAATATATGAAAACATTCAAACCTTTTATAGACCAATTTTTATCACACTTTTCCATAAATATTTCAAAAAAGGTATTCTATTCATGAATTGACAAAATCAAACAAAGAACCAATGAACCTATCAATGAATATGTCTTGATATATAAGATAATGCTAGCTAAAGTGACCAATCTTATGGAAGACAAACATTTGTAAGATATATTCAATCAAATTTTTCTTGATCCTTTACATGATTCTATTATATTTAATAATTTCAAATATTTCTATGACTTTTTCCATGTTGTACAGGACCGTGAAATGAAGCTTATGTCACTAAATAGTCTCAAGTGTGTAGCAAACACACCAACTACATCTATAACTACTACCAAATTTCCAATAAAACCAAGTTATAAGGTAAAACCTCTAGATCCTACAAAATAAATAACCAACATGGTTAACATAGTTCCAGAACAACCTAATTGGCTTGTCTTATCCAATGCACTAAGGAGATAATTCTCATATTTTCTTGAATCTACCACCTAATAAATCCTACACTTAATCAAGTGTCAACTTATATCTCTCCCTCATCTTATTTAGGTTGATATGAGTAAAAAAATACCCAAAGTATATGATGGGAATGCATATTGTGACTATCATCAAGGACTAGGGAATTCTACATGTAGATGTTTTACCTTGAAGCATAAGATCCAAGATCTTATTGATGACTAAAAAATTACATTTGAGGATCCTCCAAAGGAATTTGGCTCATAACTTAGTGATCACCATAAATAAAAAATATTTAACAATACTTTACAATACCATTCTAAGAATTAAATAAAAGTCCAAATGGCATATAATGCACATCCTCCTCCTCACATATACTTCTTATGGTTCATAGACTTATTTATTTTGATGATAATGAAATTAAAGATGATGACTCTGATATTCAATCTCTATCCATTCAATCATATCTTGATAAACACCTCCTCATATGTATTTTTATGATTAATAATGGTTAAATCAAAAAAAATTACACCATGACATTATTTATGCACTTGGGTTATACTCATCATGATTTACACCCCTCTACCAGATTAGTTAGAGCATTCAATGGGACATATTGAAAGGTTCTTGGTGTGATTTACTCACCTTTACAAGTTATTCCCACACATGTGGTTAGTATCTTTTTAGTTATCTCTTTCACATTCATCTTTGATGTTCTATTAGGAAGACCTTTGATGCATGCTCTTTTAGCAGTGCCATCTACAGTGCATAGGTATTTTAAATGCATTCATGCCAATCGAGTAATTAAATTTTATGTAATTCCTTATAATAATCCTTTTTAAAAATATAAACTTATACCCAAATAGGGGGATATCAAGAATACCAAGGCTAATTCACCACAAAAGGTTAAGTAATAGGCAATGCCCTTTATTAGGTGGCTAGTGTTTGAGATACCATTACATCAAAGACATACAGTGGATTCCACAAAATCCCCAACTTCGATTACACACCATGTTTAGATATATATATCACCTCTAAATTTACATATTGTAGTTATGACAAATAAATAAATAAACACTAAATGATATATTCTAAAAACCCCTACTTTTTTATTGCTACTATTGCTTTATGACCATATATTCATATTTTACATACATGGTAGCATAATAGAGCACCATTGGTATCATATTGACAAATATTGAACCTATACATGCTCTTAAATAACATAAATGTATTATTACAATAGGTTCACATTGGGGAAACATATATCACCTTATATTGAATGGAATCATTGGATGATCTTTCCTCATAAAAAATTATAGAAAAACAAAAAAAAAAAAAAACATTCAAAAATTTAAAAACATTTTTTCACCTACATGTTCTACTATATCCTTAGCATCTATGTGTTAGTTCCATGTTAATAAATTCCATATTTGGTTATTACTACATACACACATATGTGTCACACTTCTACTTGACTGTGATACAGGTATAAATAGATACATGATCCATTCATATTTTAGATGTTGGGCCTTCCCTCTACTCATGTCATGCAAACATTGGGGTAATCCACTTTTATAATCTTGATACACACAAGTTATATCATTATATGGTCTCTTCATTATCATATTTGAGATTACATATGTATTTACACATGACTTTATCCATGATTATATCTTATACATGATACTTGATATGTTATACACTTGACATTTTTTCTTAACACATTTGATCTATGGGATATTATGACATGTTTATGTTAATTTTTTATACTTCACTGTATGCACTTTCTTTAGTTTATTTCCTTCTTATTGTATACATTATTCAATAATTTGAATATGTTCCTTTAATTGTGGCCCCCATGCCTACGTATGCTTGCTTTGACATTTGCATATATCATTGATTCTTGTATGGACATTTGAATATGTCATCCTTGATTTTTTGGATATTTAAATAAGTATTTTCCCTTAGATTTTATGTAATTTAAACATGCCCTTTATTTGTGGACTCTTTTGACCATTACCTTTTTACTTTATTTTGAGTGCTTTTGTGTGTGTACTTGTTTGCTTATTGAGCTTGTACTCTTAATATCTAGAGGTTTTCATTATCCTTATCATGTATCATAGACCTTTATGTGATCACATTGGTTATATGTGCTTCAATGCTATATCTACCTAGACATGTTGTTTCCATATGATACATGGTTACATTCATAGATTATATAATTATCTTATCATTTTGAGGTGAGGTAAATACTAGTTCATATATTTCTCTCAACTCAAAGAGGGGAATATTAATGGAGGTATGTCATAGAAGCATGTTCCCTAAACTTAGTACAATTTTTAGATTTAATGGGGGCATGCTTTGTTCCACACTCATTTAGTAAATGGAACTTATATAAGTTTTCAAATTCAATAGGGGAATGTCATATAAGCATGGCTTCCACAAATTTAGAGTTCTTAGATTTAGTGGGAGCATGTTCTCCACACCTATTTAATATTCAACATCTCTATATTATAGTGGGGGTATGTTTTGAAATCATATCCTCTATACTTACACAATTTTTTTAAATGGATAAAGCACATAGTTATAAGATTTAGATTCACAATTATGGAAGAATTCTATACATTGATACCATTATTATAAACAACTTTTTTTGAGAATTGGAGGATCCAATATAGATTTAATTTATGCACATAGAAGATGAATACATAGAGAGAATTATTTCAACACAATTATAATATTTTGCTCTAATGCAAATTGATGAAACATTCAGGACATAATACAAATATATAATAATATGATCCTATAATTTCTCCACTAATTTATCTCACCCAAATCCTATAATTAATCACAGACTATTTTGATATATTATTATAACCATTAACAATATATCAAAACAATATAATATTTAACTAATACTTTAAAATTATTTATTACAATATTACTAACAAATATTAATTAACCTATAACTATTTACCTCTTGATAAATACCTCAAATATACATAATGTAAAAGATAGATTTCCTAACATTCCCCCACATAGTTTTTACATGATGAAAAAATATTCACACTCTTATCTATAATATGCTCACCCATTTTAGCATGCCCTATTTGTCTCATGACCTTGATACAAAGAGTGAATTACTCCTCCCATGGTTTTATAGGTTTAACACAAACCTTGACATGAATAGGAATGACATCTACCTCCAAGAATTAGCACAAATAAAACTATATACCACTACATACTCATAGGTCTGCATACTACTAACGCAATCTTATTTTACATTACCACTATTATGTGAAGGAATGCATCCCGTATTTACATTACATGAAAAAAATGGATGTGTCACTAAGGGTCATTTACATAAATAAGTAAGGTAGTTATGGGATCTCTGTAGTAATTGTTCTCCTAACTATTGTCAAAACATTATTCACCTCCTGTGGTTTTTTGGATCTCTACCACAAACCCTTTCAAGATCCATGAATTGAATTACAATGGTGCTTTCTATCCTTTCACAATTTTTTCACATGATGGAATCATATTTGTAATTTTCACAAATCACATCACATGAATAGGCATTATTCTTCTATTATTATTTTGAAAAAACACACAGTGGAAATGAAAAACACACCACATAAAATGTCACCACATCATTTGTGTGGCTCATTCATTGACGATGGATGATAGGTCACTAAAAGACATCCATCCTTCATATATCCTCTAGCCTTTAGTATGTTATACTACTTACTTATAAAATATGTTGAAGAAGCTCATATATAATTTTTATGAGGGAAATTCCCCCATAAATTCGATGTCACTTAAATGCTATAATGAATCCATTATAAATAATTGATTTTGAATTTTTGAAAAAAAAATGATATTGACACTTTATATTTTGGAGAAATATACTCTTGACATAAAAAATTAAACTTGACTAATCCTAAAGACATTAAAAAAACTTACCAAACTTTTTTTTGACATAAAACTAAAATAAAAGGATTATCACCTTGACTGACTATTAAGGAGACTAAGAACAAATGATAAAACCAATTAAATATGACCAAACCTAAAATAATGAAAAAATTTAATAAACTAAACACATAACCTAAGAAAACCCATTATTAAACTTTTTAAGACTCAAATACTTAATTTTGATCATAAGAAAAACTATTTGAAAAAAATTGACACCAAATTATAAAATAGATGTATTAGAACTAACAATAAAAAACTTAACTCTAAAATAAATTAATACCCAATAAAAAAAGACCATGATAAAAAAAGTGATATTGATTGAATCAATATACACGGTTTTGGCCTTAACTTTTTTTTTAGACTGACAACAGTGCTTGTTGGTGTAGTGAAATGGCTAGAGAAGATGAAGAACTAGGTGTTTGAAGAATAAATCAATGCAAGCATATGCATGCAGGAACATAGGTGATCCATCAAGAAAAAGACTAACATCAAATACAAAGTTGCATGGTATTTGATATAATCTATTGGTTGATCAAAACATCATTGAATTATTCTTTCTTCAATTTGGATGATTCATTAATTGAAAACAACTTGAATCCAATTATGGATTGTGTTAAATCTAACCAAACTATGCCAAATCTTCATATTATTTTAGATCGAGGATCTCATGCATTAATTGAATTTATGGCATGTTTTCAAGATCCCAAGAGTGGATAAAAACTAAGTTAATCTAAGGATGAGCATGATGTATAAGGGCATAAAGGGTGATGATATAAGACTTGAACTAATCTACGTGTACTTTGTTGGTAAATGGAGATAAGACACTCAACTAACCACGTGATGAAGAAGACAATAGCATTAGATTCAAGATGGAAACTTAAAATTTATAAATAAAATTCGTAACCTATTTAAAATCTCTCCACATTATTGCTTTTCCATCATCAAGGGTGAAGCACAAGTCAACTACCCCATTTAGTTTTTAAACTCTCATACTCGTTCTGATTCCACTATTAAGAATTGGAGGAACCAATACAAATTTAATCTATGCATAGAGAATCTGAATACACAAAGAGAATTATTTATACACAATAATAATATTCTGATCTAATTCACATTGATGAAACATTCAAGACATAATACAAATATATACGAATATGATCCTATAATCTCTCCACTAATTTCTCTCACCCAAATCCTATAATTAAGCACACACTATTTATGATATATTTTTATAAACATTAACAATTTATCACAATAATACAATATTATAACTAATATTGTCATATTGTTTATAATAATATTAATATCAAATATTAATTAACCTATAACTATTTACCTCTTGGTAAATACCTCAAATCTACATAATTTAAAAGCTAGATTTCCTAATAGTTTTAGAATAGGACATATATAAGGTGCATATATTATGCAACATGTGCCTAGTAAAAAAAAATCCAGATAAATTTCAAATTATAAATCTCTTTTATGGACTGTTATCACATTATGGACATTTTTGTACTGATACCCTACAAACTTTATTGAGCCAATTTATTATTGTAGTTAGTTCATTTTTTGGTATGGTTGAGGTGATAAAATCAATAAATATTATCAATTTTTAGGTTGGATTTGATTTTATCATCCAATCTCACCAAATTACAAGTATCATTGGATTGCATGGTTTGAGCTAATCTCAACTATCAAGTGGTAAAACATGTTTGCTCCAAGGTTGGGGGCATTTTCCTTCCAATTTATCTCTATGTCTCTCTCCTTCTCTCTCTATGTATATATATATTCTTAGATATATGCACTTTGAAGATTTAACTATATTTGTCCTAATCTTAATTTTAGAGCCATATAATGATACATCTTTTTCAAAAATCCTTGTCAATAAGCAAGGCAGTTACAATGACACATATGTATACTCTTAAACCTTGCTCTTTTAATTTTAATCTATTTAAATTTCTTTAAATTCTAGATTATATGCACTAATTATACACTTTAACATGCTTTTAGTTGCATTTCATTCACCAACAAAGTACTCAAGTTGGGAAAATCTAAAGATAAGGTGTGCATACACACCCAAATATGCATTCCTCTCCTTTAAACTAGTAATTTCATTACTAGATTAAAAGGGGGGAAAATGTATAAACTATTTTATGATTATATAGAACCTAAATATTGTATACTTGAATAAATCATACCTTGGCTATTCCACTCAGTTCTAGAGCTTTCTTGCTTGTACAAGCCTCACATTTGCTCTATCTTGTGCCCCTTGACCTATATCTATTAATCTAACTAGTCTTGTGTTGATGATCTAAACCTTCTCTCTTAGCCAAAATGATTAAAATTTACTTATTTTCTACCTCTAAAAGTTTTGAACATGTACCTATTTCCTTTCTCCCTAGACACTAATGTTTGGGATAGACACTAGCATCAATGCTAGTGCCTTGACCTGATGTAAGTGTTCAGTGCCCTAAATTCATCCAATTTTCAAATGAAACATATCCTAATGGTTGTATTAATTGATTTAATGTGAGTTATTAATCCAAACTGATTTATATGAATACAATATCAACCCTCATTCATTCCTCACCTATAAGACCTAGTAAAAGACCAAAGAGACCAAGGCAATTTATCAAAAGCACTCTATTAAGCATTTAATTGAAAAAAATTACCTATTTCCATACCAATCATATTTAAAACACATATACAAGTCTAAATAAATAAATGATCAAACCAAGAGCCCAGTTTTCCAAGTTACTAGCTAGGTCACCATTGTACTTGGTTTCCACATAGTGAATGATTCACACACAAGCCAACACGTAAGGGAGAACTACATGAGTATGAGGCCCTATTTAAGATTGTTGTATATGTAGTTAGTTTCCACTAATAGTGGGTTATTTTGGGTTAACTTGACACCATGTTCCTACTAACCCATTTTCCCCCAAGGTAACCATAAAGTGGAAGAATTACAGTTTTAAAAATTTAGGAGGAATGGCAATCCATGACTTAGATCTGAATGCACTAGAGTGAAGGTGAAGCAAAACACATAAGTATATAGGTAGTAACATAATTTTTTATTAGGTATTTTGTATAATAAACTTACATCAAACCTAAATTATAGTATCAACATAACTATCCAAGGCTGACATTGGTGTCTAGAGCTTTAGAAGCTTCAAATCTAGAAGATGACAACTATTCTAGAATTATCTTACAAACTTCTTACTACATGTTCTTATCCAACACTATATCAGTATCAAAATCAAATAATCATATTATTTCCTTGTCATTTATATATATATATATATATATATATATATATATATATATATATATATATATATATATATATATATTAGTTTTAATTTACATATTTAGACTATTTTAATTTTGTGAATTTAACATATACATATATCTAAGTTTATCATTTAATTGACATGTTATAGATCTAATTATCAACCTTGTTCCATTTCATTTATGTATAACCCTTTAATCAAATATAAGTATAACAATAATATCACCTAGATCAGTTTAGGGTAAATACCAACATGGAACTAACTATATATATGCCAAAGAACTAATAGGACATGTAAATGCTAGACATACTTTTTGTATTTTTGAAGTTTTTTTATTAATTTTTTTGGTATTTTGGAATATATAAAAGGAAAATAATATCCTATGATCACATATAGAATATGGTCATAGATATCTCCCTAATTTAAACCTAATGCAATAAACTAGTGATGGTATCAAGGAGTGTGCACATGTTTAATATTTGAAATTATAGGATTTGTTATGATTTGTGTATGTAAAATAAGAATTTGTAGTCATTAATAAACAATAAAAGTAGGGGTTCATGGAACCCATCATTGATTGGTGTGTGGTTTTTTTAGAAAAAAAATAATTAGAATGTGTGTAGGTGTTCTAGATGTATGAATGTGATGTGTAGTAAATGAGGATTCCATGAAATCCATTATGGATCTCTAATTCAATGTTCTCTTAACTTTTGATCACCTAGTAAATGGAATTGCTTGTTGCGTACCCTTTTGTATAGGATTAACCCTAGGAGGTTTTATAATTAATCACATGGGTAAAAATTTCTTTTTTTTAAGAAGATGTTCATATAGAATTATGGAAAGTGTAATTACCTGATTAACATTAATGTATTTGACATTCTTATGCACTATACAATGTACTACTCAAATTATATGTATCCAAGGTCATCCTAATAACATATCAAAGACACCCATTAAAGGTATAAGTGAGAATGTATTAACCACATGGGTGGGACCCACCTATAAAGGTAAGTCAATGTCACCAATAACCTATTGTGAGGTCCCATAAAATACTCTAACTATTCTGGTCGAAGGATGTAAATCATGATTTGTGTAACCTAAATGTGTAAGTAATGTCATGGTATAAATTTTCTTTCCTTCACCATTTTCAATCATAACATTATGTATACTTTTGTGCTCAGGGTATACTCATATGTATAAATAATAAATATCTAATTCATCATCCCTAATCTCACTATCATCAAAGTAATGTAGGGTCTCTAAACCATAGGAGGTGTATGCCACCTATAGTTACCAATAATCCCATCTAATAGGTGTTCATGATGAGATGGAGGAGGGTGTGCATTATATGTCATTTGGAAATTTGAGTCCTTTAAATTATCTTTCAAAGGATTGTTGAATATTTCTTACTTATGGTGGTCACCAATTTGTGAGCTTGATTCCTTTGGAGGATCATCAAATATAATATTTCGGTCATCGATGAGGTCTTGGATATTATGCTTCAAGGTAAAACATTTGTTCATAGAATGTATATGGCATTATTGATAGCCACAATAAGCATTATAATCATATAATTTAGGTATATTTGTGTTAATATAAACCTCTATAAGATGAGGGAGACATATAAGATGACACTCTACAAGCTATAGGAATAATGAAGAAAGAGACTCAGGTAAGTGTGTAAACTATATTTTTGGTGCATTGGATAAGATAATCCAATTAGATTATTGTGACACCACATTAAACATGGTGGTTTTTTATTTTTTAGGCTCATGACGAATGACCTTATAACTTGGTTTGATATTAAACTTGGCATTAGATGTAGGTGTATTTGATGTGTTTGTTACATACTTAAGTTTATTAAATGAGATAAGTTTCATTTCATGGTCATGAACAACATGACATAAGTCATCAGAAGAATTGAAATTTTTTAATACAATAGACTCATGTAAAGGAGCAAGAAAATTTTGCTTGAAACTATAATGAAGATCTTTATCTACCCTAAGATTGGTCATTTTCACTAACATTATCTTGTTCCTCAAGACATAATCATTAATAGTTTCTTTAGTTCCTTGTTTGATATTTTTAATTTAAGCATGGGAAAACTTTTTAGTAATTTTAATAGATATGTGTGCCAAAAACTTATCCATAAGGGTTTTAAAGGCATTTATTGATTGAGTTGGTAAATTTTAAAATCACCTTAAAGCATAGTATTTTAAACACCTTGGAAATAATTTCATCAAGATTTTATAGTTAGAGTCATAATCAAGGCATGCTAAATAAAAAGATAGAATATGTTGTTCAAGATCACCCTTACCATCATAAATTTGGAACTTAGGTGTAACAAATCTAGTTGGCAAAGGGTACAAAGATATCTCTAGTGCAAGAAGATATGCAACACCTTTTGTGAATCAATAGCATATGGACATTTCATACAATTTTATTTGATATTTTAAACCTTAGTTTTCAAAAGTTTTATAGTTTATATAAGACCTAACATTCATGATATTTTAGGATAGACATTTGAGAAGTCACCAAAGGAGGTGTACCCATAGGTTGGGTAGATATAGGCATTGAAACTAGTATTTGAGTTTATTGATTTAGGTTTCTCATGGTATATGTAGTAATATTAGTCTCAATAAACAAGGGTTTAAATACATATCTCCTTCCCCCATTATAAGTATGAAGAATTAATGTGATCAAGGGGAGGGTTGTGGGTATATGGGGATGACACATATTTTGAATAGCATTATCAATAGATGGACCTGATTATTCATCTATGCTTTTTTTTTTTTTAGTTTCTAATATGGTTCTTAGGATTTCATCAAGATCTTTAGGTTTTTAATAAATATTTTCATGAAACAATGCAATTTCTTGCACTTATTCATGATCTATTTATTCATGTTCATCAGTTTTATTAGACTTATAGTTTTCATTGTTAGAATATTCTTCTATGATAACCTCATCAATTTGTTTTTCATTATTAACATTGGTATCATCATGATCCATAGTATTAGGTTCCTCATTGGTTTTCTACATCTTAGGTGGTAGGAGTGGAAACTTAATGTGTTCAATAGGCACACCTCCCAATGTAAGGATATGCATAGGTTGTATGTAAACTAATAGAAGAAAGAAATGAAAAAAGTGTATCGATCTAAAAATATATCTAGCTAAAAATCTTAGGAATAAAAAAAAATTTGCATTCTCTCAAATTGGTTTCACCAAATGTTTAACCCTAAGATGTAAATATAGGGAATCTAGAGTTAAAGGGTAGAGATAACATAGGGAACAAGGATGGTAGATTATCTATAAAGTAGGTCAATTGTTTGTGAAACTCAAATAGAACATATATTGAATTTATTATGTTGAGATTCTAAATATAGAAAGTATAACTATGTTAGATATTGAAATGATAATAAAAATTAGATACTTAATCAGTTATGATGTTAATATAGATCTAGATCTAGAATAGGTAGTGGACTTCATTTAGATTCTGAATCAGTTGCATGATTTTAGAAATTATACATTTGTATCTTTAGACACTTACATTGACCCAACCCTATTATGTCAATACTATTGTTTGACTTGGATATAGGTGTCTAGTATGAAATACCTGTTGAAACTAGATGTGATGATTTAAACCTAAAAATATTTAGGTAAATTTATTTTCATCCCTAAATTTAATTAAAGGGGTATATATAAATTAAATGTCAGAAGGGTGATAATCAAAAATAGAGCATGCCAATTAGGTGATAAACTCATATATAGGCATATGTTGAATTCACAAATTGAGATAGTCTAAATACAAAAAGTACAACTAAGATATGTATGAAAATGAAAAGGAAGTAATATAATTAGTTTATGTTGATGTTAACACAATGATAGATATAGAATAGGTAGGAATAAGGATAAATTGTGATTCTAGAGTAGTCATAATATTTTGGATTTTCCACTTCTAGCAACACTATTGTAAAGGTTTTACATAAGTTTCCTATACAGAATACTTGTTGAAAAGGGATGCAACCACTTGGATGATTTTTTTTTTGAATTCACCTTCGCTCTAGTGAATTTAAATGTAGGTTATGTATTTTATTCCTCATGAAAATATAAAACCTTAGGTCTTTATCTTCATAGTGACCATGGGTAAAAATGGGTTAGTGGGCATATGGCGTCAAGTTGACCCTTAAGATCTCACTATTAGTGGGTGTTGACTACATATCCAGTACTCTAGAAGAGGGCCTGATACTCATTTAGGTCTCCCTTATCTGTTATATTGTGTTTTAATCATGTAATATGTATAAATAAATTACAATAGTGACCTAGCTTATAACTTGGTGAATTGGGATCTTAGGTTGCTCTTTTAGTACTTTAGACCTTTAGATGTGTTATACCTATTATGTACTCCATTTTGATATCACTCCCTATTATATATTTTTTTACATATTTTTTGGACTTAATGGATATGTGTTAGACTATTTGGAGGCATAGGGTGCCCACATTTTATATTTTGTTGACATCATGGACCTTAATTACCTAGTTTGGTAGATTTTATTTGTATGCATGGTTATTTATGAGTATATACTTGTTATCAATATATTATTATTAAATAGAATGATGTTATAATTTATGTATTTATAGTTGATTATATTGAACTAACAAAGATATATGATTGTATTTTGAAATTTTTAGTGATAGGTTTTTACACACACACGCACACTCTTAATTTTTCATATTATCCTAGATATGAATTATTTTTATATGGATGTATTTGATGTTTATATTGAGTGTACATGTTATAGGGGGAAAAGTTAGGATTATGAGAGACTCATACATGCCTTGATGGAACATATGCACACTTAAATTCATCCTAAACATTTAATATTATAAATTTCCCTATTTAAATTTTTTTAATTGTATCATTTTGTGTCTTTTAAATTGTTCTCTTTATTAATTTTTATATTTTATTGTTTTGAGCTAGACCTATATTATAATTTAATCACTCTAAACATATGTTAACCATAAATGATGTTATTTAACTTTGTTAAGTGGTTGGGTTGACACACAAAACCAAACCATATGTTCAATCCCGGATTTGTATTTTCAACCACATTTTAGCTTGAGTATTTGACAAGAAAAGCTTCTCCACTAGTCATTTTTGGACACATACCTATACCCATTGGGTAGGTGAATTTTTGAAGGACCTTTGGACACTTTTTGGTCATATAAAGGCCATCTTTATGGCCTATATTTTACTTCCACAAGCAACCCTATTTTTTTTACAAAAAAGTTGTGTTATGTATTTGAGTGTAGGAAACACACAAGTGAGTGTATAAGGATATTTATGAGGTTTGTAAGAGAAATTTATGGAGGGAGGTCACATATTTGGGATGAGGATAGACATGTGTCTTCCTTTTACTGGTCATTATTTTTTTGTCTTCTCCTTTTAAGGACTTTATTTTGGTATTTTTCGGTTTATGCATTTTGGATTGTTGGAGAGCTTGGGTGTTAGAAGAAAGGCTTTTGGAAGATTGTTAAGTGGAGATTTTGGTTTGAGGTAGGTATTTGTTTACTATTTTTTATTTTTTAATGATTTATCTTCTCTTGTTTCTCTTGATTGAATCTCATTTAAAATAAAATGATTTTTTTAACTTGATTTGAGGCCTTATTCTAAGGATTCCTTTAAGTTATTCTATTTTGTATTGTTGACATGATTTTTATTTCTTGTTGTTTTCTTATTTTATTGTTGTTTGAATGTTGAATATGGGATTTTGGAGTACTCATATGCAAAACATGTGTGATTTTAAAAGGTTCTTGTATTTGGGAAATGAGATAGTGGATTTCTTGCTTATGGCTTTTTAGATAAGCCCATTCTAGCCTCAGTGGCATGAAATTTATTATGAGAAGTGAAACCTTTTAATAAGATTGATAATCTAATCTCCTTTATGAAATATGGGAGGTATAATAAGGATTATTGGAGGTATAAGGAGGAATTATGTATTTTAGGACGTCTATGGAGGATAATTATTGCTTGATAAGCACTATTTTATTTAGCTTTGGAATCTTTGCATTTATTAATAAACTTAAGTGAAA